>CM034535.1:50023608-50111108 GCA_020002185.1 Paraescarpia echinospica | reverse complement strand
GTAACGATGTGACAAAGAGGCACGCGATATAATACATACATTATTTGTAATTTTCGCTGCGTAAATTGTCGTTTTGGGAATTGAACACTGGAATAAAATATGAACCGGAAACTGTTCAGTGCATGACATTTTGGGAAATTCGTAAAGGTCTATAGAACATACAGGAATTGTTATTATGTAGGATGCAGCACATTAATTCATTAGTCTGTAAAGGTTAAGTTTAATGAAGTTTGGTGACGCTTCATAAAATGCGTACTGTAACTAGCAGTAGATTTAAGTCTTTGGAATAAGGACATACAGAACATCTATTAACCATGCTAATACCAGTTATTTTGTTGCAATTTCTGACATGCCTATTGGTTTGTAGTTGTGACACTTGTTTACAAAATCATTTAATGTGAGATATTTTTAATTTTTGTTAAACATGGAGAAGCGGGAAAGTGTATCTTCGAATCCTGGCCGATACAAGGATCGTTATAGATGTTTGATGTTGTGACGTCATATGATCTCATTCGTTTTCTGTTGTGTAGCCATGCCCCAGATATATCGGCATACGTCCTATTCCGTCTTGATTATTGGTGGACATATCTCTCCCCCAACTATTGCTATCTTCCAGTCTCTCCTGCATACGCATCTTCATACAGCATCCATCTTAAACCATCTGGTTAGTTTCCCCTTTCTTACAATCTAATCTAGTTTCTACGATGTCGTTGGCGTCTGTTGACTTGTCACTTTTGAACATGTCCTGCTCACCGCAGTGTCGTCCTACCAACTTGTCCGGCTATAACGTGGTGAGCAAAGCAAAGGTAAGTAAATTACATTCATATGTAGCGCAGTATCCAGTCCATACTAAAGTACATACGTGTTCTATTGAGCACCATCTCGAATTCTCTTGGAAGCATTCAGCCACGCTGAAATTAACGCACGAAGAATACTCATATAAATATCCACCACTGTCTATAGCCAGGTATTCATCCACACAGCTGGATGAACTGGAGCAACGTAGAATGAGTAAACGTGCCCAAGGCAGCAGAGAGTTCGAACCCAGAGTCCCTTGATTGAGGGTCCGGGGCACTAGGCACTGCGCCAATACACGCCTCGTAAACACACTATTAAACACATAAAATAGATAATCGCATATACTATGTTACTTAACCAACATTGATTCATGACATATATGTTAAAACATACACGATCCCGTTTTTTTTGTTCCAGTCACAGTTATCTTGCTCTCAAACAGCAAATGGAACCAACTACAAGTGTTCAATCTGATATTACCTGTTCACCCACAAAACACGACAGCTAAAAGACGAAGGCATTGACTCTTCGCAGTGCAAACAGTTGCTGTAGACTTATCCACCTGCACTGACGAGCCAGCCTCACTGGTGTTTCAACCATGGACATCAACGCAAACCAGACAAAACTAGGAGATCAAACGTGCGAGATATCGTCCTGGAAATTTAATAACACGAAGCAGCTATTAATAAAGACGGACAGTCTTGCACAAATTAAAAGTCAGACACTCGTCGTAGCCAAAGCCAACGCTTCTGTGAAATGAACTGAGTAATTTTGTGTCGTTAAGCTGTTGGCGTTTGCAAGGAGCAGCGAACTCAAGAGATTCTTAGAAACAGCCACTCGCGTCTTTTCACTGTGCCGCTATCCAACGACAATGAAATATTCATCCGAACGAATATCACACAATGACGCGTGTCAGTTTCCACATCGCTATTAAAGTGGTATTAATTGCAGAAGTCCAATAACCAGACAATTCACAGCGATACCGAAACGCTACCTCGAGTGGACGCTAAATACCTGTTCAGTTGAAATAACGCACGCCTTCTTAAGACCAGGAGAATAGCTAACCGATTTTCTACCGATGAAAGAAATCTTTATAAAAAAAAATTCGCGCAGAAACGTAAGATACTCGTTTGTTCGTGAAAAACTGTGATGAAACCGCGCTTTCAGATCCAATTCAAACATGAATGTATCATGACAGAATGTTCAGATGAAAAGTTTTTATCTGATAGCATGGCATATCTGTACTGTGGCATTACGGAAAGAACCAGTTCATTCAACTGTATGAATGATTACCTGGCTATATACATTTGTGTACGAATATTATTCGCGCATTAACTGTAGCGTGGCTGAATGCTTCCTAAGTCCCGATGGTGTTCGGTTGAACAGGTCTGCCAGGGGGTAAAGCGTAGCGCTCTGAGCAATCATAAGGATTGGACATTGCGCTATGTAAGAACTTACCATTTTTAACATAATATGTTGTAAGAGTAACAAGAAACAATTAAAACATGTTTATTGGAATGCTTCCCAGAGAAGTCGAGATTGTGTTCGATTAAACAGATGTGGTTTTAACAGTTTAAGACGACTAACAAGTCAAGCATATTTCTGGGACATATCACTGATAACAATTGTGTGCAATTGCTTATGTGAACATGCTTAAAACAAAATAATAACAGCTGTCTATCATATATCACTTATATCACTGATAACAATTGTGTGCAATTGCTTATGTGAACATGCTTAAAACAACATAATAACAGCTGTCTATCATATATCACTTATATATCACTGATAACAATTGTGTGCAATTGCTTATCTGAACATGCTTAAAACAACATAATAACAGCTGTCTATCATATATCACTTATATCACTGATAACAATTGTGTGCACTTGCTTATGTGAACATGCTTAAAACAACATAATAACAGCTGTCTATCATATATCACTCATATCACTGATAACAATTGTGTGCAATTGCTTATGTGAACATGCTTAAAAGAACATAATAACAGCTGTCTATCATATATCACTTATATCACTGATAACAATTGTGTGCAATTGCTTATGTGAACATGCTTAAAACAACATAATAACAGCTGTCTATCATATATCACTCATATCACTGATAACAATTGTGTGCAATTGCTTATGTGAACATGCTTAAAACAAAATAATAACAGCTGTCTATCATATATCACTTATATCACTGATAACATGTGTGCAATTGCTTATGTGAACATGCTTAAGACAAAATAATAACAGCTGTCTATCATATATCACTTATATCACTGATAACAATTGTGTGCAATTGCTTATGTGAACATGCTTAAAACAACATAATAACAGCTATCTATCATATATCGGCTTCACAAGGATTAAACGTTGTCTGACGTCCCACAAGACAATGGCTTCGAAGTCCACTTACCATCTGTACATTTTTGCTTTGAAGATCACTCTTATCAAATCCTGCTAATCTAATTTTTCTAATTCATAATATACATTGTTATGTATCGTATAATTGTGTCGTTACAGCCATTTTTTGCTTCGTCGTTCTTACATCATTGTGGATGTAGATATGAAGATTGCAAAGGGTCTGTCCACATATAAGTATGTTTGAAACTATGTCTATCCGTTTCTCCACAGCGACGCTTCTGTTTGACATAAACAAAGACGCAGGTGGTGTTAATACAATAACACGCACCTTAACTGAATCCGTAGAACGTCAGAGACATTTGTTGTCAATTAACACAATCTTATAAATCATTCGATGCCAGGCATACTTTATCCGCATCTACCAAAGTCTGACACATACTAAGCTAATGAAAATATAATTCCTACAGGATTGTATCATGAAAACGTTCACACGACAAGCTTAAATATGATGGCATACTTACGTTGTGCTCTTTACGAAAGAACAATACAGTGAGACTTACAAACAGGTAATGTTTAAAATGCGCTCTCATTGGAAATGTCATTGGTCATTGCTTCGTGGAACACGTTTGGAAAAATCGATATCGTTGTCAGTGTCCAACATGGGTTTCTTAAGATAGATGCGCGTTGTCAGGACAAAAATACTGATTGTTCGGACAGAAGTAGAGTCAGTGATTGCAGAAGCAAACAGACTGTGTCTGACTGGCAGAATAAAAATAAACAATAGTCTGTATGTATAGCTGTTTTAAGCATAACAATGTTTCCCCAAGAAGCCGAATTAATGCTATACAGGAGAACATAGGGAATATTCTAGCAATGTCGTCATGCAGGAGTCAATACTACTTCGTTTTCTTGCCCGTGTCCCTGGTGTCATATTCCGTTGTGGAAATATTGATAATAGTACTGTCGCAATTACCTGAATGTACATATGGTTCACGCCGCGTTAGACAGAATTAGTCTAAACGCAGTAATGATTTAACGGCGATAATGAAACTAATACTCGATTGCGATACGCATTACATGCAGCAATGGCGCTGTCATACAAACAATGGCACTTTCGTATTACAACAGTTTATAATGGAAACAATAGTCTGTCTGTCTGCCTGTCTGTATGTGTATATGTATATTTCTGTGTGTGTGTGTTTGTGTGTGCGTGTGTGTTTGTGTGTTTGTGTGTTTGTGTGTTTGTGTGTTTGCGTGTTTGCATGTTTGCGTGTTTGCGTGTTTACGTGTTTGCGTGTTTACGTGTTTGTGTGTTTTGTGTTTGTGTATATGTGTGTGTGTGTGTGTGTGTGCGCGCGCGTGTCTGTCTCACTGTCTCTTGGTCTATCTCTTTCTCTCCTTCTCTCTCATTCCCTCCTCTCTCGCTTCCTTCCCCCTCCCTCTATCCCGCACGGTCTCTATCGCTCCGTCTCTCCGCCTCTCCGTCTGTCAGTCTCCGTTTCTCTGTCTATTGCTGCCATTAGTGGTTACTTGTGTTTGGTTGAGATTGCAAAGTCATCTTCATTAGATTGAACATTGATCGAGTTATATTGAATATTTAATATTTCCTAAATGTCGGCGCTTGAAGCCGTTTTCTTTGGCACAAGCTGACTGTAATGTATACTGGCGGCAGTACAAGGACAACCCATCCGGGCCGACCCTGGACCGGGGACTAGTAGTACTCAAGCTTCAAATGACAACAAAAAGATTCAATTGCCGATTGGTGGAATGGTTCGACGCTCTAATCTAGGTTCTAGTTCATCTGCCGCCATTTTGAGATGTGTGCCATTTTTATCGCCCGATTTTGTCGTGTCTTTCGGAAGAGACACAACAAACCGTTGCTCCGTACTAACCGGTGTATATGCCAAGTAAAATATTATATCTCACACTGGGAGATGGGAATAATCTGTCGTTGACTCGGGGTCTCTACATCTAAACCATCAGCTGTCTGTGTGCGCGTGCGTGCGCGTGCTTGTGTGAGTGCGGATATATGTGTGTGTGTATGTATGTATGTATGTATGTATGTATGTATGTATGTGTGTGTATGTGTGTGTGTGTGTGTGTGTATGTGTGTATGTGTATACGTGTGTACGTGTGTACGTGTGCACGTGTGCACGTGTGTACGTGTGTACGTGTGTACCTATGTATGTATGTATATACATTGTATATCCACGCGTGTATCGTGCAAATATATGGCACAAGTGCACCAAGCTCGAACATACTATAGCCACATAATGTGTGACTAATATAGACGCATGATCTGTAACGGGAGAAGACGGAGAACACGACGATGATACTCCGAGAAACTCACGCACCCTCGTAGACTCAGCAGGCGCGGCTTACCTTGAGCTTGGAGCGGAGCTGGTTCGTGTCGCGGGTGACGTCGGCATTGCCTGGTGCCGTGCGCTGCCAGAGCCGACAGCCGACAAAGCCGTAGGTGAAGGAGAGGATGGCGAGAGGAAGGACGTAGGTGAGCACGAGGATGAAGAAAGTGTAACAAGTACGCCACATCTCCCTCGGCTCTGGCCACACCTCCACGCAGTCCGCAGTCCACACCCCGGGGGCAACCTCGATCCCCGGCACCGTCCGGCCGACCACGAGCTGCACCGACGATAGCCCGAAGGCGATCACCCAGATGATGACGATCGTCGTTTTCGAACGCGACTTGGTGATGCGTGACCGCAGCGGGTACATGACGACCCAGAAACGGTCAATACCGATGGCCATGTTCGTACACACGCTAGCCGTCACCGACACCGTCTGCATGTACAACACGATAGGACACATGGGCGCCGAGAATATCCAGTTTTTTAGCATCGTCATCGTGAAGGTAAACGGCATACAGAAGAGAGTCATTATGAGGTCGGCGCAAGCGAGGTTGATAAGAAACCCGCGTAAGTCGGACCGCGAGCGGCGGCCCAACGTGAAGACGAGAATCACCATTGAGTTCCCTGCCATCGACACGACGGCGGTGAGCGTGTAGAGGACAATCAACACGATTTTAGACTCCCACGATAATCCCAGCGTCAGCGGCCATGTACCGTTGTTGCCGACGAAATCCCCTGTCGAGTTGGTCGATTGCGCCGTGATGCTCACAGGGTCCCATGGCCAGGACGTTGGAGGCACCCCAGGGCCGTCCGTACCCGCTGACATACTTCGACTGGGCTCGCTCTACTGTGAGGCAGGAGACGGCGTTGTTGTCGATGCATCGACGGCGGTATCGCGGCGCCGATTAGCGGCAGAGAACGCGTTCTCCGCCGAGCGCCTGACTGGGTAATCCGCGAGCGTCCTTTGAGGATTGGTCGGATTGCCTCCAACCAACTACGCTCACGTACGCTAGCAGCTCTTGTGTCGGAGCGCGCGTTGAGTGCAAAGCATTTACTATTGTAACGGTATCAATAGGTTAAATTTATATACTCCTTCAGTTCGGCAATAACGCGGTGAGGATGCTGATTCGATATATCCTGACGGCATACGTCGTGAAGTTTCACCAGTAACCTGAATATTAGACATCAACATTTTATAATTGGTATTGTAATTTCATTTAGTAGGCGTTCATTTTGATGAACGATGTTCCGGAATCGAAATTATTAGTATTCCTACATCGGATATATATATATATATATATGAAGTTGGCTGATAATGAAAAGTAATATTGCAACACTTGCATCACAACAGTTGTATCAGGATATAGAAAGAGTTTCTGAAAATGTACTTACGAATTCTTTCTGAGACAGTAACAATACGGATATGTCATTTCATTCTGACGCCTTTTATTGAGTTACGTATAAATCAGAAACACGGATGACGACGCGGCGGCGAGGCGACGAAAATGACGATAACATAATCCAATCATAACGCGAACATTGTATATATATAAAATTATTGAAATTGTCCTTTCGTTTTGATGCATATCTGCTTTTCGGTTCCCATAAATGTAGGAGCGGTATAAGGTTTTCAATTGTATTATATTAGTTGTATTATACTCACGCATTCATGCACTCACTCACTCTATCAATTCCTCCTTCACTCCTTCACTCGATCGATCGATCAATTATTAATCAATCAATATGTCAGTAAATCAGTCAACCAATCAATATATCAATCATAATGTCAGTCGATCGATCAATCAATCAATCAATCAATCAACAAATCAATCAGTTAATCAACCTATGATTCAGGCTATCATTCACTCACTCACTCACTGCTGCCGGGAATGGAAGGATGAAAAAAGTCTACAACATCACAAAGACACTTAGTAACGACAAACACAAGACAGCGAATGCAATAAAAGATAAATCTGGAAACCTAATAACTAAAGGACCAGCCAGGCGGGCAAGATGAAAGTTGCATTTTGAAGAAGTCCTTAATAGACCTATGCCCAATGACCCCGTGATAGATATTGAATTAGATCCGAATATAGATTAAATCAGTACAGACTCTATAACAAAAACAGAGATTAGAGCAGCATAGAGGAAGCTAAAAAAAGGGAAAGCCGTAGGCAAAGATGACATTACAGCAGAATTGTTGAAAGCAGACATGGCGACAACAGAGAATTGGCTTTTAAGATTATTCAAAACAATTTGGGAACAAGAAAAAGTACCAAAGATGTGGAAACAGGGATTGATTATTAAAATACCAAAGAAAGGTAACCTTACACAGTGCAGAAATTGGAGAGGAATTACTCTAACATTTGTCCCAAGTAAAGTGTTCGGAAGAGTGACAATAGAGAGAATCATTCTGTAAGCCACCAAAGTGTGACAGAAAAGTGTTGTATTCACCCATTTTGAATAAAATAATCAATTCTATCATAAACAAACGTAGTATACATAGTTCCTATGAAAACACTAAACACCGTGCAATTATAAGAACTAATATTTATCAATGTTTGACAATGTATCATTATAAGGATGAACATTACAATACGCATAACTATCAATCTATTTTTTTAGTTAGGTATATTATTATGCACGTTTGCGAAACTACCATTAACAGGATGAGGATAATATCAATATTAGAAAGTAATCTATATAAAAGAATGACACATAAAAAAATGTATGCACAATAACGTTTAATTTAGCTAAGCTGGTGTATTTTTACAAGCCAATAATCTTTGAACAAGTTGAGAGATGAACAAGCAGGTTTCAGAAGAGGACGAAGCACAGTTGAGCAGATAGTCATCCTTCGAAACATAATAGAACAGGTAGTGAAATGGGACGCAACGCTATATGTAACTTTCGTAGACTTCGAAAAGGCAATTGACACCGTGCACCAAGAAAGACTGGGAAATCATGGCGAGCTACGGAATCCCACACAAGATAATCAGTATGGTCCAGATTTTGTACGACGACAGTGAATGTGCAGTGTTAGATGAATGTGAACAATCTGAGTGGTTCAAGGTAAAAACTGGAGTTAAGCAAGGAGACGTAATATCCGGATTTCGTTTCTTGATGATAGTCGAATAGATAATGAGGAAAACAATTGACAAAAACAACACAGGGATAAGATGGAGATTCATGTTAAAACTTGAAGACTTGTGTCATCAAGATACAGACATATACGTGCAAAGGCAGCAAAGATGAATGCATTTGCATCAAAAGCCTAAAAATCAATAGAAACAAAACTGAAGTACTGAGGATAAACAGCAAATGCAACGACAGAATACAGATTGATAACCAACAACTGAATGAAATAGAGACATATACATACCTGGGCGCAAACGTCAGCAAGCAAGGTGGAGGGGGTGACGATATTATCAACAGAATACGAAAAGCAAGGACATAATTCATGAAACTCATGCAGATATGGAGCTCAAATGTGTACACATTAAAACTAAACTCACATTATACAATACTCTGGTTAAATCAGTGTTACTGTATGGATGTGAAACATGGAAAATAAACAAAAGCGACAACATAAAACTTGACATTTTCCAATTCAACTGTCTCAGAAGAATTTAAAAATTAAATGGCCAGTAGTAATTTCGAACAAAGACATTGAGAATATAACAACAGAAGAGAAGATCAGCACACCAGAACAGAGAAGAAGGTGGGATTGGATCGGGCATGTGCTGAGAAAGAAGGACCACAACCACTGCCCGACAGCATTGACATGGACGCCGGAAGGAACAAGAAAAGTTCGTCGGCCAAAAACAACGTGGAGAACCACAGTGGAAAAAGAACGAAAACAACTGGGCTGGGCAACTAGGAGCAAAACAAGACACATAGTCGTTGACAGGGCGAGATGGCGGAGTCGCACAGCAGCCTTATGGGCCACAAGGCCCGAAGAGGGTAGGTAAGGTAAGGTAGCTGATCCCTGTGGTGCCCCATTCAAAACTGATTTCCAGTTTGAAGCCTCCCCACCAACTACCACCCGTTGTTTTCTGTCAATTAGCCATTTTTTTCCAGTTAATTATACCATTTCCTATGCCATTGGCCTTTAATTTAAGCTGTTATCTTGGATGTGGCACTTTGTCGAAAGCTTTCTGAAAATCTAACTAGATGATATCTACTGGTGATCCTCATTTACCCATTCAGTGACATCTTCCAAAAACATAACATATTTGTTAATCATGACCTCATTTTTAGAAACTTATGTTGAGATGGGTTTATCAAGTCATGTTTAACAAGAAAATCCACCATGTAATCTTTAATTAGTCTTTCTAATAATTGGCAAATCACAGATGTTAAACTAACTGGTCTGTAGTTCTCTGACTTGTTTCTCGACCTTTAAAAAAAATAACGGTGTAATGTTGGCTTCTTTCCATTCTAAAGGAACCAGTCCCTCTTCTAATGACAAGTTGAAAACTGTTGCAAGCGGTATGTTAATTTGTTCTACAATTTCCAATAGTAGTTTGTGCGGATTCCTATCCACTCCAGGTGATTTATTATCCTTCATAGGCCTTATTTTCTTAGCTTCCATTTCCAGGGTTACAATTAACTGTCGTAAATAGTCTGATTCCGCCCAGTTGAATTTAGCCTCTGGTATTGGCAGTGAATTAATATCTTCCCTGGTAAAAACCGAACTAAAATACACATTCACGTCTTCTGCCATTAAGAATCACTTTGATAGTATATTTCCAAGACTAACTTCTACAGGACCGATCTTATCCTGAACTTTCTGTTTGCTCCGAACATATGCATAACACTCTTGCTGTCATGTTTTATATTACAAGCTAATTTTTGTTCAGAGCTTCTCTTTGAATTTCTAATTTCAGTTCTAGCTTGGTTAAGTACTTCTTTATAGATGTTGTAGTCTGCATCTATATTTCTTCCACATCATTCGTTTGTAATACTTTTTTCTAATGGCTTCTTTCGATAAGTGTTTCTTTGTGGACCTTTTCCCTTGTTTTTTCACGGGGACAAATGTATCGACGTTGCACTCAATTTCACTCTTTAATATATTCCAGCTTTCTGTTGCTGTCTTATTCTTCAGTGTGTTAGTCCAGTCTATTTTTGCTAAATATTTTCTTATGTCCTTGTATCTTTCTTTGTGGAAATTTCTCCTGTACTGCTTTTTACTATTCCTTTCTGATTTTACTTTGATGGTAAAATGTATTTGGTTGTGATCATTACTCCCCAGTGGCTCACATATCTTAACATTGTCAACTAATTCATTCTGTGAGGACAGAACTATGTCAACCACATTCTCACCCCGGTTGGTCCTAGTACATGTATATGTTGAGAAAGGAAACTATCTTGTACTAAAACTACAACTTGTGGTCCTCACACCCCGTACTCTGTAGAGATATCCGTTGTATATGACCATGGTTAAAATAATAATACAGTCCCACTTGCTCACTTTTCTTATAGCGTTTTATACTTTTTCATTATCTTCTATGCTTATGTTTGGACTTCGATAAACTGACCCCACCGTTAACGTTGAGTTTCCTGTAACTATGTTACACAAAACGGCTTCGCAATCTGCTTCTTATTCTGATGTTATTTCAAAAGCGTGGATAGATTGTTTAATATATAAAATAACTCCACCTCCATTTCTTCCTGTTCTATCTTTCTTAAACATTACATAGCCTGTCAGTCCCAATCCGGCATCTGATATAGCGATGGTGGCCCACGATTCGGTTATACCTATTATATGAGGGTCAATATCTTCTACCGTAATGTTTAGTTCACTTCTTTTGTTTACTATACTCCTTACGTTGAAACAAACACATTTATATCCAGCTTCAGAACAGTTTTCCAGACTGTTCTTTGCAGATTTATTTGTGCTGTCTTTATATATGCCTCCATTTCAGGCTTCTCTGTGACCCCCCCCCTGTGAATCTAGTTTAAGTAAATGCAACCTGTCCCACTGTCAACAGATCGCAGCAGGTTCCCTGAGAAAACTGCTGTCCCTTTCCACTTAGATGGAGGCCATCTCTCACGCACATATCTACCTTCCCAACAAAATATCCCCATAAATCTGTGAATCCCACCCCCTCTTTTTCACACATCTGCTCAACTAGTGCGTTGATCGTCATCCTCTTGCACTTTCTATATGTTGGCCCCCCTCTTCCCATTTCCTTGCAAAATTCCTGAGAGAATAATATGTTCAACTCTTGTCTTCTTTATCTTCCTCACTAATTGTCTGTACTTCTGTACTGTCCCAGTTGTTCCTTCCCTGTCTGCATTATTTGTTCCTGTGTGTACTAGTATAGACCCTCCCTTGCCATGCCCCACTACCATTCTTTCCTGTCGCTTTTTCTCTTGTTACCTCTCCTCCTGTCATCGTCCCTTTTATCGTGTTCTCTTATGTCACATTTACTGTAACTTCCTGTCGTTACGTCAATTTTCCTTCCATCACATTTTCTTCTCTCCTCTCCCGTCCCACTTTCCTTCTTACCTCCTTCTTACGGTCACTTTCTTCCCTGTTACTTTTACACCTGTCATGTTTCCTGCCGTCGATTCTCCAATTTCGTCCCGTCCAATCACCTTCCCTCCCTTCAGTCTCCTTTCCTCAATCTTCCTGCCACTATTCTGTTCCTTCAATCTCACATTATTCACAACACTCTCCCTGTCGTCTCTCTTCGTTCCACCTGCCTACTTGCTAATTCTCAACTCCATCTCCTCCACAATATCTCTCAACCTATCTACCTCCTTCCGCAGACATACCACCGTCCAACACACCACGCCCTGAAAGGTGAATCCCTCTTCTTTAGTATATGTGGCAGTCATCGCACACCAATTGTTGCTTTGTTTTGACGTGCCGCTTGCAAGGCGCCACGTTATAGTTTATTATCTAATTAGCTATTCAAAATAGTTTAGTCAACTATGTATATGTTTATACTAATCACGATGTAGTATTTAAGAAGACTGTTTACTGTGCACAAACGTTACACTCTACGTTATACTGCCTTGTTTATTTCGGTTATTCAGCGCCCTAGCAAATACACGGGACACAAATCCTCAAAAACACTTTCTCTGACTACTGTTTACCTACAGGTGTTTCTTAATATATGTCTACGGATAGTTTACTAATAATATTTACGTAATAACAATATTTATCTCTTCAATCCTTCCACGAATTTCTCGAAATGTCTGCACAATATCCACAATGAACCGAGCCCAAGATTTCACGGCAGTACTCTGGAAATCATATTAATGGCAATGGCCATTAATATCAATAACATCCTTGTCCACATCCCATCCGAAGCTTGTGGCGGTTGACGAGAATCTTGCTAAATGGTCTAACATCCTCAAAGCTGTTACGTATTCAATGTCCACCAGCCCAATAAGTGGCATCTCCTCTACTGCTGCTGTGGCAACTGCGTCTGTCTGGTGCATTGCGTCGAGACGTTTGCGCTTCCGAGTAGGGACTATTCATTTTTTCGTTTAGAAAGTCAGGCGGAAATGCACACTATGTCATTGGCGTGCTGGCATATAAAGTGGACGTGCAATCGTGACATATGTAAGGTTGTCAGTTGACACGGTCCCAAATGAGTCACTTTTACATTTCTGTTGGAAATACAAAGTGTAGGAGACCACGATATGCCTGGGACACTAGGTCAGTGAGATAATTGACATATATTAGTTGTTATATATAATCGATATACGTAATTTAGTTAAATGGAGCACAAGACGAACAATATGCGTTTATTATTCCAAAGGCCGGATCTGGTATCCGGTAGTTTTGGGAAAGCATAAGTTATTGAATAACACATCATACTCCAAAGTGACATATATGATAGCAAGTAAGACCATGTAAGTAAATATTGTTCATATTGTACATACACGACCGTACAAAACAGTTAAATGGTAGTTTAACACAAAATACAACATTAAGCGTGACCAGCCATTTACCATTCCTACTATTGATAAACAAAAACGACAACAGAAAACTATACACATTTCACTTCACTTGTTTACGACTGAAACTCAAAACTAGATGGTCAATGGTAATCCTAGACAAAGACATCCAAACAACAACAGCAGAATAGAAGAGCAGAAGCACAACGAAGAAGGCAGACGTGGATCGACCACGTACTCGAGAAGAACGACAACAACCACTGTCTGACAGCACTGACGTGGGTGCCCAAAGGAAAGTGGGTCGTCCAAAAATAACACGGCCAACTATTGTTGACAAAAAGAGACCAGACGGGATGGACAACATGGAGCGAAGCGAGATTCGCAGCCGTTGACAGAGCGAGATGGAGAAGTTGCACGGCAGCCTTCTGGGCCAAGAGGCGCGAAGACGATAAGTGATCAGAAGTGAGACGATGTGACTATATCTTGTGCGAGTGAATTCCAATGTGGCTGCATCTTGTGTGAGTTAATTCCACACTGGAACAGGGCGTACATAAACGCGTACGGTAGGTCTTGTCGAGAGAGTCTGATTTACATCGTGTTGTCGAGCCACGTTCTTGAGGACAAACAAGGGAGTGTTCACGTAGGCGCTGTTGTGTTCTGTTACTTTAACAGTGTGCCTTTAATGTTCTTTCCTCTGGAAAACCTGAAACCACCACAGGCATCTACACTGAGCACTTCAGCGTTAGCTGAATCGATTGCAGGGAAGCAGGAACGAATCAAAGCGTACACTGACAAACGACGTCGTTCGCGAAATACGATGATGAGACTGGATCAGGACGAAACGACCTATCCGGAAACACAAGCTGGCATCGTCATTGTCGAACCCGAAGCGTATCGCCGCTAAAGCTGGTCCCAATAAGTTCGTGCTTGAAGTCGGGTCGCGCAGGAACTCACGGCGTTGTGTTCGATCGCGACAACCAGGAAATCAACAGCTATCGTCGGACGCCCACCTTGATGATCTTGACATCGGAGGTCTGCCTGCACAACAACCAGGTTAAGAGAGGGGGGGAAATATGTTGTGTTCTGTTACTTTAACACTGTGCCTTTAATGTACTTGATCAGCTGATGTCAGCCCCGTTCTGGGATGAAACGAGGCTCTGCCATGATGTTGTATTACAACCTGTTCAACGTTACGATAGTCTGGTGTTGTTTGTAATATTTCCGTGTTATCGACATAACAGGTGCAATTTAATTACTATTCACAATATCTCCCATATAACGCCGGGAATTAATTGCAATATGTGTATCCGGCTAATTAGCCCGATGTGCACTGTGCAAGAAATCTGCCTGCATGCAAATATCATTACTTGATTATGAACCAGCCGATCTGCCCCAATTACTTACAACGACACTTAATGGCGATTGTCATAACATTCCGTTTAATACCCTACGAATACGCTGTCGTTGTTGAGAAAGATGGGCGAAAGAGACCCATTGACCTATCAATCACATGGCTTATAGCATTCTGTAGAAACAAGGTCAACGAAACCTACTGGAACACAAGGCCCGAAGAGGATAGGTGAGTTGGCTGATGATTTGGACTTTGTTCAAATGTTCTACATCACTGCTGACTCAATGGTGGATGTGGTGTATGTCGTTTTGTTGTCTTTCACCAAGTTTTCCAATAAGTTAATGTTCCCTGAAACCGAATTGTAGTTAAAGCTGTCTTCCAATTCAATGGTTTCGCTCGACTTATTTCAAATTAATTTTGCGAAAATGCAAATCTATGTAGTACCCATTACGACGGCCCAGGTTTTTGGTGCGTTTTTTTTGTAAGTACTGTTTTTGTAAAATTATCAAACACACTAAAATGTTTAAATTTCAGGTGAATGCGCGATGCGTTTATGACGTATATATATATATATATATATATATAATATATATATATTTATTATATGTTTATAATAAATAGTTGGTTGAAGGCTAAATGAGGACATATCGAATAGCTTTTGCGAGTTACCAGATTAACGACCAAAGTCGATCCTATCATTTATGTAAACACCTATCAACACCATCATCATCATCATCATTGTGTAGCCGTAGTGTCCCGTGGTTGGGCGAAGGCCTCAGCATGTCGTTTCCATATCTGCCTGTCTTCTGCTATCCTCTGCCAGATGGTGCCCTTCCAGTACTTGTCTAGTTCGTCTCTCCACCCTCTCGCTGGTCTTCCTCTAGATCGTTTCCCTTCGTAAGTTTCCCAGGTTGTGATACACGATGTCTCGCTTATCTCGTAGTCTACTGATATGCCCTGCCAAGGTCCAATTCTGTCTTCTGGTTTGTTCTATTACGTTTACGACCTTTGTTTTCTTTCTTACCCTGATGTTTTTTTTTCTCTCGATGTTTGATGTTTAACATACTTCTTTCCATCTTTGTTTTTGCGGCTGCTAGCATGTTCCTTGTGCTGCCTCTCAGGGCATTCAAAGGTTTCATGACCTCAACTTGGCTTGTAATCTTCCATATGTTATTCATTTCGTTTAGCCAATTTAATCTTGGCACGTATTTTTTATTTTTTTGCATTTGTTTTATTATTATTGATCAAACATGCATTTTTGGTATGATGACAGATTTGGTGTATTGCATGTTTTAGTAGTGACGCATTTATTAGGGCTTATTGTAAAAAAGCCCATCTTTTCTCTGTTTTAAATAGCTTTATTCAAAGATTATTGGCTTGTAAAAATACACCAGCTTAGCTAAATTAAACGTTATTGTGCATACATTTTTTGTTTTATGTGTCATTCTTTTATATAGATTACTTTCTAATATTGATATTATCCTCATCCTGTTAATGGTAGTTTCGCAAACGTGCATAATAATATACCTAACTAAAAAAATAGATTGATAGTTATGCGTATTGTAATGTTCATCCTTATAATTATACATTGTCAAACATTGATAAATATTAGTTCTTATAATTGCACGGTGTTTAGTGTTTTCATAGGAACTATGTATACTACGTTTGTTTATGATAGGATTGATTATTTTATTCAAAATGGGTGAATACAACACTTTTCTGTCACACTTTGGTGGCTTACAGAATGATTCTCTCCTTAATGTGTTACAAATAGATGATGATAGAGAAGATGGTGAAACATAAATTATAATCAGTCGCCTTATTTTGATGATGAACAGTTGACTCAGTGCTTTTTGTTTACAAAATACTGGCTTGCAGATGAATCTGATACATCATTATTTCATATGGATGGTAATGGGAAATATGTAGTTCACACGCTGGTTTAGCAATATATTTAAGTAATAAATATAGACACAAAACATTAAACATATATGATAACTCTAATATTTGGGAAGGACAATTTCTCGAAATAACCTGCTATAATATGAAGCAAACATTATTCTTGGAAATATATAGACCCCCCAGAGACGTCAATGAAAACTACCGAACATTTATTGATGACTGTGCTAATAAATTAGTGAAACTGAACACATTTAAAAGTGATGTTTTAATTGCAGACTATTATAATATTGATTTACTAAAATAAATGATAAACACATAATTAGTGAATATTTTGACACAATCACTTCACATGTTTTTTCCCAAAATTACTTTACCAACTAGACTTTCAAATTATAATGGCACACTCATAGATAATTTTCTATATAACTCGTCGATATAGTTTTCTAAATCATCTGCTGGTTTTCTTCAGGCTCTTTGATGTCATGATATGGTTTCTCGTATGATCTCTTGTTTGTACTTCCTGATGTCCTCCTTCGCTTTTTGATGGCCTTGCAGATTTCTGCGTACTCTATTTGTTTTTACGGTCGCAGTTTTCCACCACTTTTTGTCGTTTCTTCATCACGGCTCGTGTTGGTGACGATAATCTCGTCATGACTTGCTTGTTGGTTGCTTTAGCTGCATTTGTCACACTTAGTTGGATCATCCCTGTGATGTTTTGCTTATGGTGTCGATGTCGTCTAGTTCTTGTAGTGTCTCGAATCGATTTCGTTCGATTTGGAGTTTGATCCTTTTTGTTCCTATTTGCGTGGATCTACTCTTGGTGGTCTCTTGTTTATCAACTTCTTCCTTTCAACCATTACGTCCAGTTTGATATTGCTCATTGCCATTCTGTGGTCACTTCCGATGTTGACTTGGTTGATTACAATTACATGTGTGACCATGTCTGGCCTGTTTGTCAGGATATAGTCAATATCGTTCTTCATTTTTCCATGTGGGCTTTTCCACGTCCATCTCCTCCCTGCTTTATTCTGAAACATATATACATACATACATAAAACAAGTTTTTACACTGATGCAATAGATTTTAATATGTTGTCGACAATAATGTTATGCTCTTTATAGATCTACATTTGTTAAACTAAAACTAGTAAAAGTAAACCTGACGTAGACAGGAAAGTACATAACCACCTATCCTATTTTAATACCGTAGATTCCATCAGTGATGTATAATGTATTTATACTGCTTATGGAAATAGCAGCTGGATTTATGGTGCAAATAAAATGGTTTCATTATTGAATGTTTCTCGGCTTCAGTAAGTTTAAACGTTTCAATAAAACTTCACTTCAAAATGTATAGATAGATGTACCTAGAGAAAAATTAACATGATAGTACCATAGTTTTTTATATTCCAACAATGCTTCGTGCATGGAGATGTGGTGTGTTTTCTTTTAAATCAATCCGTCTGTCATGAGCTGTGTTCATTCTCCGTTTATTCCATATATTTTCCTTCTTTTCTTTGCTGAATCTGTGACATAAACAGCAGCTGGTCCACGTTTCATTTTAATAATTTTATCGGTCACGACTCATTCGCATGGCGGTGACTAATCCATATACACACATGTTGATGACGTATTTCTTGCATCTATTAACTCGGCGTAGCTAATCGAAGTCTGACGGACAGTCCCGAATATTCATGATACGGATTGTGAAGGTGGGCCCAAAGTAGAAACTCCGCGTACGCAGAGTTATTTTTTCGATATATTGTCACGGTCATTAGTGATTAATAAAACATAATTCTAATGAAATAAAGGCATATAATTACATGAAATAATCATATTAACAGGATTACCTAATAATTGCGTACATTACAGAGAGATTAAAATGCACAAAGAAATCCCTTTAAGGTTGAATCCTGGATTAGTGATACCATCCTTAATTAATTGTGTCCATTGCAAATCAATTCTGTGGATGTTCAAATACGTGTAATTTATAAACGGTGTATGTCCTATTTCAAGCAGATTTTCTCATAGCACAGGTTTCGCGTTTTTGTTTAAAGTCATAGACAAAATGATTGTTAGAACGGGTAACTGTCAAAAGTGTGATTAACTTCTTGTTACATAATATACATACTGGTGTACGCAGCTTCTGCCGAGCATAATCATAATACGCAGTTTTCACTAACTGTTTTATAAATCTTTCTGCAAGGTATTGATATTATTAATCAGAACCACTTATGTCATCAATGGCACGTAAATAAAGCGTCAAAGAACCATCCATTTAAGCAATGTCATGTAAACACAGCGTCAAAGAAGTTGTTTTAGTGAAATACTTACAATATTTGTAAGTTGATCATTTGTTGGGCCTTAATATAGATTGTCTCGGTTTCTGCCTAGTCGTGTTCAAAATCACCACTGTACAGCAAGACTCAACGCATTAAATATGT
Organism: Paraescarpia echinospica; assembly: GCA_020002185.1. Classification (NCBI taxonomy): domain Eukaryota; kingdom Metazoa; phylum Annelida; class Polychaeta; order Sabellida; family Siboglinidae; genus Paraescarpia; species Paraescarpia echinospica. The sequence goes on along the minus strand of CM034535.1, from coordinate 50,091,958 downwards.
AAACAATACGGCAGCGATAACTTTGCTGTGGTGATTAGGCCTAGTGTGAATACGTGTAGTTGATTGCAATTTCGTCCAATAAATTGAAATATTGTAGACGTTTACATCACCTTAGCCGATATCACACCATAGTAAAGTGATCTGCTTTCGCTATAAAAAAAATTCTAAACAACGGTTTGCCTCGTTTTAATCTGAAGCAAACTACTCTGTTGCAAGTTTGTAGACGTTGTTTGGCCACAGTGACCGACATATCTGACTTAATACGTATGCAATGTGAGATCCAAAGAAATATCAACAAGCAGTAGAAACTAAGACCTGACTGAAACTGCGACGGTGACTAGGCCTACACATACAGTTCTAAGCTGGCTGTGCATAGCCGCTTTATCCTTTTCTCTTCGCGTTTCAGTTCGGCCAAAAGGAAATTAATTACCTAAATGTGTTGCCCAATAATGTCATCAAAACCTATACTTGCGCAAAGGAGCTGTCATTCATGGTCGACAAAATATAGGTATATTTATCTAATTTTTTTCTCGAAATGAGTCTGAAACAAATGCAAAATTGCGAATTGTGTTACAATAACATTCCTGTATATCTGAACAGACGCTGGAAAGGAGATATGCGACGTGCTGGTTGTACCCCCAAGGGTCGGTGTTGGGCCCTAACTTTGTATTGCATGTACACCAAACCTATCGGAGATATTGTTGCTATACACGGCATGGAGCATCACTGTTATGCTGATGACATTCAAATCTACCTCACGGTTGAACGAGATGAATCAATTGTGGTGGCACTGGCTAAGGTGGAATTGTGTGTTGCGGAAGTGGCTGCATGGTTGACTAGAAACCAGTTAAAACTGAACACAGAGAAATCCGAGGCGATCGTTTTTTCTCCAGCGAAGAAACGCGGCAGTCTGCCTGCCAATGTATACATCACAGTAGCCGGCCATCGAATTCAACCATCATCGAGCGTGCGAAGTTTGGGTGTGCTATTTGATAGCAACCTGAAAATGGATCAGCAGATTGCCAACACTGTGAAAAGCTGCTACTATCATATCAGAAACATTCGGCCACATCTGACGGAAGAATCATGCAAGACACTTGTTCACGCACTAGTGACATCCCGTTTAGATTATGGGAATGCACTTCTTTATGGTCTCTCACACACGGTGATGCAACGTCTACAAAGAGTGCAGAACTGTGCCGCTCGCCTAATTACTCGCACGAGGAAATACGAACACATCACGCCCGTGTTGCAGCTTTTACACTGGCTACCCGTTCATTTGAGACCGACCTACAAAGTGCTGGTGTTTACGTATTGTGCCTTGAATGGTCTAGCGCCGGACTACATAAGTGAGTTAATTGGCTACCGTACCATCAACAGAACTCTACGATCTACCTCGCAGCCTCGCCTTTTGTTCGTACCGGTGTACTGGTCTGGAAGGAGGTTCCGGTCTGAGAGTAAGTTCCGGTTCCGTTTTGCGTATTGCGCATGCGATTGTACATGTCAAAGGTTAGCGCCTACTTTCGGCCCGCAGCTGTATGGTCTGGAAGGAGGTTCCGGTCTGAGAGTAAGTTCCGGTTCCGTTTTGCGTACACAGTACATGTCAAAGGTTAGCGCCTATTTTTGGCCAGCTTAACACGGTGTTTGCCGAAAGAATGTGTGATAGCTTACGTTTATGATACGGTTACTTTTGTAATTGTTAGTATACATAACAAAACCTCATAATTAGCATAACTTGTAGTTATTTGCAAACAAATTGTGTTTTATTTTGATGTCAATTTCTCAGAACGTTGGCGTTGTGTATCTTACGACTTCGTCACACAGAGCTGCAGTTTTCACTGCTTTATTCGCACAGCGGGTTTTGTGGTAAACACAAATATCCGCATTTTAAATAACATGACACATAGTTATCTCCGTCAGTTTGGCATGTATGAAGCTGAAATTTGTTGTATAATCTAGCAGGCCCATTGGGGGTGGTTCGTAGATTTAGATTTTTATAAATTCGTTGGGGGTAGGGATCTTGGGGGGTAACAATTTATAAATGACACATATCTCTGTTAATTTAACATGTATGAAGCTGACATTTTGTGTGTGATTTAGGGTGTCCTTTGGGGTAGTTTGTACAGGTTTTTTTCGAAATTCATCCAGGTGGTGGGGGTCTCGGGGAGGTCACAATTTAAAAATTGCACTTATCTCTGTCATTTTGTCATGTGTGGAGTTGAACTTTTGTGTTTGATCTAGCAAGCCCATTGGGATCTAGATATAAAAAAAATTCAAAATGTGGGGGTCACAATTTTAAAATGGCACTTATCTGGGCCAGCCATGCCTGTATGGGGCAGACATTTTATGCGATCTAGCGTACCCATTGGGATGGTTCGTAGTTTTATATTTTTTTATAAATTTGTCCGGGGTGGCGGACTGGGGGTCACAATTTAAAAATAGCACTTATCTCCATAAGTTTTGGAAATATGGGGCTGACATTTTGTGTGCAGTCTAGAAGTCCCATTGAGGCACTTCAAAATTCGTACGGAGGGTGGGGATCTTGGGGTCACCATTTCCAAACAGTTTTTCCCAACGCAACTCCGAGTAACTCAATTCTTTAATAATACATTTATGGAAACGGGTCATGCATTCACGACTTACATAAGTAAACATTTATTATCATGTCAACGTGTATAATTATGTGTGACATAACAGTTCAAGTAGTATTATTAAATGAAATATAAAATGTAAAAAATTATTTATTTACACAGATCAAAACTAGCCCTTTTTGTATAATACTGTGATGTTTCATCAGACAAGTGATCAAATGCAATTATTAAAAAATAAACCTATTGTTACAAATAATTATTAACTCGTAGATAACATTAGCCTTTCTGGTTATACATATTTACGTCACATTATGGGCAATCTAATGTAACGTAAATTAAACTGAGGAGATCCTTATGAAACAAAAGCTGTGATTGTTATTATGTTAAACAAAGTAACATAAAACAACAGGAATACACCCGTTATATAACGCTGCACTCGCTTGCAATACAACATTGCTACAAATAAAGTATATCATAATATTTAATCAGCCAAGTAATATAAAATTCAATTATTCAGAAATAAAACCATTGTCACAAGTAATCATTAATGCATATATAGCATGACTGCATGACTGTAATAATAATAAAGTAAGATATTTATATAGCGCCATAATTACACAGTGCTCTATGATGCTTTACAATACAATCATAATACCAAATCTGTATAGTTAGATCATTAAAATATTAAGTTAAATATCATAAAAACAATACAACTAAGAATGGTACATTGAATTAAAAAACAATTTAAATATAAGGGCATTATACCTAAAACATAGATAATGAATAAACTCGTTTAAATAATAAATTACACTAAGAGCCATCAAATAATAGGATGAGGTGAGATTAAAATAGTAAGATGACAAACTAAAGTATATATTCAGTGCTGCATGTGCCATTACTGTTTCTTGTATTGCAGGAACTCTGCTAATACTGCCTTTCTGACATGGCACTGGCGTATCTTGTAAGGTGGTACTCCAATGATGATGGCCTTTGCATACTGGAATACAGATACACATTAATGTTAACATTTCCTTACATAAATAATACACTCATCTGAAAACATATCATCCCTTAATAACATACATAGACACAGGTCACAATTTTCCTTTGCTATTTCTGTGAAGTATACTACTTTACACAAACCTACTTGGTAGTGTGATAACATGCTCAATGTTACTGTAATCGAGCTGGCAATTAGTGTGTATCATGTGAAGTTTTCATTCCTACATCAGTGAGGGACGTTTTATGTAACCAGCATTGCAAAAAACTGTTCAAATATATAACATAGCAAATGTCATGTAGGAATATGCCAGGAAACAGACTATTGTGCCTCTGTGTATATAGCACCATGTGGAGGATTGGCACATTTGCTGTTTTTTTTCAAATTGGCAGGAATTTATTGTCTTAATATATCCTAAATTACAATTAATGGTAAGACCTAATTGTTTCTCAAATGATGCTCACCATCATTGTGAACACACCACAACTGTGGCTGTCTTCCTGCTGACCACATCTTACGTTTATGGCTGTCCATGTCTCCAATGGCAAGCCCAGCTTTGCATTTCTCCCTTGCGTGTACTTCCGGGAAGAAGGACAGAAATCCGTTCACATTTATCAGTCATTTTGCACCTTAATTCCGGCATCTCTTAAAAATAACGGACCTACGAATGCAGAAACAATATCCATACTATCCAGATATAACAATTATTTGCAAAGTGTATTGAAAGTATAATCTGACTACAGGGGCACATGTTAAAATAATCTACATACTCCTGCATAAAACATATCACTAACCAACAGCAGGCATGACTGAAAGGCTTGTTACCATAAACACTGCAGTAGGCAACAAGCCCTGTCTCCACTGTTTTATTACACCAATGAAAACATGGACATGTGTAAAGACACACATTATCAGTAAGTGGTGTTATAGCAGTTGTTAATCAACATAGGGCTAGAAACTATAAGAAAGTGATTGTAGTGCACACAAGCAGTGGGAATGGTTACACTAGTTTGTTGGAAGGTAACACTTACTGCCATAGGGCGACAAACTTGTTTCGTCTCGTCTCCTGCGGCAGTGAGTCCAGCACTGCGACTGTCTTGTCCTGTGCATTTGCCACCAGCAGGAACCAATGGTTCTGGTGGCAGATGGGCAGCATGATCCAATGGTAGTTGGCAAAGCATACCTAGCGAAAAATAAGTAACACACATTACTGCTTGTAAAAAAACAAGTGTAAGGGTATCACAGTTTGAACCCATTGTTACTTGAACAAAATCAGACTAACTCACTCAACAATGTACAGGTGGTCGAAACTTAATAATATAATATTAACACATTTATTAGCCTAAGCTACAAATAACATAGTTAAATAATTTACAGATAATCAAATATATTAGTATTTTTGATTATATTTTAAATAAAATGTGTTATTTACAGTTTCTACATGGTGTTCCATTATTTTGACTTCTGGCAGTTTAGTTCAACACCAGGCCTCAATTAGAATATTGTATACAAGCGTGGAGGCCATATCGCAAGAAAGACATAGAAATGCTACAAAGAGTACAGAGGAGAGCAATTAAAATGATACCAAAACTGAGGGATCTTAGTTATGAAATACACCTAAAAGAAGATGGTTTAACAAAACTAGAGTCCAGGAGATTGAGAGGAGATGAGATAGAAGTGTTTAAAATATTGAATGGTTATGAAAATATTGATAGAAATACTTTTTTCTCAGGAAGGATAGAAATACTAGAGGACATGAAGTTATATTAGTAAAGGAGGAGTGTAGATTAGGTATAAGAATGTTCTACTTTTCACAAAGGACTGTAAATGAATAGAACAGATTATCTGCTGATTGTGTGGGTGTTTGCTGCGTTAATATGTGTAAACATACAATCGACACACCTCAGAAGGGCGGGATGCAGAAAGGTTGGATAAAAAGGGTTGGGCTCTCAATAAGCCAAAAGGCTTCCTTGTCCACCTGCCATCTAGAGTTAATTCTCTGTGTGGCAATCTTGTTAGGTGGACAATGAAGGTATGGGGTAAATCAGTTGTTTGGATCTTTTTTCAATTGACTATATCTGATGCTTCAACTGTTGCATCATTGAAAGTCATTTTAATTAAATATCGACATAATCATACTCGCAGATGCAATGTATCGGTCAATAAGCCCATGCCAGGGGTAATTGTGCACAAAGGTTTGTGCATTTACCTGGCGGATTTGAACCACCAACAGATACTGAGACATTAGCATCTACAGGTGTACTCTTAATTTAAAATAAACAATGTTAAAAAGGAAACCACTGTTTCAAGTTTCAATTAAAAACAGACAACTTAATAAAGGCCATTTACAAAATTTGCAGATGCTGCAAAATAGTATTGTTCACTTGTTACAATTATCAGTAAAGCTTACTACATAAATGATGGATGAAATTACCAACACAAGTTACCTATGCTGCACTGCCATAGCCTAGGACAGTAGGGGTCTAAATTCTAGTGATAAGGGCCTGAGCAAACTATGCATAGAATGTCATAATTCACTTGATACAATTTAACACTACAAAGAGTACCAAGTCAGTATGATACAATTAATTAGTAAATTCCTTACTGTCATGTAACAGTATTCCCACACACTGTCAATAAGCTTATGTGTCACTGTGTCTACTTCCGAGAAAGGAAATATAACTATTCATACACAAATACAGTACAGTGCAGTGTGACAATAACAATGTAAGTACCTGTGCTAACTGCAATATTGATAGCGAGTGATTGTCCATGATTTATTAATCTAGTTCATTCATTAATTGCACTATATATGGTCAAATACATTGGTATTTAGGTTGGTGTACATTTTAGTGGTAGGCCCCTAGACTAAGCCTATACATTTTTAGGTAAAGCGATTGTTTAATAGCGTTAATAATTTCTGCTGAAAGAATATTCACAAAATAGAATTCACAATTAACTAATTTCAAGTAGTGACATACTAGCAGTACATTTGGTCATATAAGACTGAAGCCATTTGACATCTTAGGTTGAGTGCAATTTTTATTAATATTTGCCAAAAAATAACCACCAACCTGTAATGACTGCCATGGGTGTCTGTTTTGTCAAAGGAATATTTATTTATGCTTCAGGAAATCAAGAGGTACAACCCACAGAAAGATAAGAATAATAACCATTCTAGGTAATAAACAGTGGGCCTGCAGAGCAGCTGTATTAATAGCCACGTCATTGGCATTGCGTCCAGCCATCGTTTCGTAATTATACTTTTGTCAAAAACATAGGCCCCTATTCTGACACCTATATCATTTAAGAAACCCATATTAATAGACTGGGTTATGGCATAGTATACTATACGCTAGGCTACAGACTATTAGCCTGGCCCTGGGGCTGGACTGTCTACTCACCGTCTACTTGATATTTGCCATGCTGCGTAGCTTTCAAAACAGCATTGCGCATTCGCTTTTCACACACCAAGTGCTTTTTTGTGACTAGGTAATGCCTTATGCAAGTCATGTACCGTCGGTACTCATCTCCTATTTTCTCCCGCTGCATCACAGGTATTTTCTCAACAAAAGATATGTGAACTAGCTGATACTAACTAATGTGCCAGTAGACAGTGGTCACACGCAGATGTACGATCCTGTTCAGCAACGTAGGCGGCAAATAGGTCGGTGGAGTAACGGTCGCTACAGCAAGCGAAAAATGATTAATTGTATATCTCAGTCACCGAGTGCATCGAGCAAGGGTCAAAGTTGATCGGTCACCTGAGGTCACGTTGCTCACAGCGATGTAACTCAGTCGCCGCATACTTCTGGCACGGGGTCAAAGTTGATCGGTCACCTGAGGTCACGTTGCTCACAGTTGGTTGATTTTGATATACTGCGCTTGCGCGAGCATGCGCAATACGCAAAACGGAACCGGAACTTACTCTCAGACCGGAACCTCCATCCAGACCAGTACACCGGCCTCACAAACTGTTACTCATGGTGATCACCGTTTCGCGGTTTGCTCGGCGGTTCTATGGAACAATTTGCCTCCTACACTCAGGACAGCAACATCATTACAAGTGTTTAAAACACTTTTGAAGACTCACCTTTTTAAACAAGCGTTTTTATAATTCACCGACGAGGACATTTTATGTGCTTTCTATTGATATATATTTTTTTTATTTGATTAATTTTTTAACATATTTATGGTTATTCTTCTTGTATAAATGAATGTATTTATAGTAGTTTTTTTAAGAATGTTTTTTTAATGATCTCTCTTTTTTTAGTAACTATATTTAAGGTAATGGTATATTTTTTTACATATTTATTTCTTAGTTAGCATTTTTTTATGTAAAATACTATTATATACGTGTGCATGTATGTAAAGCGCCCGAGGGCAATTTTAATTGATTGGGCGCTATATAAGTACTTTTATTTATTTATTATTTATTTGGATGAGCAGGAAGACTACGTACGAGAAGAGTCTGTCTTTCGATATAGTGGAGTCGGTATGGTATGTACCTATACGTAGTCGTTTGATGTTTTAATTATTCCGAAACTCAGAGCCATAGAACATTGTTTTTAACAGGCTGGCCTAATTACATTTATGAATACTTGTGCCGTTTACCCGAAAGGTTCGCTGCTAAAAAGCTATTGGAGGTCGGTCGTCAGGCTCAGGGATTAGTGCATGTTTCTCGTCACTGTATCGAATGCCTTTTTTATGTTTACAAAACAAATGCTACGACCTTTTTTAAAGTCTTTCCTCGTCTCGCCAAAGTGCTTCTCGCCTAATTGCTTCTCACCAAACTTGCTTATCGTATTCTAATAACGATAGTGAACCGAATTTCGCATGATATCAGCACGGTATTTCCAACCAGTAGTTCAAAGACATGTACGCTGACTCCAAAGCTTCTGAGTTTCCGAAGTAAAACGAGACGTTGATTTTTGTGCACCATGTCAGCATGTTCACTGAAAGTGAGTTTCTTATCAACAGTAATACCCAAGTATTTGAAACTGTCCACCCACTCCACCTCCCTCTGGTCTTTAGAGTACATTAAATATACATTTGTGTGTGTTATTAAGCATACACAAATTAACTTATTAATAACAATGGCGTATCTAGATCTACTTAACCCTGCGTGGAAAGACCTTAGCATTATGTGGATACAATTACAGAAAACATGTCTTCGTTCGACCGTTTATTCCCTACTGGGAGTGACCGTTCGGACCCTCATCCGCCACGACGCCCTGTTCATTGCGTCTTCTTCCACAACCTCTGCCACCTCCGTGTCTCTCTTCACCACGACGCACGGTTCATTGCGTCTTCCTCCAAAACCTCTGCCACCTCCATGTCTTTCTTCATCACGACGCCCTGTCCATTGCCTCCTCTTCCACAATCACTGCCACCTCCACGTGTCTCCTCACCGCGACGTCCTGTCCATTGAGCCCTCCTCTACAATCACAGCCACATCCATGTCTCCCCTCACCACGACACCCTGTCCATTGCGTCCTCATCAAATCATCAAATCACAAACAAAACATCTTACTAATAAAACATGTTTCATTTGAGTCCCTCTTATAGCAGAAGGAATGTTACATACCGCGTTATATAGTAGAATAAACATACACAGAAAACACGAAATTGGAAATACGAGTTATTTATAGTTTACTCACAGAGCGGCTTACTCCGAGGTCTATGATGGCCGAGAAGGGCCATCGCGTTTTTGTGTGGCAACCTGCAGCGCCATGGGGCGATGACGCGATGCGCGATGCGATGGGCGATGCGATGAGCGATGCGCGATGCGATGGGCGATGCGATGGGCGATGCGATGGACGATGCGCGATGCGATGCGCGATGCGATGAACGATGCGCGATGCGATGGACGATGCGCGATGCGATGGGCGATGCGATGCGCGATGCGATGCGCGATGCGATGCGCGATGCGATATGCGATGCGATGCGCGATGCGATGGTATACATTATAAAGGTGCCGCAATGAGCATGCGTACGCCGAAAACGAGACTTAGGCAGCCATTTTTATTTATTTGTATTAAACATATTTCTTTTTGTGTTCAGAGCATGTGATGGTGGCTGATGACGCTGGCTGTACGTATACGGTTACACATCTAGTTATTGTGCACAAAAGATTATGTGATTGTACTTCTAAATATTGTCTCGGACATCTACTGGGATTTAATTTAGCCAAACAAAAACGGGTGCCAGGCAGGCAGCCTTTTCGCAAAAACTAGACTAGGGATTGAAATAGGTTACTTTATAACATGAAATATGTACCTATTCAACATTTTATTTGTTAAATAATTATTGTTTCCATATGGATATCCCTGATCGCAAATATAAACACTATTTTGTGTGCCTGCAGACACGATGAACCAGGGATGGTTAAGGTATTTCTCAGTTTAACATTAACCAACAGTTTTGAAGCCTATTTCTGTTCAGAATGCAAACATGTTATTTATGCCTTATATAAATTAAAATATAAACTTTTCATAATTTATGCTTCTTGATTTACTCCTCGGTCCCCAATATTTCCATGTCTGGAAAAAACTGACACATATTCCGTGAGACGATCTTCGATACAAATGCAGTGATGTTTAATTACTTAATCTGGGTTCCGTAGTAGCACATAAAAGCAGCATTGCGCCGAAATACAAGTACGAATAACGCGGTGTCAATAAATAGGCCCACTCAAATCAGGCTACCAGCGCTATTGGACCACGTAATAAACAGCCAAAATTGACAGGAAGTTAACTTGTAGTAGGTCTACTAGGAGGTGCACGGTGCGCGCGGTGCGTCTACAATTCGATTCACTTAGGGGTCATCTCAGAACGTCAGTGTCCGATATCAGACGAAATTACTTTCATCTTGCCTCAGCCCGCCCACCCACCTCAGACGAATTTTTAAAATATTAATATGATGATACCAGTATAATTAAGAGTGTTGGTCGATGTCCGACGCCAGATGAAACTGCTTCAGACCCCCGTCCCCCCAACAAAAATAATTTCGCTTCATATAGGACATCGATGTTCCGAGATGATCCCTTAACAAAAATGAAACTACACTCTAGGAACAACGATTCGCTACCTCGTTTGTGCATTTTATATGTAGGTTTGATAACATAATTAGAGACAATACTATTTTAGTTTACGATTTAGATATTTTATTATAAACTAAAGACACTAAAGTTTAGTAGGGTCTAACTGATTATAGTTATATATATATATATTGTTATATTTATGTAAGGCATAATGAACATGATATGTACACCTATGAAAATATATCATGTCATTAATGAATAAATATTCCAGAAATGTATACTTCAAAGTCCACGGTTAATTTTCAACTGAAAAATGCGTTCAACATCCCTGTTTTTCATGTGTGGAGGTACATAAATTATCGTTTATATTTTCGATCAAGGATATTCAGATGAAACCAAAAATGAAATGGGGAGTGGTAGAAGAGGTACACACCTCATGCTATGAAGTAATTCATTTTTGGTCTCCGGTTTTGATGAGAGAACCTAGATTACATTCTGTAAAGTGATTGCCCGCATGCCCCCATTTATCTTAGTCTAAACTCAATCGCATTAGGCTTCTATCATAATATTTAGAAGTACAATCACATAATCTTTTGTGCACAATAACTAGATGTGTAACCGTATACGCACACTCAAAGTCATCAACCATGGATACATGCGTTGAACATAAAAGGCATCAAGTGTTGCCTAAGGTCACGAATTTGTTCAAGCCCTGACAACAAAGCCAAACCCAAAACACTGGCGTCGGAACATGGTGGATATTTGGTGGGTTGAGGCTCTCCAAAACCTCGATTTGCACTCCCCCTCTTGAGGCTCGCCAAAACAGCCACATTAAAGGGGAAATGAAATGCAGCTGTTTCATGCTACATATTGAAATATATACTATATAAGTATACATTAATGGTAACAGAAACGTACTCATTTATAAGACAAACTGAAAAAACGATTTTGTTCGATGCCTAAATCGTCGCTATAGAGCACTGCGTATCGCCATCTTTGTTCCAAACGAGTGGTTTGATTCACTCCTATCTAATCCATGTTAAATTTCGTTTTTTTTGGTTTACTTCATTAGTAGACATTTATGTGCGAAAACAAAGATATGGTGCCCTATTATACACGATAGGTGTTCTATAGGTCAACAAATAATTTGTATACGCGTTCGAAATAAAAAGGTGAAATTAAATGGCAACGATTTATAACCAATGAAAACGTTGTTAACGTCGCACTTCCCGAACGAAGATTTTAGCTGCCAGAAGGGGGCGGTGCTTTCAAAGCAAAGGTCAGAATATTAGATGCGCGCGCATACCGGGACTATTTTTATTTTGTTGTTGACAAAGACGTCGAAGGATTTTGGTAGAGACGAGTTATTAAAAGTGATATTTAAAACTTTCGTATCATTTTGGGAGAAAATCGATACGACAGATGAAGACTCTAGTTCGACTTGTCACTCGGAAATTACGGTTGACACACAAAAAGTCAAAGGGCCTGTGCCATACGGGTGATGATACGGGTTTTACACAGTGACAGTGTGCGATCCACGGTCCAATAATGTCCGGCCCCGGGCGAGGTTCAGTTGTGGGAGTCGGACAGTGACAGTTGGTCTATCGACGAAGAAGACGTTACGCGACTTAATAATGTCGCATGGTGTTTGTGTGGGCACTGCGTCCCAATGTCGACGCACATCGAGTCGCTGTGCTGTAGGGAGCTAGCTGCCGTACAGCACCGTATGACAGACCTTGCAGATGCCTGCATTACCGACTATGAGTATGAGTGACGACTTCGAAATGGTTTGCACCAACAGGGCGGTGTTGGAACTTGGATGTCGGTCTGTTGTCATTGTATGATTTGCGTGCAGGCTCGTTCATTCGACCAATAGCTAGTAGGTAAGTACTACGTAGTTCAACAGGTATCGAATAATTATTCTAGCAATAACTATTTCAAACTTAAATAGAGCAGTTATACTTGTTCCCACCTCAAATGTTCAGGTTCATTCTATCTTCGTAAAATACTATGTCTATGATTTTCATCAAACCATTTTTGATCATTTTCTTAATAAACTTGCTTTTATTCTTGACAGGATGTGTGCATCCTTTTTATACAGTTGTTTAATTCCTATTTAAAAGTGTTCAAGCAACTTGCTTAATTTATATGAAAATGTTATATATATATATATTATGTGTGTGTGTTATCAAGACCACATCATGAAATGTAGTCTTACAATCATAATTATTACAGCCCTTCACAAACAAATGAACCAATTAATTGAATTCATGATGCGATATTGATAAAACAAAGTTTTGCTAGTATAACAATAATTAGAAGATAACGTATCATATCATAACATATCGATTGATTCGATTAGTTGCATAACGTCACTTTACGTTGTGGTCAAGGGAGAGACTTAGAAAAGGCAACAGACATGTTATACCAGCCTGCACTGTATCCAGAAGCGAATGGGGTTTATGAAAATTTCAGCTATGGACATTGTACTATACAGGTGAGTGTACAGTGAAAATAAAAACCCTGGACAAGTAAGATTAGATTGACCAAAAGGTAGAATGAATTACTCGGTGCCTTCTTATCCCATTTTTGGAACAACAGTGTGATCTGTAGTGTCTTGCATGTCCCTGTTCATAATTCGATTTGTAATACTGAAGCCAACATGAAATATATCAACAGTTTATTAATATAGAGAAACAATTCACAAATAAATAAGACTACATGGCAGACTGTTCCAATGCGTTAGTCAAATTCACACACCAGTTTTCAATGTTTCTTTCAGTTCGTTACACATTTTAATCTAACTGTATTACAATTTGGGTCTGTGCCAGTCCTGTGCACATATAGTACATCAATAAGTAACACGTTTATTGATGATATGGGCCACCATTATGATCAAATATTGTGATAAAAAAATTAATACATACAAAATATGCCATTACAGTTCCAGTTTTACATATTTGTGAGTTTCAACTTTCAACACTAGGGGCATCTGTCAAGAAAACAAGTACTTATTATTCAAGATACAGATTCAAAGCTTGTAGTACTAGTTTCAAAATCTATCAAGTGCCTCCAAATGGATTCATTTAGATTTATGGCACTATATAAGTGTTCTTTTTATTATTAAGTACTTTTTGAGATGTTGTTTTGTGATAATGTTAAATGTAATACTAACAATGAAGTATGAATATATAAAAAAACGTATAGCTGAATCCTTTGCTGCTTCATTAGTTTGTAGCACACAGTGTGATGTTTGAGAAATGGTGGTCTGTTGCAAAAAACTCACTATAAGTAACATGTTTGGACTTGGTTAAACTATTCCAGTAAATTACATATACCCAAAGTTTCCTACATCGAATAGTGTCTAATAAAACACATTGCATACCACAACTAGGATACAAGCTTTCAAGTGGATGTTCCTTACTTTAGGAGGTCCTATACAGTAGTGAGAATCCACTTGCCTAAAACGTTTCTCTATTTCTGCCAGTGAAGTTCAAACAATGTTATTTAAGCATATAAATCCATTGTCATTTGAAATTGGATGTCGTATCAATTTGGTGGCACTAAACCGAATTTATACGGATACAACTAGTTTTCCTTAAAGCGGGTTCTTTGCTTTGCCACAGCCTCCTCTTTTGCTGGTTTTTCGATGCCTGCATGCTCTGCTAGAGTTACCTCCTTACTCGATGTCGCAACTTGGAGCATACTTCACAGCTTTGGATCTCTCGTGAATCTAGCTGCAATGCCCTCTAGAATTTCTCCTCGGAAGCTGTAGTCCTTTGACGACATCACTTTCTTCACTACATACTCAGCAGACTTTGAATACTGCAGCTGATACCTTAGCTTGTTGTCTGCTGTTTTCACCCGCTGATTAAACAAATGATAAATATAAAATCAGTATAACAATAGAAATATCTGAAGAATAGCTGGCTATAGCTGTAACATGCACACAGTAAACCAAACAGCTTGCTTTTATGCTCTCTCTCTTGAAATCAAACGGCTAATGTCATTTTTTAATCGGTTCCTAATTCTGCCATCATTTTCAATTTCAACATCCAAGGAATTCCACAATACATTCAAATATTTATTATTGAATCATATATATATATATATAATGTATATATAATGATGTTTATATTTATTATATTATATGTGCATAAGTTTATATTTCAATAAGCAATTCCAAAGCATACCATTCCAATTCAATTTATATATAATTAAACAATTCAAGTAACAGTAAACAGATGTCCTCAATTATAATTATTTTATCTGTTGTTTGCATGCATACTCTTGTGCAGTGAGATTGTATTTTCGAAACTGTATTCCTAACATTGTTTTGCTATTGAGTACAGGCAGGGATTTTCAGCCATTTCAGTTTATTTCCTAATGCACTACTGGATTTCTAAAGTGTGCAGCTTTGTCAAGCAACTGATACATTATTTTGTAACATAAAATGTCAACACAAGCCTTACCTTGTATTTGTGTTTTGGTCAATGGTGGCCAAGTGGAGTCGGGCTATGATGCCTTGACGGCTGAAGTTGAGTGCATATTTGAGGAAGAGGGCGTGTAAGCTCTCCTGTTCACCAGTGTTAACGCACTTCGTAACGCTCTCTATATCATACAGTAGGCAGCAGTCCAGTATAGCCTTTTGGACAGTGAAGGCTTCTGTACCTTCAGTGAGTCATGGTGTTGTTTTTACTGCTTGTTGTGTATACGTTGCATGACTGCACTACTGGTACAACTCTGCACCCGTTGTCCATGAATGGAAATTCCTGATGTGATGGAGGAGCGAGATCCACATCTCCTTCATCAAGCTGATGTGCAATACAACAGGTGGTTGGCAATTGCGCCTATCAAAGGGACAACCTCAACTTTCTGGGCAGACAACAACCTATATTTCTTGGTAGTCCTCTAACAAAGTCTTTCTAATGCTGGGATGTTTGTCAGTGGCAAGTGTGATAATCTTCACCCCATGGTCAGTCAGGTTGTCTAAGCAGCGTTTCAAGCCCTCCACTTCCATCCAGTAACTGTTCTTGACCTCTGTGACCCGAAAACGTTTCTTGAGCAATGATGAGTTGGCTGTCAGTGTCCATGATGAAGTAAATGCCAAATGTTGTGTCCTGGATTGTCATATCTTGCATCGCCTGATGCGACCACGCTTTTTCTGACCAGAGCTGACATGATGGCCTCTGAATGGCATGTCCACATGTCCTCTATCTCTGGCAGTATGTATGCCCGCTGTATATTGTAGCACTGGCGGGATGACAAGGTGCATAGGTTCATTATGTTGACCAAATTGTACACAGTGAATGAATGTCCAGTCAGGAAGAGGACGCTTGGTGTCAACAAGTTACTCTCATAAATGTTACCAATCTTGGGTTGCGAGTGCCACATGAATGAGTGGCCATCAACACATTCTGTGGTCACAACCACTGCAAATGCAGTCACTGTGATGCTAGGCTAAGTGGTTTATTGCAGTTTGGTGTTTTAGCAGGTGCAGAAAAGTAAGATTATGTTTTTCTCACAAATGGCAAACTTTCTCTCTTTCCCATTAGTGTAAGAACCGCTTGAGTCATCATTAGTGATATCGCTGTCACCTGCTACAACATATTCTGCATCACTCGTTTCAATGTTTCTCTTCTCACTGTTGCAGACAGAATCGTCTGAAGATGGTGATAGTGAGACTGGGACATCCGAAGGGTCGTCTACAGTGACAGAACTGCCATGGTCAGGGTCAGTCGGAGAAAGCGTGCTGGACTGCGATGGCAACTTTGCATACCCATGGTCATGATGAATGTTCAATGGAAAACACTATTGTCTGTATTAACTACTGCATCGACAAAGTGTCGCACTGGCGACATGACCACCGGCTTCCTTTATGTTTTGACACTACAAGTCGATGGCGTGGCAGCACTACAAGTGACATTTGTATTACCATGAGGGACAATGTCATCTTGCGTGCTGAATCCTTCGCTGGATCCTTCGAAGCTTGTGCTCAGTATTAGGTCCTATGGTTGTTTGGATACTGCGATTTACAAGTGACTTTTTCAACGTTTTCTTTTTAGTGGATATATGTGTGTTATCTTTAATTTTCATGATTAAAATGCATGTGCACTCAAATGTGTTTAACATTTGAACTTTGTAAATACCAAATATATATTTATTAATCTTTGTGGCATTTTCTTGTGACGTTATTTCCTTTTTTCCTTGTTAGGCTTACATTCAAAAGTCAATAAATTAAATACAATGTCCTTGTTATTAAAAGCATACATTGGTGTTTGCAGTCATGCAATCTATATCAGAAAAAACTTGGTATGATAGCATGCTTGCTAAACTGTCGCCTCAAAGCTGGAGCATCAATTCGGGGTCCATTGTTACAAGCCAATATTTGAGACACAAAATAGTATTAGGCCTACATGGTGATTAACTTTACTTGACTGATGTGAACCTACTTACTATGCCAATAACTAATTATATCAGATATGACTATAGTGTTTTGTTGTATGCTATTGACTGTATCGTAAACATATATTTTTAACGATTTAAATACTTGTAATGTCACTTATTTAATAATTCCAATGGCAATGCCTACAATACATGATTGACAGGGCTTGGTCCGGACTGTGACTATTGTTGACTAATATATGACGACATTATTTCGCAAAACGTTATACTGGCTATGGTAGCTGACATTTATTTTTGTAATTATTTTAGAAGGTTATTTTCCCCACCAGCAACTAAGTCGATAACATAGACTCGTAGATGTAGACGTTGCGGTATTCCGACATAGCAACACGCCGGCAGAAATTGCTGTAAACTAAATCGGCGGATTACAAGATTTAACAAGATTGCCATCCAGAGAATTAACTCTAGAAGGCAGGTGGACAAGGAAGGCCCTTTGGCTTATCGAGAGTCCAACCCTTTTATCTACATATATCCATCCCTTCTGAGGTATGTGTCGATTTTATTTTTAAACATATTCACACTACTAGCACCCACACAATCATCAGATAATCTGTTCCATACATTCACAGTTCTTTGTGAAAATGAAAACTTTCTTACGTCAAATCTACACTGTTCCTTTACTAATGTAACTTCATGTCCTCTAGTCTTTCTATCTTTCTTAACTAAAAAAAACATTTCTATCAATATTTTCATAACCATTCAATATTTCAAACACTTCTATCTGATCTCCTCTCAATCTCCTGGTCTCTAGTGTTGTTAAACGACATTCTTTTAGGCGTTTTTTATAACTAAGATCCCTCAGTTTTGATATCATTTTAGTCGCTCTCCTCTGCACTCTTTCTAGCATATCTATGTCCTTCTTGCGGTATGGCCTCCACGCTTGTATACAATATTCTAAATGAGGCCTAACTATTGTTTTGTACAGCGGTATTATTAGTTCTTTTTCTTTATATGCTATATTTCGCCTAATCAATCCAAAGATTTGATTTCCTTTTGAAGCTGCAATTCCACACTGCTCTGAAACCTTCATGTCAGCACTAATTGTCAGCCCTAAGTCTTTTTCTTTTACAGTAGTATTTAGTACAGTTCCCCCATTGTATATTCTACATATTCGTTCCCATGTCCTGTGTGAAGACATTTACATTTCCCAAAATTGAACAACATTTGCCACTTTTCAGACCATTTGATCAACCTGTCAAGATCATCTTGTAAATGCTGTCTATCTCCATCACTTTTAATCCTTCTAAACACTTTTGTATCATCTGCAAATTTCAACACCTTGCTAGCTATATCATCGTCCAAATCGTTTATATATATTAAGAATAATATAGGTTCCAGTACTGATCCCTGTGGAACCCCACTCAAAACTGATTTCCAGTTTGAAGCCTCCCCATCAACAACTACCCGCTGTCTTCTGTCAATCAGCCATTTTTCTATCCAGTTAATTATACCATTTCCTATGCCATGGGCCTTTAGTTTAAGCAGTAATCTCTGATGTGGCACTTTGTCGAAAGCTTTTTGAAAATCTAAGTAGATGATATCTACTGGTGATCCATCATCTACCCACTTAGTGATATCTTCCAAAAAACATAACATATTTGTTAAGCATGACCTCGCTTTTAGAAACCCATGTTGAGTTGGGATTATTAAGTTATGTTTAACAAGAAAATCCACCATGTGATCTTTAATTAGTCTTTCTAATAATTTACAAATCACCGATGTTAAACAAACTGGTCTATAATGATTTGACTTGTTTCTCGAACCTTTTTTGAATAACGGTATAATGTTTGCTTCTTTCCATTCTAAAGGAACCACTCCCTCTTCTAATGACAAGTGGAAAACTGTTGCAAGCGGTATGCTAATTTGTTCTACAATTTCCAATAGTAGTTTGGGTGGAATACCATCCACTCCAGGTGATTTATTATCCTTCATAGCCCTGATTTTCTTAGCTACCATTTCTGGGGTTACAATTAACTGTCTTAAATAGTCTGATTCTGCCCCCTTGAACTTAGCCTCTGGTACTGGCAGTGAACTAGTGTCTTCTCTGGTAAACACTGAACTAAAATACTCATTCAGGTCTTCTGCCATTAAGAATCCTTCTGATATTACGTTTCCAGCACTATCTTCTAGAGGACCGACCTTATCCTGAACTTTCTGTTTGCTTCGAATATATGCATAAAAACTCTTGCTGTCATGTTTTATATTACAAGCTAATTTATGTTCATAGCTTCTCTTTGAATTTCTAATTTCAGCTGTAGCTTGGTTTAGTGCTTCTTTATAAATGTTGTAGTCTTCGTCATTTCCAGTACGTCTATATGACTTCCACATCATTTCTTTATACTTAATTTTTATAATGGCTTCTTTCGATAAGTGTTTCTTTTTGGACCGTTTCCCGTGTTTTTTTAAGGGAACAAATTTGACGATGATGCATTCAATTTCACTCTTTAAGATATTCCAGCATTCTGTTGCTGTCTTATTCTTCAGTGTGTTATTCCAGTCTATCTTTGCTAAATATTTCCTTATGTCCTTATATTTTCCTTTGTGGAAATTTCTCCTGTACTGTTTTTTTCTATTCCTTTCTGATTTTACTTTGATGGTAAAATGTATCTGGTTGTGATCACTATTCCCCAGTGGCTCACATACCATGACATTGTCAACTAATTCATTCTGTGAGGACAAAACTATGTCTAACACATTCTCTCCCCTGGTTGGTTCTAGCACGTGTTGAGAAAGGAAACTATCTTGTACTAAAACTAAAAACTTGTGGTCCTCACTACCCATACTCTGTAGAGATTTCCATTTTATATGCCCATGGTTGAAATCCCCCATAATAACACAGTCCTGTTTGCTCACTTCCCTTATAGCGTTTTGTATTTTTTCATTCTCTTCTATGCTTATGTTTGGACTTCGATAAACTAATCCAACCGTTAACGTTGACTTTCCTGTAACTATGTTACACCAAACAGCTTCTTCGCAATCTGCTTCTCTGTCTAATTTTATTTCATAAGCCTGGATAGATTCTTTAATATATAAAATAACTCCACCTCCCCTTCTTCCTATTCTATCTTTCCTAAACATTACATATCCTGTCAGTCCCAATTCGGCATCTGATTCATCGGTGGTTGCCCATGATTCGGTTATACCTATTATGTGAGGGTCAATATCTTCTACCATAATGTTTAGTTCATTTCTTTTGTTTACTATACTCCTTGCATTTAAACAAACACATTTATATCCAGCTTCAGAACAGTTTTCCAGACTGTTCTTTGCTGAATTATTTTTGCTGTCTTTATCTATGCCTCCAGTTTCAGGCTTCTCTGCGAGTCCCCCCTGCGAATTTAGTTTAAATAGATGCAACCTGTCCCACTGTCAACAGATCTCAGCAGATTCTCTGAGAATACTGCTGTCCCCTTTCCACTTAGATGGAGGCCATCTCTCATGTACATATCTTCTCTCCCAACAAAGTACCCCCATAAATCTATGAATCCCACGCCCTCTTCTTCACACATCTGCTCAACTAGTGCGTTGATCGCCATCCTCTTACAGTTTCTGTATGATGCCCCCCTTCCTCCCATTACTGGCAAAATTCCTGAGAGAACAACCTGTTCCACTCTTGTCTTCTTTAGCTTCCTTACTAGATGTCTGTACTTCTGAACTATCCCAGTTGTTCCCTCCTTGTCTGCATTGTTTGTGTGTACTAGTATAGACCCTCCCTTGCCATGTCGCAATACCTTCTCTACCCTTTCAATCACATGCTCTATTCTAGCCCCCGGTAGACATACAACATCGTCCTTCCCCTCGGATATAGTCTTGTCTGTTTTTCTCAGAATTGAATCGCCCATAAACACTCTCTCTTTTCTCCTAGCCCCATCTATCACTGCCTTGGAGTAGCTCCTCCTGTTTGCATAGGTCTGGTTGTTGTCTTTTCCTCTTGCCATCTTCTCTCCTGTCACATTCTCTTCCATTCCCTTCTTTCCTGTCGCGTTTTCTCTTGTCCCCTTTCCTCCTGTCATCTTCTCTTCTAGCACATTTACTCTCACTTCCTTTCGTCCCTTCATCTTTCCTCCCATCACATTTTCTTCTCTCCTCTCCCGTCCCTTTTCCTCGGCTACCATCTTCACTACGGTCACTTTTTTCCCTGTCACCTTCACGCATGTCGTGTTTTCTGTTTTTTGCTGAACACTGTCTTCTTCCATCAGTCTTCTGTCTCACAGTCTTACTAACTGCCTCTGTGGTATCTACCTCTTCACCACCTGTATCGCTGTCGCGTCTCCCCTCGTTCTCTACAGTCTGACTACCTGTTGATGTATCCCCACTGACCCGTTTTCTTTTCCTCTGCCGAACACTTTTCCTCCGTCCCTCTGTCTTCTCAATTTCTTGTTCCTTCACACCAGTCACCATCCCTCCTCTCAGTCTCCTTTCTTCAGTCTCTGTATCACAACTCGGCTCCTTCTGTGTTGTAGAATTCTCAACTTCTGTGTTGTAGAATTCTCTCCTTCACTATATCCGTCAACTTACACACCTCCTTCGTCAGACATTCCACCCTCAAACACCCCATACACCGAAAGGTGAATCCATCATCTTTGGTCTCTGCCCATAATTTTGGACAGCCAGACAACGCAAAATCCACCCAGCTCTGGCAGTCGTTGCAAACTAAGTGTCGTTTTGCCCTGAGCTGCCGCTTGCAAGGTGCCATATCAGAATTTATTTATGTTCAAAATAGTTTTATATAGTCTTTGAAAAGATTTTTCTGTGTACAATTGACACCAGATTGTTTAGGTTATAGTTAGTTATATTTGTTAACACACAATGACACACCGTGCCTTACCTAGTTACTATGTCGATGACAATGCATTCAAGTTAGGCTTAGATACAAGGTAGTCTTTACAAAGACTGTTTCCTGTGTACCAATATACACTTTAAAAGGTTGTTATTTCAGGTTTTAATTACTCATCTAACTACATTGATTATCTCAAATAACGCTATTCTATTGTCGTTCACAAGCACTCATTATTCCCAATTATATCATAGTATTCACACGTATTTGTACTTTATTACATTCACATTTCTTATTACATTTCAATTTCGCATACGTCATATTTGTATATATGCAGACTTTGAAATAGAACTGTGGGACTATATAGTAGTCGTAATGATACCTAACGGAACTCGTGAGTGCCGAGTCACCTTGGCAACAACAAGCTGGTTTCGGCTTGTCATTTCCTACGCGCCGCTTCACCCTCCAAATAAAGCAATGATGTCGAGCTTCCAGGTCGATTTCGCTTAATTTTACTTCATCGGTGCATAGTTATATGTAAACAAATCGACTGGAGATGGACTTGTGGCTTTAACCAAGAATTATGTTTTGACGTCCAATGTCTTTTTATGCTCGTCACTTTCGTATTTAGGCTTGCAATCGGCGTTCGAAAGTGACTACCGCAGACTTTTGCCAATCTTGCCGCCGGCGAACACGTCAAATTCATCATCTATAACTTGTTTTTTTCTGTTGGAACCCTTCTGTGGAAGTATGTGAATAGTTGCTTACTAACATTTATAGTATATCCAGTAGCCACGCAGTGCAATACATTGTTCTGTTTCTATGTGTTTGTATGCGTTTCGTTGGTTTTTCTGAGAGCTATGCTGCGTCGCCTATCGAATTGCTGTATACAGCTTTGGGAGACATCTCGCCAATCAAACCGGATGTACAACCACACGCTCCTGGAGCATGATGGCGGCGCCCTGTGCCGATAGTAGCTACGTTTGAAAAAATATTTAAAATATACCGTGACGCTATACTTGTCAAATCATGCTGACTTGTCCTGTAAATGGTATGTTCTTATGTTTGGGCTGTGGTTGTTCAATCATTTCATTTCCCCTTTAAGACTCTCCAACATCACAATTTGCACACCCATTGAGGCTCGCCAAAATAATTCCATCTCCAGGCTCTTCAACAACCTCGATTTGCACCCCCCTCACAAATATCTACATTGAGGCTCTCCACAAACATGAATTTGAACTCCTCATATATTCATGTCTGTCAGGGGTGAAACTAGCCTCGATTCCGATGCTCGATGTCTGATTTTTTTTAAATTTCTCTCGCTGATCCTGTACAGCTCTCTGCACCAGATCGTTCGCGCTCGTTTTCCACCCTTCTCCCAATCCTTCAAAATCTCCATAGTCTTCCCATAGTCTTCCCATCGCAGTCTAGTTCTTCCTCGCCTCCTTTTCCCTTCCAGTCTCTGTGCATCTGCTCTCGTTGCCATCCATTCTTCTCCCATTTTCTCTACAAGCCCTGCCCATCGTAGTTGTCTCATGCTTATGCTTGTTCAGAAACAATTGTGTCGACTAGTCATATCAAAGACACAATTAACCACAGGCCCAACTACGACCAGACGATGTAAATAAGTAGCATCATTCTAGTCCACTGCAGCCATTTTGGGAGGTGGTGCTGTTCTAATCATAGCTCCTGACCCAGGGATTATCGTCTCCACAGACACACCGACTTTGACACATCATGTAATCCACTTGCCAGAAAAGAGATACAATTAACCGAAAGTGCTACTTAACCCCCACTTTAGTGCATCGGCACTTCCAGGTGTAAATTATAATTTTGATATACTCGTTTGTGCTGAATCATATAGAAAACAACATTGCTCTCTAGTCTAACAAATTCAGTTTTGTTACAGCCTGTAACATAGCTGTTAAGGTGTATCAGAATGGGACGAGGAAAGGCGAATGTGTTTTTGGAGGACAATCGTTCAGATGGGACCACCTTGATGATATGTTGCAAGACATGTTGTTGTTGTCTATGGAAGTTCCCATAGAAACCAGGAGTATACACCTCAACAATAAAATAATAAAAATATTGAATGAGTATTGGTTTACATTATTTATTCATTGTAAATACGGAGAAATTACATTATCACATAAGTATGTACGGTATCAGCGATATGCATGGTCTATATATATATATACAAAAATTACAGTGAAATTACAACTACAGTGAAAACATGATGTATATCAGAAGTATCTTTCTTAGAAAACTGAACGATGAAATATTACGAGTCTCAAGGAATCATTTCAATCGACGATTATATTAACATACAATAAGTAATATATTGTACACCATTCTGAAACACCGTGCTTCTTTGTGCATATTCGTTAAATTTGTTTGCACCGCACGTTTTAAGAGAAATCATTAACACAGAGTATAGTTGGCACTTATCAAAAACGAACGAGCGTAAGACGGACAAGCGATACGGTCATCCGAGGAAAACCAGACCTGCAGTATTTCTTGCCAGAGATTTACGGTAACGTAGCATTTAAATTAATGTACATTAATGCTATGCAATTTGCACACATACGTATAAGGCATTTCAAGTTTACCTTGCATATTAGACGTACATATTTAATAATTGTATTCATCCCAAAGATCCCTAGCGGAGCGATAGGAACCTTTTTTCTGAATCACAACAGTACCATTAAGCAAACCGATGTATGTACATCATTACAGTATGTAAAATTCAGTGAATATAGTCTATGTTATTAAAACATGCAACATATGAGTGAGAGTACATTATGAACAATTAGTATACGGTGAGAAAAATATATTTACAAATGAACAGTAAAGTAGAAAATTTGCTTCACCTTATTAAACATAGGATACTATAATATTTTTTTGCAAACAACCTCAGTTTAGTTTTAGACAAGGCTATTGTTCTACAGACAGCATCGATTTAAGGAATGTTTTTAAACACAAACATTGATATTGATAATATAGTTGTTGTCTTCCCTAAGTTTGATTGAAACATTTGTACTGTTATACAATGTATGTTATAACAATTTACTAGCTTTTGTAAAACGCTATATCTACTGTAGACTACAAAGTCGAAGTCGACAAGGAAGACATCAGACACATGAAGAGGATGTGCAGGAAACCCCGTGATTGAGGCTGTAGCGGCGTAACCATTGAGCTAGTCTTCCAGGGACTTGAACCACGCGTCACTGCTGAAACGCAATACATGTCATAAGTGGCGAACTTTAACTCGTAAACATGACACAGATAACAATACAGACATTTCCATTTCAAATCCGCGTTGACAATTCGATTTTTTTTATATTTTTTAAATAATCATACATTTAACATGAGCTTTCTTAGCAATTGTTTATGATCGTTTCAGTCTGTTTAATTACAAATTGGTCGTCTAAAGAAAATGTGTTGGCCGTTGCACATGATAGAATGAGAAACCAATTGTCCTTCCGGTATTTAACGGCAAATCGTTAACCAATAATTATAGGACACGCCATGTGGATCCACTTCATGTACCGATTTCTAAAACCAACGTATTATATAAAACCATTAGACGTCGAGGTGTTAAGCTATGGAACTATATAACAACAACAGTGGATTGTATATATGCACTTGCAACGTCTAAATGTCAAGAATGTTTTGTGAGTAAATAATGTTAGTGACTTATATAACTAACATTCATTGTTGCATTCAAATGCGTGTATTCATGACAATAGTATTGCTGTGATTTGTGTTGCTGATTTCTTTTCTTCAATTGCACAATCTGTTTCTTCTTCTTCTTTTTATTAAATTAGTTTACGAGCACCATGGAATTAAACCACTTCGTGCCGCATGCTATATTGTACAGCATCGTAAATCGCTGCGATTGACAGGCAGTTACACTGTAGCGTATCTACGGTTTGGTTAAACCGACTTCGAATATTGTAGCTATTTATAATAATTGAAAGATAAACTTGGACACAAACGAACGGCATTTGCAATAAACGAAAGTTGAAAAAAGTTGTCGTCTCTTCCCATGTATACAAAATAAGTTTTATATTTTCTACCAAGGATATCCAGACGAAAATAATTTAAAAACTGCAATTTGAGCAGTAGAAGAAGTACGTATATGTCATGTTATGAAATATGTTTGCCCCAGACTTTCGTCACAACATTTAGAAGTACGAACACAACAAATTCTGTGCGCAAACAAATTATATATGTAACCGTATACGTACAGTCAGCGTCATCAGCCATCATCACATGCTCTGAACACAAAAAGGAATGCGTTTAATAAAATACAAATGGCTGCCTAAGTCTTGTTTTCGACGTACGCATGCTCATTACGGCATCTTTATAATTTATACCATCGCATCGCGCATCGCGCATCGCATCGCGTATCGCATCGCGCATCGCATCGCGCATCGCATCGCGCATCGCGTATCGTATCGCGCATTGCATCTCGCATCGCGCATCGCGTATCGCATCGCGCATCGCATCGTGCATCGCGTATCGCATCGCGCATCGCATCGCCCATCGCATCGCGTATCGTCCATCGCATCGCGCATCGTCCATCGCATCGCGCATCGCATCTCGCATCGTCCATCGCATCGCCCATCGCATCGCGCATCGCTCATCGCATCGCCCATCGCATCGCGCATCGCGTCATCGCCCCATGGCGCTGCAGGTTGCCACACAAAACGCGATGGCCCTTCTCGGCCATCATAGAGGTCGGATGTCGTCGGCAAACCATCGATTACAAGACAGCTGTCAGCGAAAGGTCGACTTCTCCAACGGTCTTTAACTCTTTGTCACCGGTTATATGAGTAGGCGAGACCCGAGGTCAATAATAACAGGGAACGTTCCTGCTAATTGGATAATCTTGCACCTGTGATCAAGTGACATGTGAACTTGTTTGTACACCTAAATTCAGACTGCGCCAACGCTGTCGTGGCCGGCTGATAGACATGTTTCTGATAATTTGAGATTAAAAGGTGGAAATCTAGTCATATACACGGAATTAGCTAGCGTGCGTAGTCATTTGTAACAGGAAGTCTGCTTTGATGAGCGTGAGAAAAAAGAAACCGTTGAACACCAAAGGGTATTGCGGTTAACTCAGCATTAATGCCAATAAAGCTTGCTGTGAAACTGGATGTTTTCTTTACTAATTGCACGTGCTTCGGGGTCGTACATTGCAAATTGCGAACGTTGTTATTGGCTGACTAAACAAGGTTTGGTGGGCAGTATACCTTCAATTTAATAATAATAATAATAATAATTCTATTTTTAGAAACTAAAATGCAAACTAGAACTTTGTTCAGTAGTGTTGATAATAATCGTTAGAAATTATAAGAAATAATTATTATAATAATACAAGAAAAAACGTATAAATACGTATACCTAAGGCTTTGATTATATAAAACTGAACTAGAGAAACTAAATCAAACATGACATTGATAACCCAGCCGATATGTGACAAAATATGGCTGAATTGTGCGTTTTATGATACAAGCATGACATTTAGCACACACTTAGAGCATATACAAACAACAATATTTGGATATAGGGCCATCTCAGATTGTGTCCTGGAAGGCGTAGGCGGCCATTTTTAAGATGGCCGCCGAATATATATATATATATGACATTTCAACATTGGAAATGACCACATAACTGTAATGAGCAACATCAAAGTAAACGTTAAGGCTGAAATGAAGAAGTTGGTAAACAAGAGACCACCGAGTGTAGATACCACACAAATCGGAAGAAAAAAGATCGAATTCCAACTCGAACTGCGAAATCGATTCGAGACACTACATGAAATAGGCGACATCGACACCATGAGCGAAAACATCACTGAGATGATCCAACTAAGTGTAACAAGTGTAGCCGAAACAATCAACAAGCATGTAGTGACGAGAATATCGTCACCGACACGAGCACTAATGAAGAAACAACGAGAAATGGTGGATAACGGCGACCGTAAAAAACAACTAGAGTACGCAGAAATATGCAAGACCATCAAAAAGAAAGCGAAGGAGGACATCAGAAAGTACAAACAAGAGATCATACGAAAAACGAAGAAGAATGCAGGCACTAGGCCGAGACAGACTGATTACACTTCTAGACAAGCAGGGTAGAGAAACACAAGACCAATATATGATCATGGAACGAATGGAGGAATTCTACACCGAGCTATATGACAGTGAACGGAGTACCATAATTCGCTCCGACCCGAAAGAGGTACCGTAGATAACACCATGGGAAGTGGAAGCTGCGCTAAAAGATATGAAGAATGGGAAGACATCAGGCAACGACCATGTAAACATTGAAACATTAAAAGCAGGAGAAGATATCATCTCGAAGACACTGGCTACGCTGTATACTAAATGCTTATCAGAAAGACGAATACCCACCGCTTGGAAGAACGCTAAGGTGGTGATAATCGTCAAGAAGGGAAATAAGAAAGACGTAAAGAACTACAGACCGATATGTCTGGTATAAAACATCTACAAATTACTCACACAGATACTAACGAATAGACTAGAGAAGACACTGGACGAAAACCAACCACGATAGCAAGCAGGATTCAGAAGCAGGTACTCAACGACAGACCACATACACGTCGTAAACCAACTGGAAGAGAAGTGCCGAGAATATAATATCCCGCGCTGCATCACTTTCGTCGACTACGAGAAGGCTTTCGACTCGGTGCAAACTCAAGCAATACTGACCTCCCTTTAAGAACAGGGGATAGAAGATGTGTACATCGATCTCCTGAAAGACATCTACACCAACAGCTCGGTGACAGTCCACCTACACAAAAAGAGCAACAAGATCAACATCAAGAGAGGAGTACGACAGAGTGACACCATTTCGCCCAAGCTGTTCACGGCAATACTCGAAAGCATATTCCGAAGACTGACCTGGGAAACTAGAGGTTTGATGATAGACGGAGAATATCTCAGCCATCTTCGCTTCGCCGACGACATAGTCATATGCGCTACTACACCGCAAGAACTACAAAACATGCTGCAGGAGCTAGCTGATGAAAGTAAAAAACAAGGTCTCAAGATGAACATCTCGAAGACAAAAGTGGTGTTAGAAAATAACACACCAATATATATCAACAGTACGCAGATAGAGAACGTTCAAAAAGCTACCTCTATCTGGGACAGCGATACAGTATCAGAGACAAAAACCAAGACAAGGAGATTCAAAGAAGGATCACTGCCGGCTGGACAGCATTCGCCAAACACCGCGACATCTTCAAGGGTAACTTTTGAACCTGCTTGAAGAGACAAGTCTTCAACTCATGCGTACTTCCAGCGATGACATACGGCGCGGAAACATGGGCACTCACCATCCAGGCAAAGAACAAGCTAGCAACCGTACAAACAAAGATGGAAAGAAGTATGGTAAACATCACATATCGGGAGAGAAAAACAAACATCTGGGTAAGGCAGAAGATAAAGGTCATAGACGTGATAGAACAAATCAGAAGATAGAAGTGGACCTGGGCAGGGCACATCAGAAGACTACGAGATAACCGATGGACATCGCGTATTATTATTATTATTATTATTACTAGCATTTCTATAGCGCCATATCTCCGGGACCAGCCCGTTCATAGGCGCGTACACACATTGTAAGACGTACATGGAAACAAATGTAAAAATATATATGCATAAAGATGCCGGTAAATGTAATAATTATTAAGATTTACAAGATTGTATATATATAATGTGACTAAAATACATGACATATTTGCACAAATATTAGGATAATTAATTAAAAGAATATATATTATGATATATAAAATTATATTAAAAGATAAATAATGATAAATTAATTAAAATACATTATATAATATAAATAAATTAAATGATTAAATACATGTTCATAAAAAGTATCACAACCTGGAGACCTTACGGAGGGAAACGATCTAGAGGAAGACCGGCGAGACGGTGGAGAGACGAACTAGACGAGTACTGGAATGGAACCATATGGCGGAGGATAGCGCAACATAAGCAGATTTGGAAGCGACGTACTGAGGCCTTCGCCCAACCACGGGACACTACGGCTGCACAATGATGATGATGATTATATATATATATATATATATATAATATATATATATATATATATATATAAAACAACTATATAGTCAATTGCGAGATAAATTTATAATAAATATATATTAGTTAATTAATAAATAATAAATAACTACAGTAATAAATTATTAGTTTCAATTAAAATTTCAAATAATAAAATAAATATGGGGTAAGACGACTAAAGTATAAAATTATGACGACTAAACATTAAAAGCGAGTTTAATGTAGTGTGTTTTATGACGAGCTTTAAATGTGTCCATGCACTGTATCAGTCGTAGATCTTCCGGCAACGCATTCCAGAGGGTCGGTCCTGCGCAGGAGAACGAGCGACGGCTGTATCGCTCAAGGTTGTGTCGCGGTACAGTTAAAGTTGCATTCTGAGTTCCTCCATGTTTAAAATACAAATTTCCAGCGAGTCAACATATCCCATACATTACATATAACTTTCCTCAACTCCCTATAAACTTGTGTTCGCATAATATGCAATTTTAAGATAAAACGGCGCAAAAGACGAACAACTGTATCCGCGGGACCCTCGGTTTTTAATTCACTGATTGGTTAGACGGGAGAATCAAGGGAATCACGCTGTTGAACGGGTGACGTGTCGTTTTGTTTACAGTTCGCGGCACGATATAAAATATATCTTGCATTTGATGTGTGTTTTGATTCATACTTATGCATAGTTAAATATTCATGTAATACACCCTGTCCGACAGTATGAAGGCATAACATATAGATTAAGTTACACTTTTATGATACGGAACGTCGATGGAACGATTGATACCTACCGGCGGTTCCGCCAATCACTAGCGAAATTTCACCAACGTTCAATATCGCATAGAAATATACCTTAATCTCGACAAAATGCCTTCATATTGCCAGACATATTGTAGTACATGGATATTTAAGTATGTATGAATTACCAGTCTGGTGCGAAGCATACGTCGAATGTTAGAGAGAGATTTTACATCAGTTCCGCGTTGTTCCGCCTCGTTCCGCGGTTTACAGAGCCCCAACATTTTGGAAGGTCAACGATAACACGATGAACATATGTTATGTTCGATGTTGTCTAGGCAAAATCAAGACGTTATTAATCGTGTTATTTGTATCAAATAGGTCATGTTCAGTAACAATTAATGTCGTGAAATCATAGCATTATATGTGATTAAAAATCATCGTGTCACAAGATTTGTAGTAGCATACGTCAATAACAAGAACAATCTACTCCAGCTTCCAAAACAAAACGAAGTAACAATGTCATTGATTATTGCTGTGTGCACTCACAATTCAGTATCCATTTCGTATTGTGACATTTGTTCCATTCTGTTTAAATGCGTCGGTGAAAGTTTATATTGAAATGCAGCTATAATTGTAATAAACCTGGTTTACGTGTCATCATTCAATGTAGTAGTCAAAATATTGCATTGCCACGGAATTGCGCGACCCACAAAATTGGGATACTAGATGTTAATGGAAATAACTATGAGTATACCGTGGCGTGAATAATACTTTGAGCAAGTTTATGACAGTGTGTCTACTGGCCCATACATATAGCCCAGGTTGTCATAACATTAATTACGATTTTTTAAGGTGTTTACTGTTAATGCATTGACACATTGCATTTATTGTACAGCATAAATGTAGGCCTAATTTTATTTCAATACAGTTGGTGGAAATAAAATACTAGTTTTATTATTACATAAATTACATTATTAAATGTAGCCAATTATAATAATGTTTACATCCCAGAAATATATAAATCATAATTGATTACACTTTTATTCTAAGTTAATGTACTAGTAATAGGAAGCAATGTAATAGTAATTGACCTACTTTATATTACTGTTGGACATTTCAAAGTTAAATTCGAGTTGCGCTTATTTGCGGTATGGTTATTTAATTATTTACAAGGAAAACAATATTTCTCTAGTTTCACCAGATTTCATGATTGCTATTCTGTGAATCACGGGCCTCGGTCGGTTTCACCCTGGAGGTTATGAGAGTTTACATAGCACTAGCAGACATTGGAACAGGCTAAAGGGATTCAATAGTTCTTTGAAGTTGGCTCTCATGCCAACTATCGTTTTCACACAAGCCTGTACGGGTTTAGTGGCTATCCATACATTACTAGGCCTAAACAACTACCTGATGTATTTGTCCAGGGCCGTAGCCAGTTTTTCACAATGGGGGTTCACATTTTACCAATTCAGACTCCAGGGGCACCAGAAGTTCATGTGGGGTTATGTTTTTTCACAATGCAGAGGGCCCCATGTTCACGCGAGGGTTGATAAAGCAGAAGATTACATTATCTGATATATACACTGTATATACAAACACCACATTAGCATCCCCAGCAGGCCCATAACGAAGTTATTTTGGGGGACGTTTTCAGACAAAGTGGGACTCATATGAGGTCTGTGGAGATTGGTCCCATTTTGTTGCCTGATTAAGCCTAATTTACACCCAATTGTGTTCATAAAAGCCTACACGCAGTGATAGTATATTGTTAATATAACTGAATTATTTATTTGAAACCCTTCGCCGTGTGTGCAATTGTTTTGAATATGTTCATATCACTATAATAAACGAGGCACCGAGGAGTGTGTGAGTGTTCTAGTTATTTTTCAGAATATACAGTTAAAGTGTGACATTTACAATCTGGTCTTCACTCAATTAATACATTATATTTATATGATCTGATGTACAACAGTTCTATAATTTATCATAAACATAATTAAGTTAGTAAATTAACAAACGTTTATAAAACATGCCCGGTAAATAGAAGCTAGATTAGAAACAAATATTGTCTTCTTGTGGAATTTGAATTAAATTCTTGGTGAAAAACAGT
Organism: Paraescarpia echinospica; assembly: GCA_020002185.1. Lineage (NCBI taxonomy): Eukaryota > Metazoa > Annelida > Polychaeta > Sabellida > Siboglinidae > Paraescarpia > Paraescarpia echinospica. The sequence continues at coordinate 50,059,112 of CM034535.1, read as the reverse complement.
CAAATAATAATTCCTCTACACCACACTGACTCCAGTAAACAAAAACTGTATTTTATAACTATAGAGAACACAAAATGGACATATTAAATGATAATAAAGGCCCTTCACACATCATTGCCTTCTCATAAGCGATAAGGCTTCCCTATCTGAGATCTACAAACATGCAACTAACAACCACAGTATTTCGGCAACCATACAGCCACACAATTACACGATTTCTTATCAGCACGCGCATTTTAAAATAGGTGAAGCTAAACTTTATTGTGTATTGGTTAAATACAATTATTTATCGAAATTCGCGTTCCAGCGCAATAGTTGAAAATGATGCTTTGTATTAAACCATATGAGTTTGTTTAACGGGTTTGCAGCTTGTAAGAAATACACTCGCTACACATCTTAAGTTGTTGATTGCTGAGAATAGTTTCTTTGACAGTCGGTAGTTACCTTAATCAGTATACTAAAATAAAAAAGCCGCACCTCTGGTTTAGTGATAATGAATGTTTAATGAATTATTTTATATGGCTTAATTCATGTGCTCATAATTGTTCAATCATCGTCACCCCGTTCATTCACCAGTATTTTGTCTGCATCTGTCACCTCTGAGTGACTACAATTAGGACTCATAATTTTATATTTGAGGTAAAACTGGCTTCTGGTGTATTTGATTCCCCATGCGCTTACATAACAGGAGACCCTGGGATAGCGTGCAGTCTTTCTGCGTGGCTAATTGGATGCAATGGTCCTTTGACACACATTCCTCTAGTAATTGCCATTTTCACACATGGCATTGGAGACAGACCCCCAGCAAGGCTCCCATACGTTCAGTGATGATTACTTAATAGATAGTGTTCTCCGTGAATCCTGTGAACCCCCTGGCTACGGGCCTGTTGTCTTGTGCCAGTAATCAACTGTCCACCAAGCAGCAGTAGTGCAATATGGTTTAATTACATTGATTATAATTCAAAAAGTTAAAATGACAGCGACATTGCTTTTGTCTTTCATTCCTTTATACATGTAGTACTGAAATATAAACTGAAAAATATGTTACATCCATAAACAGTGTAGTTAGTAGATAATACTAAATATGATAATTATATTTTATGGTACATTTATGCGTACCATGTATTATACTATTATAGATATGATGAAAACTATAACAGTAATAGTAATTGCTACACATGTAATAGTAATACATGAAATTCAGCATGTAATACTAATAGGAAAGAAACTAGGTAATAGTAATATAATACATTGTAATGTACTTGACCCCAAGCCTGGTCACAAATATAGTCAAACAGGATTATGGTTAAAATGTATGAGTATGATTACTGAGAAAATGAGTGTAATCAATTGTATTTACTTGTGCATGCAATAATGATTACATCAATAGCTTAGTCACTGTCTGTTACTCTGTACACCTTTTTACAACTTTCTGGTTGTTACCATATATTGGATAATTACAGCTGCAGACAAACCAGACATAATCGGTGGACCCATATTTGACAGCTTGTATTGTAGTTGAAATATAGGCAACTTTCAAATAGGCCAACAATTACACACGATTACTACTACAGACACATATTATTCCATATATTGTATGTTACAAACACAATCTGACCCAAGCATAACACTCATTAAAAGTGTCATTATGTGTTATATGAGCTTCCTGTGTAATACGGTGTAATTATTGTCTCTCGTGTGGGGGGCAAACAGAAAATCGGGCAAAATGAAAATGAAAGAAACAATGACATGTGGCAAAGAAGAGGTTTTTATAAAATTATTACGATGATTTATGTTTAGTTCAATGATTCCTGCAATTACAAACAATACAATGTAATAATATTGTGTAAAATGTTGTAGATCAGTTATTTATACAGGAGAGTGTCAAAAATAACAATAATATTATACACAAAAAGCAGCATATCAAAATGCATCTAAAAATAAATTATGTACATGTGAACGAACACAAATTACCAGTAAATATAGCACGTTCATTATACACCACAACGTTGTTATGTTTATAAAATATAAATTCTCCAACATAAATGTAAGTTTTTATATATCACAGTATCCAGTTCTCAGTACGGCTCAATGCTGTTTACACTTTACTCTCTGGCAGACCTGTTCAATCGTACACCATTTCGACTTCTCTGGGAAGGATTCAGCCACGCTGCAATTAATGCGTGAAAACTATTCGTACACAAATATCCACCACAGTCGGTAGCCATTGGTGGATATTTATTTATACAGCTGAGTGAACTGAAGCATCATAGAGTGAACAAACTTGTCCAAGGTTCAATACGGCAGCACAGGATTCGAACCCGGGTTCTCTCAATTGAGAGCCCCATGCTCTTAAATCGCAATCCGTCTAACACGACTATTTATTACACTCCTTCGACCTTTGAACCGCCGACGGCGTAAAGGCCAAAGATTAGGATGACAATGACGAAATATACACACCCATGTTCTCTGTCTAACGAGGCAATTAGCGTTGGCTGACGATGCACAACGCGTTTGTTCGCCGTGGATCCTCAACAAGGTAAATTACACTGACGAATGTAGACAGTCCGAGTGCGTTCCGTAATAGGACAACAATAGCTTATGTTTCTTTTAGAAGTAAAACTGTTTTACGAAATTGAGGCATACGCCACGTCTTATCGGCTTACTGGCTACGTTGGAGTGTCTCTTCTTTTTATCCCTAAGTCCCAAATCTGGCTATGTCTATCATCAGTAATCGTACTCATTTTTGTTTAATGTTTTTTCTCCTTGCGGCTCTCATCCGGTTTCACTGTCGTCATTTCTATTTCGTTTCACCTCGCTCTATTACGCAAAGATTATACGATCCTGTCCATCCTCTGAAAGCAGATTTCCAGAAACTTCCGCGAGGGGACGTTTGATAGTATCATTAGCAAGAACACATCGTTTAAATATATCATTTATTCCCTATGCCATTTTAATCTTAAATGCTAGTTGTATGTAAACGGTTTACAGCGGAACGTGTATGAAATAATGTGTGATGAGTGTTCATGTATTTTTACCAATTGTTAGTGCAAACTGTGGTGTGTTTTAACTAATTCTGTGCTGTACCAATTTCATTGCTGGCATTTCAGTGTGCATCTAGAGGACATTCCACTTTTAATGCAATGTTTTAAACGGACAATAAAGTTATTGAATCTTTAAAATCTTGAATTTCGTTCCTTCCTCCCAATCACGTCACGCATTTCTTCAGTCGCGGTCTTCCTTTTCTCCTACTTTCCATGCTGATAGTGCACTCTGTTCCTTTGCCGTTTCTCTTTCCATTCGTTCAACGTGTATGGCCCGTTTTAGCCGAGTCCTCACCAGTGGCGTAGGCAGGATTTTGTATTGGAGGGGGGCCGTCCGGCATCCAAACAAGCAATCGGTAGCGGGATATGACATACATACATACATATGTACGTGCGTGCGTCCGTGCGTGTGTACATTAAACTAGAGTGTCCAATATTCGTGCATCGCATGATTCCGTCACAATGCTGCATTGTGTCGGTTTCTGAAACCCAACTCGTTTAAAGTGAATGACGACATGACAACCAAGTTTACTGACCAATGTTAGTCACTTACTCCAATGAAACAATATAAACATGATGAGGCGCTGGCGTTCAACCAATAACTTCACACACAAAAAACGTACCGCGGCGGCGTTGACGAGTGAGCATCAAAAAAATGTCCGTGTCATGTATAACGTTGTCGCTTATAACAATTAATAAATTCACGATACGGAGTTCCGACTACCCAGTGGAAAATCGACTAGATAAATTGTTTTGGCCGCAACGTGCAACTTGATCTTTGTCTTAGTCCAGTAACTAATCATCTTGCCGGGCAACTATCATTTTGCATCCTTGTGTTGATATATTAATAGGCATTAGCTATTAAGCACATTGTGAATTATGACATTTTCGTTGCCCTGTCACCTCTTGGGGCTGCAGCCTGCTGGGTGCTTATCACCTACCGCAGAAGCGGCTGATTCCTCCACTTTGGGTAACTTAATCCCATTTGAATGATGAACAATTTCTTTGCTAAAGGGTAGGACTGGGAAGTCCTACATAGACACCCCTATAAATTCTGTACCTTGTCACCCTATGAATCAAGCAACCAGTTGTGGGTCCTCAGACCCCTACCCTACTAATTTTCCGGGACTGGCTGGGCCATGGCTCCCTTGCCCCCCCCCTCTGGCTACGCCACTGGTCCTCACCAGCTTTCACTCGACCACATCCTTCGCAGCAACCACCTCCCTCGGTTCCTTCATTAACCAGGCCACCAGGTTAACGTGCGGTAATCCCATTTTGTCTCGTAGATATTCAATCCCGTTGTAGAACCTGTAGAAACAAATACGCCTACACAACTGAACGACGACCCGCGGAATAATAACAGATAGGAAACTAAGCGAGGGGAGACGTCGTTGTTTGTTTACCGGGGGATAGGATAGAACATGTGACTGAAAGGGTAGAGAAGGTAATGGGGCATGTCAAGGGAGGGTCTATACTAGTACACGTAGGGACAGATAATACATACAGGGAGAGAACAACTGGTATAGTACTGAAGTACAGACAGTTAGTGAGGAAGTTAAGGAAGACAAGTGTTGAACAGATTATTCTCTCATGAATTTTGCCAGTAATGGGGGAAGGGGGCCAACATACAGAAACTGCAAGAGGATGGCGTTCAATGCACTAGTTGAGCAGATGTGTGAAGAAGAGGGGGTGGCATTCACAGATTAATGGGGATACTTTGTTGGGAGGGAAGATATGTACATAAGAGATGGCCCCCATCTGAGTGAAAAGGGGCAGCAGTTTTCTCAAAGACCTTGCTGCGACATGTTGACAGTGGGACAGGTTGCATTTATTTAAACTAAATGAGCAGGGGGATTCATAGATACGCCTGAAACTGTAGGCATGGATAAAGACAACATAAATAAATCAGCAAAGAACAGCCTGGAAAACTGTTCTGATGGTGGATATAAATACGTTTGTTTATTTTATATATTAAAGAATCTATTCAGGCTTTTGATCCAAAATAGAAAGAGAAGCATATTGCGAAGAAACGGCTTGGTGTAACATTGATACAAGACACTCAACGTTGGGCTAGTTTATTGAAGTCAAAACATTTGCATAAAAGAGCATGAACAAGTACAAAACGCTCTAAGGAAAGTGAGCAAACGAGACTGTATTATTATGGGGGATTTTAACCATGATCATATACAATATAAATATCTACAGAGTACGAAGAGTGAGGACCACAAGTTTTAGTTTTAGTACAAAACAGTTTCCTTTCTCTAGAACCAACCAGGGGTGTGAATGTGTTAAACATAGTTTTGTCCTCACAGAATAAATTAGTTGACAATGTCAGGATATGTGAGCCACTGGGGAGTAGTGATCATAACCAGATACATTTTACCATCAAACTAAAAATAGAAAGGAATAATAAAAAAACAGTACAGGAGAAATTTCCACAAAGGAAGATATGAGGACATAAGGAAATATTTAGCAAAGATAGACTGGAATAACACACTGAAGAATAATACAGCAACAGAATGCTGGAATATCTTAAAGAGTGAAACTGGATGCATCTTCGGAAAATATGTTCCCATGAAAAAATAAGGGAAACGGTCCAAAAAGAAACACTGATCGAAACAATCCATTAGAAATACTAAGTACAAACAAATGTTGTGGAAGTCATATAGACATACTGGAAATGATGAAGACTAAAACATCTATAAAGAAGCACTTAAGCAATTCAAAGAGAAGTTACGAATACAAATTATCTTGTAATATAAAACATGACAGCAGGCGTTTTTATGCATATTTTTGAGCAAACTGAAAGTTTAGGATAAGGTCGGTCCTCTAGAAGATAGTGGTAAAATAATATCAGACGGACCCTTAATGGCAGAAGACCTGAATGAGTATTTTAGTTCGGTGTTTACCAGAGAAAATATTAGTTCACTGAAAGGATGCCATATCGCAAGAAGGACATATATATATATTATATATATATATATATATATACATATATATGCTAGAAAGAATACAGAGGAGAACGTCTAAAATGATACCAAAAACTAAGGGATCTCAGTTACGAAATACGCCTAAAAGAATGTGATTTAACAACACTAGAGACCAGGAGATTGAGATGAGATGAGATAGAAGTGTTTGAAATATTTTCACAGTTGAGCAAGATAGAAGGATTAGCGGACATGAAGTTACATTAGTAAAGAAGCAGTGTAGATTATATATCAGAAAGTTCTCATTTTCACAAAAGACTGTAAATGAATGGAACAAATTATTTGCTGATTGTGTGGGTGCTAGTAGTGTGAATATGTTTAAAATAAAATACCTTAGATAAGTGGGATACACGTAGATAAAAAGGGTTGGACTCTCAATAAGCCAAAAGGCTTCCTTGTCCACCTGCCATCTAGAGTTAATTATCTGAATAGCAATCTTGTTACGTATTGTTGAAGTATTAAACTAAATCAAACGTAGTATAAAATATAGCACTACTTAAGAGCAACAGCAATCCACTTAATACGAAACTTAATTACCTCCCCGTATACATCCGTGATACGCAATAGACCAGCTACCTGTAGTACGCCAGCGATTACACAGCCAACTCAATTAATAATCCATATGACAGTCCTTGCATTCCAGCAGTAATCTACAATCGATTCCTCACAAGCGGCTACTAAGATATAATTACTTTAGCCACCGTTGAACGAGGCGTAAACGCGCCTCAGGTAACATTTGAGTCTACTTTTGACGCCCGGTCTCTAGTAATAATATCAACTGATTAATGTTACGACACCCCTTCTGGGAATGGATACACTGAAGGAGCGCAGTAGCGCAGCGTTAAGAACTTCGGACTCTCGACTGAGAGAACCCGGGTTCGAACCCTATGTGGCGGTGTCGAACCTTGTCGAACCTTGAGTTCGTTTACTCTACATTGCTTCAGTTCACTCAGCTGTATGAATGAGTTCCTGGCTATAGACAATGATGGATATTTGTTTACGAATACTCTTCGCGCATAAATTGCAGCGTGGCTGAATGCTTCCCAGAGAAGTCGAGATGGTATTCGATTGAACAGGTCTGCCAGGAAGTAAAGTGTAAAGCGCTTTGAAAAGTCCTGAGGACTGGATACTGCGCTACACAAAAACTAATATTTTACTAAATACGACATCCCCTACTTGGGAGTAGTGTCTCCTGACAAGAGAGCGGTGGCACGGCGAAGGCAACTCCACGCCGGCGCAAAATGTGATCTTTATACTGAACAATGAATCATTATTCACTGAGACAGGTGGATGAAGACACCAGCAATTACCACAAGGACACATCAGCCAGATTCGGATAAGCCACGCACATTTTAGACGACTTTGTCAAGAGAAGAACTTCAGAACGCTTCACGAGTGGTGGAGCCAAAAACGAACACTAAGCGGTCCTCCAAACCTACGCGCAGTCTGGTATAGACTACACCTGTGCGGTGAAAGAATCTCTCATCAGGTGCAATCACATCAGAGAAATACGGCTGGAATTCCTTCCGCATTCAAGAGATTGCACGTGCATACGCAGATTGCCTTTTTTTTCTTCCGGGCGTCTGTACTACCAAGCGCTGCGCTGAGAAGATAAGGCATGTTCAAGTTCTCGCCCGTGCCTCCAAACAACCGCAGCTCGTACTTTGTCCACGAAATTAATCACTGTGGTAAACCGTCCTTGTAATGATTTATTCAGTGAGTTGAAGCGGGACAAGTTGTAATTCACATAGGCGACCTACAAAAGTCAGTTGAATTTCCGATATTTCTCCTTGTAGACGCGGTCAACACATTCGGCGATGTCCTCTTCTAGCGACTCCACTCTAGATGCATGGTTTCCAATGACAGTCAGCGAACCCCGGTGAGACAAAACAGCGGCTCTTGGCTTACAGTGAACTCTTGACAGAAGAGGCAGAAGAGCCAGCGTGAGATTGAACCACGTGGTAAATGGTTTGGGTGTCTGTTTCCCACGACGTGGAATGTGGATCTTCTTTATGAATACATGAACTATGTTATGTGTCTAGCGTAGACGTTGTTCGTTGATGTCTACCAATAACAATCTAACTCTCTCAACACATTAAAAAGACATTTTTCACAGGTGGTCCATATTCCACACAGTAGTAAATGGACCCCCGGTCCATATACCAAGAGGTTCTACTTACAATCTCACACCTAGCATCCAAGGCGCTGAACTTAATGTAACCTACTATTTTGACAATACCATCATCAACTGATCTTAACTCTGGTGGGCGTTGAAGTGTACTGGTGGATAGCGCAGTGAAGCAGCTTAGAATCAGGACTCACCTCCTTTACTCGGGTTTCACAAACCGAACGGCTGCCGAGGATGGCCGATGCACCATACTAGCTGATGCATTGTTCCACGTCAGTCTCGCGGCCCCAAACCACTTGGATAGGCCTACCTCTCGGAAGACGCCCTCACCCATCCTGCTGAATTCAAAAATGTGGTAGAACAGGAACTCTATCCGCTATGCTCGAACATGAGTATCACACATTCTAAGTCGAAATCCTTAGCTTCAGCCAACCCCTCAAGTATCTTTCCCGAAAACGGCTCTCGTACCCACAGGGGTGGGTGTTCGGTGTGACGTCATTTTGACGGCGTCACGTGATCAGTCGGGATTCCATTATCACAGCACATAAAGCATTACTTTACTGGCGTCACTGCATGTATCTATTCAAATCGGGTTGTGATATCAAGTTGTTGAAAGTGTTATATATATATATATATATATATATATATATAGTTCCTTTACTGCACCGACGCCACCGTGAGGTAGTGAGATGTCGTCACTCGCGACACATGTGCACCAGTCCGGTCTAGATAATCAGACTGCTTATGATATGTGTAGAGACTTCAGAATGTGTCATTATCGAAAACCAATAGCTATTGTTATCTCTTGAACAGCACTGCTTCACGAATCACCCGAGGTATAAGACAGTAACAAACGTGTATTTCATTTTATATTTAATTATGCGTATTTTGTTACAAGAGAACATACCGATGATATTGAGCAAACATGCCATTTTAGAGATTAACTACAGAAATATTCTTGTAGTCACTTCGTATGTTTTACATTCGTCTGTCAATTGAACGCCACACACACACGTGATTTGTTTTCCCATTATTGACGTACATGTCTATATCTTTCAAGCGTTACTCATGCTGCAGTGTATCTAACTATCCTTCATTGGATCTATCGTAACAAAATCTATATTTCACCAACGTTTCTCAGATACCTACTAGACATATATACTACTTCTTTTAGTAGTGATTGGAACTGCCGCATTTGTTGAACAACATTTGGTTATTTTGTGAATGTATGTTGTTAGTCGCAATTCTACTCATAATTTACAATGGCTAAATAATGGTATATAATATAATGCATGGACATGTCAATGTATCTGAAATAACATCATTTCGTACAATAACCATGTTATAAATATACCAACATTTCAACTATAGCTGATAGACTTAAGCTTAAGACAACTCCCTTTAAACTTGACATAATTAAAACCCGTATTTGCTGGCGAGTTGTATCTATCTGCAACAGACTACTTGAATACACACTAAACGTAACATACTAAATACAATTTAAGAAAGCCCTGCGTGCAATAAACTTTGAGTCTGCGACATGTCGATAGACACCTATAGGAATCTACTTGATTTGGAATATTTGTAAACTTTTTACAACATATTATCATGCCACTGTAGCGTTTCGCCAAAACGATTCAGTACAAATTATGATACTAGAGGCCAGCTTCTTTCTCAAGAGACAATTAATGCTTGTTGTAGCTGCATCAGGTAGGTTGGCGTCTCGCACGCTTAGTTTTCTAATTTATCTGGTATGCTTCGATGTCATTTGCAGTCCCACCAAGTGAGACAGGCTGGCCAGATGACTTTGCCCTCAGCAAAAATCTGCAAGCGTAGAGGGTCGATGCCGTAGTCTTTAGATCTCTCTTGACCACATCTTTGAATCTTAATTTGGGTCTGCCTACTGGACGTTTGCCCTCAGTCAATTCCCCATAGAGGATGGTCTTGGGGAGGCGGTCACTGGGCATACGCTGTACGTGGCCAAGCCATCGTTGGCGTCTGTATTTGAGGATGTTGCTTAGTGGCGTTGAGTTGCAGCGCTGCAGGATCTCGAGATTAGTACTTTTATCCTGCCATTTTATGCCAAGGATTGTTCGAAAGCAAAGAAGTTGAAAACTTTTGAGTTTCCATTCTTGTTTGCGATACATTGTCCATGTCTCTGAACCACACAATAAAATGCTGATAACAAAAGCATGGTAAAATTTCAGCTTGGTGGGCAATGTTAGGCTTTTATTGTAAAGTGTAACATTTTTAGACATTATAGAACCTTAGTAGGAGAAATTCTCCACAGTTTCGATGAGTTCACTATTAACAGTGATTTTCGTTTCTTGGTTCCCATGTCTCATGGTGACAGTCTTTTTGACGTTGATTTTGAGGCCAGTAGCTGTGCAAGTATTTGCGAAGCTGGTCAAGATTAATTGTGACGGTTCCTGGGAATGGGAACAGATGGCAGCATTATCAGTATAGAGGGCCTCGGATAGAGAACATCACATATGATGGTAATGGGTACATAAAAAACATTGTATTCTGTATTGTATTCACTGTAATATTGCTGTATATATACGTGTAAAACTGACGTATTTTAACTATGGGACACAATATTTTGTAACATTGTTGATCCTAAATAAAAAATCAATCTTCATGCACATTCTTTCCCGTAGCATTTGCCGAAGACGTCACATTCTCGCGTTTTGTTCATTCTTGCCGAGCGGGTTACGTCTGACTACCTTCACGCACCGCGGACTCTCTTTCCACTTGGTTATCCTCTTTCTCTCAGCTTTCAGGTTTAGAACAGTGTACGATCTTGTACAGATCGCTATCGAAACCTTAGGACTGAACAAGGCGCTTAATTCCCCAGCTCCTCAAACACTAGTTTATTCGAACGCCATCTCGATATCTCTAAAAAATAACGCTGCACTTACTGCACGCACACACGCACGCACGCACGCACGCACGCACGCACGCACGCACGCACGCACGCACGCACACACACACGCACGCACGCACGCACACACGCACACACGCACACACGCACACACACACGCACACACACGCACACACGCACGCACACACACAACCATAGACACACACATCCACCGTATTTACACAGCACAGCTGATTTAAGACAGCGGTGAATTGATATTCAAAGCTGCAATCACTCTATCGAGAGTCCGACGTTTCAAAAACTACACTGCCGCGCCCAAAATTATATAGCTAATCAAATAAGCTGCATAACAAATGTTGTTTTATGTTGATTATAAGCTCCGGGATAACAGTAGAAGTGTTGAATTCGATGCGAAGCTAAACTCTAACCTGACGATGGTGCATACAAATTGCGTTAGATATATTATGTGAACGAATAGCCTTCGCGCATTAATTGCAGCGTGGATAATAATAATAATAATAATAATTTACTGCATTTCTCTGCGCATCTGGCAGTTACTACCATTCAGAGGCGCATTACAATCCTAATAACATGGCATGTAGGTATTAAGATTATAAAATAAAATAAAAATATAGAAATAAATAAATACAATAAATAAATAAAATAAATGAATAAATAAAAGCATTAAAAATACATACATATACATATCAATAGTAAATAGATGAGGATAGTAATAACACTAATACTAATTAATACGACAAATTAAGAGAGATTAATAATAAATAATAATAGTTAAAGGTATATATTAAAAAGTCCGGAGTTCGTCACTGTCCACATATATAATTTAAAGAGAAAAAGCACGTTTAAAAAGAAGTATCTTCAGTTGCTTCTTGAATACGATGAGGCAGTCTGTTGCACGCCTGGCAAGGGGCAGATTGTTCCAGAGGCCTGGCGCGTGAAAAAGCTTTGTCGCCTTGAGTACAAAGCTTGCTGCGCGGGACCTCGAGCAGGTGAGCGTCGGCGGGGCGTAACGGGCGAGTGGGCTGGTGTAGAGTTAGCAGGTCCGCCAGGTATGACGCAGTCATGCCGTGCAAACTGCGGAACGTAAGCAGGAGTAGTTTATACTCGATGCGCTGTTTAATCGGCAACCAATGAAGCGCAATTAGAGCAGGAGTGGTGTGGTCGTGCTTCTTAGTTCTGGTTATGAGACGGGCTGCAGCATATTGCACTATCTGGAGTCTGGTGAGGAGATGGTCAGAAATCCCGTAAAGCAGGCCATTTCAATTGTCAAGACGAGACATCACGTAGATGGAAATATGCTACACGACACATGTAGCTGTTCAAGTTTAGGGCATCATCGAAGAAAACACCAATGTGTCTGGCCACAGTGGAAGTAGGCACGATGGTACTGGCAAGTTCTATGTGCGGCGGTTCTATGTGTTCTTGATGTGCGGCGAACATATCACAATATCTGTTTTGTCAGCATTGAGTTTGAGTTTATTCATGCGCATCCAAACCTGTATTTCAGCGACACATGCTTGTATGCGCATCACAGCTTGGGTTGTGTCTTCGAGAGGACTAAATGCGATGTCGAGTTGGGTATTGTCAGCATATAGATGCATGTTGATTCCATGCCGACGTGCGATATCTCCGAGTGGTGCCGTGTAACAAATGAACATGAGCGGGCCAAGAACGGAACCTTGCGGGACTCCGTACATCACAGAACTTTCCGCTGATTCTCTTCCGCACCTGAATACTCTGACTTCGGTTGGCCAAATACGAATCAAACCAGGCAAGAGATGTTCCAGTTACTCCAAAACGATCTCTGAGGCGTGATAACAGGATCCCGTGGTCGGTCGTGTCGAATGCTGCTGAGAGATCTAGTAGCACAAATATGGCAGCCTTGTGCTCATCCAATATACAAAGCAGATCGTTGCATACTCTCAGCAATGCAGTATCAGTGCTGTGGTGCGGACTATAAGCAGATTGCCTTTGCTCATAGAGTTCTTTTTCAGATATGTGTTTGGAGAAACGGGCAGCAACGACCTTCTCTGCAATGTCACACAAAAGACAAATTCGACACTGGACGATAGTTCATTAGGTCATTTGGGTTCAGTGTTGCTTTCTTCAAAAGAGGAGTTACGACAGCCTTTTTAAAGGCAGAAGGAAAGACTCCTGTCGTAATCGATAAGTTCACAACGTCGGTGATGACTGGTGCCAAAGTAGATGTGTTAGCCTTTATCAGATGAGTCGGAATCGGATCCAACTTGCACGATTTACAAGCCGACTTGCCGACCACTTTGGTGATCTCTTGTGTCGTGGTCGGCAGGAACAATGATATATGTGACAGGACAACACAGGGCTCATCCGGGCGCAGCAATGTGTGTTTGTCGTGGGTATCAAGATCGCGTCTGATAATATCAATTGTGTCCGTGAAATACATGTTCTTGTAGTTGCTGAAATTGTCAAGCAATTGTCCGGGGTGGTTGTCGGGCAGTGTTGGCAGGTATTTTGTATGCAGCAGAGAACCAACTATCCGATACAGAGTTTTGGGGTTGCCAGCCTGTTCGTTGATTTTGTTGGTATAAAATGTGGCTCTGGCAGTGTACAACATCTTCTTCACTCGTTCTCTCTGGTTGATAAAGATTTCTCTGTCGATGGTCAACCTAGACAATCTCCATCTTCGCTCCTTCCGGCGCCTCTCCTTCTTGGCTGATAGAATGTCGTCATCGACCCACGGCGCATCAGGTCAGGTGGTGAGCCATTTCGTTTTAAGTGGTGCGTATTTGTCAAGCAGCTCGCTCAGAACATTGTTGTATTGAGCTACAATGTCGTCTAGTGATTGTTCACGCTTTGTGTATAATGTGGAGTTAACAATATCCGACGAGAACGATGTGATTTTTCTCTCCGAAATGGAGGCTTGTGCATTGCACGACGGCAGTGCACAGCGTGGTGATCAGAAACAAGCTCGGCGACCACCGTGTCAGCCACACAGGAGTTAGTACGGGCTATCACAATGTCTAAAATGTGGTCTTCTTGATGCTTTGGTTGTTGGACATACTGCGTCATGTCATGGCAGTGCAACATGTCACGGAAACGTTTCACGTGAACATCAGTGTTAACGTCAAAGTAAAAATTAAAATCGCCAACTATAACAAGTTCATCAGGTAGTGTCGCATACGTGTAAAGAATATCTGCGAAGTCATTGAAGAAATCGACAACCGACGATCCGTTCTTCTTAGTTGGTGGTGGGCGATAGACAACAAGCAAGATTATACTTTTACCGTGTGATGTTAATTTCGCGCTCATCGCTTCGAAGGACCGAATGTTGTTGACAGTTTTCACTGCTGTTGTTTTGATCGAATCTTTATGCAGTATCGCAATGCCGCCACCACGACGACTGGGTCTAGGATGGTGAATGAGTTTATAACCAGGTGGTGTGAGAGCCCTGGTTACCGGGAGGTCGGAATCTTTGTTAGAGAGCCAAGTTTCGGTAATGGCCACAACGTCGAGATCGTGTGCGCAGACGTGGTATAAAACGTTTGTTGTTTTGTTGAGAACAGATCTTGAATTGATAAGGCATAAGGAGGCTTGTGTAGTCGGACAGCATAGTGGATTTGGGGAAAGAGTCACGGAAATCAGGTTGTCATGTACTTGTGAAGATGTTGCCACGTAGTTGCTGGGTGGTCGATAACCGATCACTGTGGAGATAGGTAGTTGATTACTTCCACTTCGGCATCCACGCTTTGTTGGTCGTCTTGACGCAATGCCAAGTTTAAGTAAAATGTTCCATGCACTGGCAATCAAGCGTGAATAATTGGAACGTGTCCCTTGAGCCAGTTGATACAGCTGACAAGCTGTGTATGTGTAGCAGGCTTGGTCAGGCGTGGTCATAGTGGGTAACAATCACTGAAGCGTGACGGCAGAGCTGCACACTGGTTCTGCAAGCGTGTTGGTAATGTCGCCGATTGTTGTCACGCACGAGTAATCACTGGCACAGCATATCAAGTAAAATGACAGTTCATAAAAACATTTAAAACTCACATATATGCTGCATATGTATAAAATCGTCCGTTGAACAGCAATCCAAATGTGCTTGCAATTTCCTCTGTCAAATAGTAGCGGTGTTAGACAGTTATAAGTCCTACAAAATCAAAATCTCATGGAACACTTATAAGGCGCAGCCACACAGGCGCAGCCATAGATCAATGCCTGGATGAATGTACCGATTCCCTAATGTTTTTTTCCCGCTTGTCTATGTCTATATAATAATTTGCAAGAACCCGAAGGTCATTACGCGTATCAAATCACTACAAGATCATTAACTGTGTCTACCCAGTCTAGTTTTAAAAGTGTCCACCATGGCTGCAGATACAACTGTTTCGGATAGACTGTTCCAATTTTTACGTTTACCTATGAGAAAGAACTAGTCTGTTTCTCATTTATTAATATTTATAACATACAATGATGTGTATACTATACTAGAATAAATAATTATGTTTAAAATATATCACCCAAAGTGTTTAATAAACCCGAAGCAATGTTCGTAATTTGTCACTGACTCCCACGAAACGCTCAAATTATGTACGAAGCATTCAATTAGTAAACACCATCCTCGCGCGCCAGGGGTCGCTGCTGCAGTACCCCCTGGCTGATCGCTTTGCGAAACTCTGAATTTAAGCTCAGCCTATGAAATCGCTCACTATATCACTGGTTGGCGGCAGGTCAGATGGTCATAAAAAACTAATTTCAACCAACCATGGCTTGTGTTATATGCAATGTTTAGGAAGTAGAAGCAATTATTCGAATACACTATATATTGGGATTCCCAGAAGTCGTTTATTCGTCTTCAAATTGGGACGGGTGTTTGCGTTGTTCTCACGGGGCACGCAGTCGCGACTGGCGAAGTCAGTTACTAGTTTGACTCAGTTAACTTCCACACTTCGCGTAGGAGATCTGCCAGGGCTAGTTTTGCATGGCAAACAGCCCTGGCTTGCTAGGATGGTAAACACCGTAGTAGCTGAGATAGACGCAGCTAACCGAAGTTGACGGATCCGCTTCGTCGCGATTTGCTTAGGTAACAAGGACGATTTTGCGCGTGATCTCCGTCAAGCTTTGTCTTTGCCAACAATGTGCGATTGTGACGTTCGTAAACCGAGACGTACTGGATACTTCAATTGATGTAACCAGTACGTCGCAATTTGCCTACGTCACAATAACATAACTGCGCGTGACCTCCGTTAAACGATGCCGGTTATATACGTGACTTACATTATTATTATGGCACTATTCCCCTGGCGGATAGGTGTTGAACTAAATAAGTAGGTGAATAAGCGCTCCTGGTGATAAAATGTGTGAACTATATACATAGGTCAATCAGCGCCGCCTATTGATTAACCGACGAGCTATATGATTATGTCGATGATTTCATGGTATACGTCAAAAAAGTAATTTTCTAGGTCATTGCGCATGTACGTTGGTATTATTTTATATTGGTAGTGTTTAAATTCGTGCCTCTTACGTGGTGAACGACAAATATAGAGCTGCAAGCACCCTCTGGCGGTTATATGGTTAACTAACTAACCAGGTCAAAGACGTCATCAAATGGATCACTCCGCATGCGCAATGATGGTTTTTCCGTAAGATAATGTTTAAATTCGTTTCTCTTATATGTTGAATTATAAAGAGGACTGCCGAGGATGTCGAAATGCTTACGCTGGTGGTGAGTCATTCTTTATACTGTGTTACTATAAACTTTCACCTAAAATGGTGGCTCCCACGTACTTCCTATCAACGTGGAGTCCCCCGTGTGTTTACTTCCGCTAAAAGGCAGCCTCTGATGCACTTCCTGTCAATATATCCGCTCCCATGGAATTACTTCCGTTAAAATGGCGGCTCCTTGTCTTTATTTCATATATAATCGGTGCTGTCTAACTGCTGTCGACAGTTGGGTAGATCATAGTCGGTCACGTATTGACTTCCAACATGTCTGTTCCCACCCCGACGTCATCGCTGTCAGTGGTTCCTGCGACCAACACAACCTCGTCGCTACCATCAGCCCCGGCAAACAAAGAGACGACTATCACGACGTCATCGCTGCTATCAGTTTCGGCAACCAAACCGACGACCACCCCGATGTTATCGCTGTCAGTGACGCCGGCGACCAACCCGACGTCGTCACCACCGACGAAGCGTCGGAAGGTGTTGCCCCATTATGCCTGCTGCATGTGCGGCAGTACCTTTACCCGTAAAGCATATTTGCACGTCCACGTGAATCAGGGCTACTGCCAAAGGAAGCAAGAGAAGCAGCAGCAACGTAAAGAACACCTTAAAGAGATAATAGTAAGCTTCAATTTCTCATAGTGTTCAAATGCCATTCAGGTGCTGTTCTAAGTCATGTCATTTTTGTCAGAACATTTTCAAGGCCTGCTACAAAGAACTTATATTTCTTTTATATATACAAGTTGACCATACATAATTAATGTCATCTCGTCATTGTTTCAGCGGCAAGAAAAGGAGCGCATTGTCGCCGCCGTCGCCGCTTCTGCCTTTTGTCCCGTTGTCGCGGCAACTATCGGTACGACCACTTCCTCCGACGAGTAGGATTTTGCTGTCGTCGGCTATTCCCAACATGGTGTCTCTTGCATACTGTTCATGTGGCTTACATATCGCACACAAACCTGTTTTTAGGCAAATCGATTATCCTAATATTGACAATACGGATAGTCTCTCTTTGGTTGTGAAGTGTAAGACTATTAGCAAGGATCCCAACGCATGTTTTGCAACGTTGTCGCCAACGTATATGCGCGCGACGAACCGGGACGTCTACGACGACCATAATCGCGACTAATGGGACTGGTGGTTTCCTTGGACATGTCGTCGTCATTGTCGACTGGAGATGTATGCATGTAAAGCCAGTGATCGGGGTTACCCACGAAATCCATTGGTGTGTTCACATCCTTAAGGCCACGAGAGAAGATTTTTCATCCCACCAGTTCAAACGACTTCCGCTTTCTCAGAACGTCGTTCACGAGATCTACGATATTACTTACGGATACCGCCACATTTCTGTACGCAATCTCGTCACGATCGTTCCACCTTACGGCACCTTTCATTTTATCGAGGTGTCGCCGACGTTTCTGCTTCGTAGCTTTAGGCATGCTGTCGATGATTTCATTTTCGACAGGCGGTTCTACTTTGTTTTCCTCTTTGCTGGGAACTTTCTCAGTGGTTTTTGCCTACGCTTGTACCGTTGTACGGCTCAACACATGGTTATACAATACGACCTTTTCCCTCTGTGTTCTAATATGTCTCCCATTTCCTTGTGGAATCGTCGCAAGACAATTTCGATAGGATTGGTAGGAAGACGTTCCTGTTGGATGTAGTCTAAAATATGGAGGTCGACCAGGGCCATTTTCTTTGTATGCTCCATGGTTATCCGAGACGGTAACAGCGATGACGAGCTTGTCACCGGAGCCAGAGGCGAAGATTTCATAGTGGGCGCCGGGACGCTTGTCGCTCGTCCACAGCGACTGCGGGCAATGTGCCGTTTTCAGTTGACCCGACGTGTGAAATACCTCTTGCAATCTGAGCACTGGAATGGTGCTAAGGAGGGTGCTGGTGTGGGCTTGTTGGCAGTACGTGTATATATATATATATATATATATATATATGTGTGTGTGTGTGTGCATATGTATATGTTACAGTGTGTTTATATATATATATATATATATATGTATATGTTACAGTGTGGTGACTAATCGCAGGCAGGTAAGAATCTCGCTTAGTTCTAATACTATAGATGAGAGTCTTTGCGGCAGAACATGTTAGCCGGTGTAACGGGCCGATAGTTGTCCCGGGAGGGAGATAGGGAGGGAGGGAGGGAGGAATGAGGGAGGGAGGGATTGAGGGAGGGAGAGAGAGAGAGTTACTTGCCAACTACACAACTAAAGAGACGAGAGAGAGAGAGAGAGAGAGAGAGAGAGAGAGAGAGAGAGAGAGAGAGAGAGAGAGAGAGAGAGAGAGAGAGAGAGAGAGACAGCGATTATTAGACGACATTGATACGTAAACGTAGTTATAAATATAGGCGTTTCGGGACTTTAGTCAATTTCTAAATGTAAACCTATACGACATAGTAAATTCAAAGGGAACTAGGAATGAAAGATGGGTGTAACGATGACTGTTTTGAAGGAATGTGAACACAGACTGAAAGTCTGCCAACGTTGTATACCAAACTTGTTTATTTCACTAAAATTATGCTCTTAATGACATATACAATATTATAATATATGTACCAACACTGCTCTCAGGGTAAATTTACGAAACTGCGTGTGATATTACAAGTGAGCCGTGTCCATACACTACGCAAATGACGAACGAGCGGATGGTACTTATACTAGGAAAAATGACATAAGATAAGGTTTGTACATTTTATGCGTGTACAATAAAAAATGTTGATTACAACAAAACGACAAACACAGTCCGTTATTTACAGATCACCCTCCATCACAGCAAACACCATTTCCGTCACTCTGTTCCATCACTCCTCTGAATTAGGATTTCGCAACCATCTCTCGAATGGTTTAACACCTGCCTCTACTAAAACAGTCAACCAGTCTTTAATAACTGCGGTTGAATTAACGTTTTCGACGGCCTTCTCAAAGTGCATGTAAATTAGAATATTGGCTGGTGACAGACACTCGTGGTGAAATTGACTAGGATCGCCTGTTTCGCAACCGGGACAACGTAGTGTTGACAGCTTAACGACGCTACATGCTATGTGTCGAGCTACCGTCTTCTTAATTTTGATGACAGCAAAGTCTTTCGCGTCGGAGGGAGTGGTCGTACCGATAGTTGCCGCGGCAGCGGGAGAAGAGGCAGAAGCGGCGACGGCGGCGGCAATGTGCTCATTTTCTTGCCGCTGAAACAATGACGAGATTATTTGAAACACGTATGGTCAACTGGTATGTATAAAATAAATATATGTTCTTTGTAACAATCGTTGACAATGTTCTAACAAAAATCACGTGACTAGCATTTGAAACACTGGTTTGTATTTTTGTTCTACCACGTAGGTGTGAATTATTACCACGACAATAAAGTTTATATACACGTCGTTACTGTGTGTGGAGTTCAGCAACCGCCCGTTACAATTCCCGGGGCTGATGGGAACGACGAGGTTCGGTTGGTCGTCGGACTGGTCGTTGGTCGTTGATCCGGGTTGATTGTCGGGGCCAAAATATCGAGTGGATCCGTGGCCGGAGCAGGCTGCCTCTTCGGCGGCAACCGCCCTTCTATGAATTTCTGCAAGAACATTTAAATACAATTTATACAGACGTACAGTAGAAAAATCAAGTCGACGCAGTAGACGACGACACATCTTTGGCGGGAATATTGGCGAATCTGGATCGTGGAGAATTATTGGAGAAAAAATGGAAAGGGAGCAAAGCAAGGGAGATCGGTGCCGGATACTGTATTACCATGGAGAAGATGGGACGAAGAATGTAGTAGGAATTGTACTATGAGAAGATCTGAAAGACAGATTACTAGCAGTGGTGCGACCGTGCGATAGAGTGATGAGAGTGAAACTAGAGATCGAAGGAGAAGTGTGGAATGTCATCAGTTGCTATGCACGACAAACTGGATGCACAGAAGACTAAAAGGAGGAATTCTGGGAGCACATAGATGGTGAGATGCAAGCTGTACCAAGAATGGTGGTGACAGGAGACCTAAATGGACATGTCGGAAGAGATCGGACAGGATATAATGACGTACACGGAGGACACGGAATAGGGGTCGCAAACGAGGAAGGCATAAAGATACTATACTTTGCAACAGCATACCAGCTGAGGATACTGACTACAGTCTACAAGAAGAGAAGGAACCACCATGTAACATAAAACAGCGGGGGACGAGAAACCCAAATTGACTACATCATGGTGAGGAAAGAGCATGCTAAGGAATCAAAGAACCGTAAAGTACTACCCTCAGAGGCCATCACTACACAACACAGGGTACTAGTTTCTGAACTGGAGGTGAGGAAAACAAGACAGAGGAGAAGAGTGGGAAGGAAACAGATCAGATGGTGAAAGCAAAAAGAGGAAGAAGTGAGAGAGAACGTCACGAAAAATACAGAGGAGAGACTATCAGATCAAGATGAAGTAAAAACGGAGAACATGAAAGAATGGTGGGAAGAAACAGCGGAGCAAATCAGGAAGTGTGGGGAAAAAGTATGTGGAAGGTCAACTGGGAAGAAGAAGCCCATAGTAGAAAGCTGATGGTGGAATGTTGACACTGAGAATGCAGTTAAGGAAAAGAAAGACAGACTGAAGAAATGGAAACGAACAGGAGCAGGAGATAGACAGGGCAGAGTACAAGAGAGCGAAAGCAACGGCTAAGAAGGTGGTGGCAAGAGTGAGAGAATAAGCAGTAGAGAGATTGTACGACAACATAGAATACTTATGGTCAGAAGGACATCTATAGCATAGCAGCAGCTAGGGACCGTGCAGGAAAGGACATAGGCCAGATACATACAGTCAAAAGTGCAACGGGAGAAGTATTGATGCAAGACGATGACAGAGATGGGGCCAATACTTTAACTGGTTGATGAACGAGGAAAACCGAGAGTAGAAACCGAGGAGAGAGATGTGAACCAACGAATGGTAAGGAGTATCAGTGACGAAGAAACAGAGAAAGCACGCAGAGGGATGAAAAGTGGGAAGGCAGCAGGAGCAGATGAAATACCAGCTGAAGCTTGGAAATATATGGGCAACTTTGGTGTAAAGTTACTATGCAGATTATTCAGCTGTTTCATGACTTCAAAACACATGCCGTCGGCTTGGCGACAGAGCATACTGGTCCCAATCTTCAAGGGAAAAGGTGACATTCAGGAGTGTAAGAACTATCGAGGAATCAAACTCCTGACGCACACATTTAAGATATGGGAGAGAGTCACAGACAAGAAGATGAGAGAATGCACAAACATACATGAAAGTCAGTTGGGTTTATGCCAGGCAGGAGTACCACAGATGCGCTTTTCGTTCTCAAACAAACATTAGAGAAACACAGGGAGGGATAGAAGGACATCAGAGTGGTATTTATTATCCTGGAGAAAGCATATGATCGGGTACCAAGGGAGGAGATGTGGAGATGTGCGAGAGAAAGGAATGTGCCGGAAAGGTACACCAGACTGATACAGGATATGTATCGGGGGTGTGAGACAAAGGTGCGCAGTGTGGCTGGTGAAAGCAGCAATGTTGGCGTAAAGGTTAGGTTGCACCAAGGATCTGCAATGAATTCATACCTGTTCCTTATATTGAATGACGTCTTGACGGAGAAGGTGAGAAAAGATGCACCAGAATCAATGATGTTCGCAGATGACATTGTGCTGTGTAGATGAAAGGACGTAGACATGACAAAGTACCTGGAGACGTGGAGGAAGGCACTGGAAGAGAGAGGAATGAGGATCAGTCGACCAAATACCCAATTCATGGACTTTAGGTTCGAACGGAATGAGGAGATACACAGACCAACTGTAAAGATACTGAGAAACGAGCTGGAAAAGTGACACACTTGAAATATCTAGGGTCAGTCGTGGAAGAGAAAGGAGGCATGGAAACGGAGATCAAACAGAGTGTCAGTGCAGCTTGGATAAATTGGAAGAAATGCAGTGAAGTGTTGTGTGACAGGAGGATGCCAGTGAAGTTGAAGGGGAATATCTATAAAACAGTAGTCAGGCCAGCAATGCTGTACGGGGCAGAGACCCGGGCAACAACGAAAAGACAAGAAGCAAGGATAGAGACGGATGAGATGAGGATGCTGAGGTGGATGTGTGGAGTAACAAAGAAAGATAAGATCCAAAACGAATATATTAGAGGAGCAACGATAGTGACACAATCATCCAAAATGATAACAGAGAAATGACTGAAATAGTATGGGGTATGTGATGAGAAAGAAAGAGGAGCACATAGTGAGAAGAGTGCTAAATGCAGAGATACCAGGAAGAAGAAGGAGATGACGACCGAAGACCAGATGGATAGACACATGCAGAAGAGACATGGAAATCGTGGGTGTAAGTGCAGATGTGGTGATGGACAGGGCGACATGGAGAAAGAAAATGACCAGCCATACAGACGACCCCAGATGACGGGAAAAGTCAGAGAAGATTAAGAATTGTATTCATAAAGTAGAACTAGACATATATTGAGTAACATTTTTGCTTAAAGTTAGTTAGTTAAAGTATTTTAGAACACTTTAGTCTAGTGAGTGATAATAGGGTAACGTAGCCTTTGACAAGTTTGGAAACAAGATTTAGCAAACCTGATTATGTGGTAGAATATATAGGAGATAAAGTGACAAACATAAAACCACTTACATAACATACTATCTGTGTAAGCCAGTACATGCTATATACTTTGATTACGTAGCATTGTTGTTAAAATTAAACAAGGGCGATAATCGGGCGAAATCCAGTTTGATTATGTAGCTGGTGTCCCACGTACTAGCTAGGGCGCGGTATAACCTAAATTAATAAGGCAGTTTAGCGTAATGTAATTGATTGTATTTAAATTAGGTCATTACCGGTAACGATAGCGTTCATGATAGGATAGATAGTCAGCTGTGTAAATAACATCTGCTGTACATAAAGTGGGATGTAGTACACAGGGAACACCTTTTATAAAGACTAAGTTAGTTCAGTTATTAAATAAATTCTAATATTGCGCCTTACAAGCGGCAAGTCTAGGCAAAGCGACATTTGGTGTGCGCTCATTGCCACAGCTGGGTGGATTTTGTCTTGTCAGGCTGTGCGAAGTCATGGGCAGAAACCAAGGAGGAGGGATTCACCTTTTAGTGCGTGGGGTGTTGGAAGGCGGAGTGTCTGCAGAAGGAGATAGTTAGGATGACAGACATTGTGAATGAGATGGAGATGAGAATTAGCAAGGAGACAGGTGGAACGGAGAGAAACGACAGGGAGAGAGTTGGGAATACTGTGAGACTGAAGGAGCAGAATAGGAGCAAGAATACCGAGGAAAGGAGACTGAGAGGAGGGAAGGTGATTGGAGGGGAAGAAATTGGAGAATCGACGACAGAAAACGTGACAGGCGTGAAAATTACAGAGGAGAAAGTGACCGTAAAGAAGGAGGGAGGGAAATGGAACGGGAGGAAAGATGACGGGACAAATGGAAGTAAGAGTAAATGTGACAGAAGAGAAGTAGATAAAAGGGACAGTGGCACGAGGAAAGGTGACAAGAGAAAAAGCGACAGGAAAGAATGGAACGGAAGAGAATATGACAGGAGAGAAGACGACAGGGGGAAAAGACAACAACTAGACAGATGCAAACCGGAGAAGGAGCTACTCTGAGGCAGTGATTGAGGGGCAGTGAGAAAAGAGAGGGTAATTATGGGCGACTCTATTCTGAGAAAGACGGATAAGACATAAAGCGAGGGGGAGGACGTCGTTGTTTGTTTGCCGGGGGCTAGGATAGAACATGTGACTGAAAGGGTAGAGAAGGTATTAAGGCATGGCAAGGGAGGGTCTATATTAGTACACGTAGGGACCAATAATGCAGACAGGGAGGGAACAACTGGGATAGTACAGAAGTACAGACAATTAGTGAGGAAGCTAAAGAAGACGAGAGTTGAACATATTATTCTTTCAGGAATTCTGCCAGTAAAGGGAGGAAGGCGCCAACATACAGAAACTGCAAGAGGATGGCTATCAACGCATTAGTTGAGCAGATGTGTGAAGAAGAGGGGGTGGGATTCACAGATTTATGGGGATACTTTGTTGGGAGGTAAGATATGTAACGAGAAATGGCCTCCATTTATTTGTAAAGAGGCAGCAGTTTTCTCACAGATTCTGCTACAATCTGATGACAGTGGGACGTGTTGCATTTATTTAAACTAGATGCGCAAGTGGGGATTCACAGAGAAGCCTGAAACTGGAGGCATAGATAAAGACACACACCACATATAAATCATCAAAGAACAGCCTTGAAAACTTGTTCTGAAGCTACACATGAATGCGTTTATTTAAATGCAAGGAGCATAATAAACAAAACAAGTGAACTAAACATTATGGTAGAACATTATGGTGAGCAAACGGGACTGTATTATTATGGAGGATTTTAACCATGGGTATATACAATGGAAATCTCTACAGAGTATGGGGTGTGACGTCAACAAGTTTTTAGTTTAAGTACAACATAGTTTCCTTTCTCTACATGTGCTGGAACCAACTAGGGGTGAGAATGTGTTAGACATAGTTTTGTCCTCTCATAATGAATTAGTTCTCAATGTCAAGATATGTGAGCCACTGGGGAGTAGTGATCACAACCGGATACATTTTACCATCAAAGTAAAAACAGCAAGGAATAGTAAAAAAAACAGTACAGGAGAAATTTCCTCAAAGTAAGATATGAAGACATCAGGAAATATTTAGCAAAGATAGACTGGAATAGCACACTAAAGAATAAGACAGCAACAAAATGCTGGAATATCTTAAAGAGTGAAACTGAGTGCATCGCCGATAAATTTTTTTCCTTGAAAAAGCAAGGGAAACGGTCCAAAAAGAAACACTTATCGAAAGAAGCCATTAGAAAAATTACGTACAAACAAATGATGTGGAAGTCATATAGACGTTCTGGAAATGATGAAGACTACATCATTTATAACGAAGCACTTAACCAAGCTACTGCTGAAATTAGAAATTCAAAGAGAAATAATAGGTATAAACACAAATTAGCTTGTAATATAAAACATGACAGCAACAATTTTATGCGTATGTTCGAAGCAAACAGAAAGTTCAGGATTAAGTCGTTCCTCTAGAAGATAGTGCTGAAAATATAATATCAGAGGGATTCTTAATGGCAGAATACCTAAATGAGTATTTTAGTTCGGTGTTTACCAGGGAAGATATTAGTTCACTGCAAATATCGGAGGCTAAGTTCAAGGGGCAGAATGAGACTATTTGGGACAGTTAATTGTAACCCCGGAAATGATAGCTAAGAAAATAAGGCCTATGAAGGATAATAAATCACCCGGAGTGGATGGGATTCCGCCCAAACTACTATTGGAAATTGTTGAACAAATCAGCATGCCGCTTGCAACAGTTTTTAATTTGTTATTAGAAGACGGGGTTGTTTTATTAGGATGGAAAGAAGCAAACATTACCCCGTTATTTCGTTAGGTTCTAGAAACAAGTCAGAGAACTATAGACCAGTGAATATAACATATGTGATTTGCAAATTATTAGAAAGACTAATTAAAGATCACATCGTGGATTTTCTTGTTAAACATAATCATCTCAACAGTGGTTTCTATAAGCGAGGTCATGCTTAACAAATATGTTACATTTTTGGAAGATATCACTAACTGGGTAGGCGAGGGATCACCAGTAGATATCATCTACTTAGATTTTCAAAAAGCTGCCACATTAAAGATTACTGCTTAAACTAAAGACCCATGACATAGCAAATGGTATAATTAACTGGATAGAAAATGGCTCATTCATAGAAGACAAAGGGTAGTAGTTGAAGGGTTCAAACTGGAAATTAGTTTTGAGTGGGGTACCACAGGGATCAGTACTTGGACCTTAATTATTCTTAATATATATCAACGACGATGATATAACAACAAGGTGTTGACATTTGCGGATGATACAAAAGTGTTTAGAAGGATTAAAAGTGATGGAGATAGACAACATTTACAAGATGATCTTGTCAGGGTGATCAAATGGTTTGAAAAGTGGCAAATATTGTTCAATTTTAAGAAATGAAAATGCCCCCAGGACATGGGAACGAAGATGTAGAACTTAAAATGGGGTGGGGGTAGTGTACTAAGTACTATTGTACTAAGTACTATTGTAAAGACCTAATAATGCCGCTGTACAAAACAGTGGTTAGGCCTCATTTACAATATTGTATACAAGCTTGGAGGCTATATCGCAAGAAGGACATAGATGTGCTAGAAAGAGTACAGAGGAAAGCGTCTAAAATGATACCAAAACTGAGGGATCTTAGTTATCAAATACGCCTAAAAGAATGTAGTTTAGCAACACTAGAGACCAAGAGTTTGAGAGGAGATCAGATAGATGTGTTTAAAATATTGAATGGTTATAAAAATATTGATAGAAATATTTTTTTTCTCAGTTATAAAAAATAGAAGGACTAGAGGACACGAAGTTACATTAGTAAAGGAGCAGTGTAGATTAGATATAAGAAAGTTCTCATTTTCACAAAGGACTCTAAATGAATGGAACAGATTATCTGCTGATTGTGTGGCTGCTAGTAGGTGAATATGTTTAAAAGTAAAATCGACTCGTACCTCAGAATGACGGGAGACATGTAGATAAAAGGGTTGGACTCTCGATAAGCCAAAGGGCTTCCTATTCCACCTGCCATCTATGGTTAATTATCTGGGTGGCAATCTTGTTAAATCTTGTTATAATCTTATTATCAGGGAAAACACGCTAACAAAAGTCAACTGGAACAGACATTTTGGAAGTCGACACGTGACCGACTATGATGGAGGCGATTGTCGACAACAGTTAGATGACACCGACCATATTCGAAACAATTGCATACGCTGGTGGTGAGTCATACTTTATACTGTGTTACTTTAAACCTTCACCTAATACGGCGGCTCAAACGTACTTCCTATCAACGAGGAGTCCCCCATGTGTTTACGTCCGCTAAAAGGCCGCCTCTAATTCACCTCCTGTCAATATATCTGCTCTTGTGGCATTACTTCCGTTAAATTGGCGGCTCCGTGTCTTTTTTCGAATATGGTATCATCTTTACCCGCCTTTTCCCTGTGCGGAAGTTTATAATCACATATAAAATATGACTCACCACCATCGTATGCAATTCGACATCCTCGGTAGTCCTCTTCGGGCGGCTATAACGTCCGAGGGGGACGAACCGCTTCCTGGAGTGTTTCCTGCTGAAAGCCGCGGAGAAGTCCGAACAGGTGAATGCCGCAAGTGATGGTGATGCCGACGATTTTGCGGGTGGCGGGGTCGTGGGCTCTTCGCTGGTGGTGATGTGAGGTTGGGCCAGAGTGGTCCAACGCACGACCTTCTAAAAGTACAAACGATTGTTTCTAGACGTCGTGTTTTAGTAACTGTCTTAATCCTAAACGCTAAACTAGAAAAGTCCCACCCACTCTGCTGATTGTCAGTAACAACAAGTTGTAATCTTCGTCGTCGTCGTCGGTGGTGGTGATGGTGGTTGTGGTATTGTTGCTGTTGTTGTTGTTGTTTTTGTTTTGGGTGGTGGTGGTGGTGATGGTGGCGGTGACGGTGGCTGTGACGGTGGCGGTGGCGGTGGCGGTGGCGGTGGCGGTGGTGGCGGCGCAGAGGCCGTCGTCGTTATCGTCCTTGTAAAGTAGTACAGAGTAGTTGTTGTTTTCATCGTCGTTCTTGTTGTCGTTGCTGCGTGGACTACTGTCATGTGTACATTATTTTGAATACTTTTTTTTAACCATGTTTACCTAACATTGTATCCTCTTTATCTCCGATGTTCACCCAGCAGAAAGCAATTGTCCAATGTTTGTACTGCACAAAACATTCGTGTTGTATTGCACTGCATTGTATTGTGTTATTGTTGTTATTGTTGTTGAGAAAAACGCCGATTGTTATAGTATGTAAATAAATTGTTATGCGTTGTGTTACCGTCAAATAACGCAGACGAGCATGTGTGTGCGATGGATTAGACATAAGCAAGTGTTAGCTTGGTTAATTCTGGAAGCGCATCTGCTAATCACAATTACAGGTACACAGACCTACCCATATTCATTCACAAACATGCGAAATGCAAATTTCGTTCACATGCCGATGTAGGACTACTCTCGGTAAATAGCTAGGTGGCATAATATATCTGATTAAGAGGGAAATAAACGTATTTGTTCGTTTTTATTTAAGCATGCATGTGCAAGTCATATTCGTTATTGTATTGTAATTGTAAGTATTTTGTACGAACAATCTTCGCGCATTAATTGTAACTTGGCTGAATGACAGAGACAGAGTTGTTTATTCATCCAATTGTACAATATGGTATAATTATAATGATAGTAACATTGTACATTATGGTATAACAGTAACAATATAACATTTCAAATGGTTGTCATATTGAATGTACAACTTGGACATGGGAAACTCCTATTAAGACAACAAAGTCGCTCTCAGAGAGGTGGAGATGGTGTTTGATTGAACACGTCTGCCAGGAAGTAAAATGTAAAGCGCTTTGAGCAGTCCCAGGGACTAGATACTGCGTTATATAAGAATTTACCCAGGCCCGTCGGAACCAAAATGGGATTGGTAAGGCCACCCACTGCTGGAGGGGTCCGGGAGCATCCCCCCGGGAAAATTTTGTTTACCTTGGTGTATTCTGAGCAGACATTTAATACTTAACAGAAGTACCATTTTAACAAAACACTCCCACTAAATGTTAACATTTTGTTTAATTTCTTAATTTTGTGAAATTTTAAATTAAAAAGTTACACTAGAATGGGATTATACAAAACAAAATCACTATAAAGTAATAAACTATCAGTAAAATATCTCCAACGTGTAAACTTATGGTAGAGTACCCCTTTTTGACATTTTTAAAAGTTAGTATAACCCAAGAATTACCCGTATTATCACTCTTGGTGCAGAACAAAAGTCATAATTAAACAGCAAGAACGTTTTTATTTTGACCATGTTTGCTTTATGATGTTTATGTCCTTTAATGTGAATGGCAACATAAACTTCTTCAAACTTTGAAAGTGAATGGTTCCTAAGACTTTTTGACATTTTCTTGTTTAAACACAGCTTCAAAGTCAGCAACCATAGTCATTGTTGCATTGCACCTTACTTGGACTACTGACTTAGCAAGATCCAGAACTATGCATTTAACAAACAGTGACATCCTGTGTTCAGAAGCCTGAACAAATTCATTTGCAATGTCGACAAGCTGCAACTGATCACGTCTTTCCTTGTGTATAAGCAACATCATTAAGTGATTGAGTCTATCTGTAGACCTCAAATAGTTCTTCACATACATGAGACCACTAAATAAACGTTCACTGGATGCATTGGTTGCTGGCATCACAATAAGCAATTTTTTCAATGTGACAACGGATGATATGAGACATCGCTGGCCAGGTGATTGTGATCTCAAGTAAGACAACGGTTTACGAGGATCATCTGATGTAACGTTTCAGCTGAATGTTGTTAGGTGGCTGCGCAAGATGGATGGGACAATGTCTGACCCATAAAATGTGGTAACTTGCTCAAACTCTATTTAATAGTCATCACCTTTTGTAGCTTTAAGTAGCCGCTCCTAACATTGCATGTAGACTGCGTAGTCTTTCTGATCAAACCTATCTGTGATTGACATAATTATGAGATCGAAGGCTTCATAATACACATTTCTGAACATATCTTCCGGATTGTGGGGACACCATGGTGGTGCTGAACCTGAACTTCAAGCCTCCTTGAAGCTTTTATTTTCCGTGAAAGTTTTGGTTCATCAACTTGTTTGGCGCAAGCTAGGAACAAAACCTTCTTCAAGAAAAGGCTAAATTGATCATCATCACGCATGCTACGGAGAGTCTTGACTGTCATACTAGCAATATTTTGAGAATCAAGTGCTGACAATGATATGGTCTGGAGGGTAACACTGAGACTATTAGGATTCTGCAGCAAGCATTGGCCAAATACTAGTCCAAAAAAAGAAGTCAAACTGTGTCATATGGATCTGTACACCCCGAATACATGTCTTCATCTCTGTGTCACTACAATTATAAAAATTATCAAGAGCCCAAGTTAAGAGTTCTTGCAAGGTCTCATAATTTGAGATAATGCTGTCAAGTGTCTCTCCTTGGACAGTCCACCTCATTGCCTATTATATAATACTCAATACTTGTTATTTTTAATTTATCTGTCTGAAACTTGAAAAATTCTTAAGTCTCTACGGTACCAATGAATCCGCGCCACGGCAGGTTTTACACGGTATCAGGTCAGTTCGAACCCAGAACGTTACGTCCCCGGATGTATCGTCCTCAACGACCGGACGTTTCAATCAATCAAACAATCAATCAATCAATCAATCAATCAATCAATTCACTTTATTGTCCTAGGAAGGATATTTGTCTGACAGCTCATGATCTCATAAATCTCATACAAATATAATGTGAGAGACTTACATGTTAGACGTGTATATACACGTATGTAAAGTATAAATCTAATCAAAGCACAGCACAATTATCAATATCACTGTTTCGACATTCTGATTGCCGTAGGCACAAAACTCTTGTTGTACCAATCTTTCTTGCATTTCAAGCACTGATACCTCCTACCAGGTGGAAGAATATCAAAGTAAGGATGGATGAAGCGGATTCGTACCTTCGTAATACCCCCTCGTACCATGGCCCTAGCCACGGACCACGGCCCTTTGATCAATGGCCGGAATGGCGGGCTGGCTGTATCAGTCGGCCCACCATTGTCCGGTCCTGTGACGATGATTAAAGGCAAATATTGGTTAGGTCAAAGCCTGACTGGCCTGACCGATTCCGACGGCTTTATTACCTTTTACCTTTTTATAATATACTGACCGGCCTAAGGACTGGATACTGCGCTATATAAGAACTCACCTTTTACGTTTTTATAATCTACTGACCCACCCAAGTGTCTTTTAGTGACCGCCCAAGAGTCTTTTTTGTTGTTGAATTTAATGGCCTCGGCAGCGACCATATTGTGTTTATTTGGCAGCTCGGCGCATTCGATGGCTCTTGGTTCACAGCGAACGCTTGACAGAAGAGACGGCGTGAGATTGGACCCCGCGGTAAATGGTCTGGGTGTCCATTTACCACGACGTAGAATATTGATCTTCTTTGTGTAAAAAAATGAACTATTGTATGTGTTTAACGTACATGTTGTTAATTGTTGTCTACAAATAAAAGTATAATTCTTTCAACACATTAACAAGTCATTTTATTACAGGCGGTCCATATTCCACACAGTAATAAATGGACCCCCGATCCATATACCAAGGGATTCTACATACAAACTCACACCTAGCATCCAAGGCGCTGAACTTAATGTAACCTACTATCTTGACAATACCATCATCAACTGATCTTAACTCTGGTGGGCGTTTGAGTGTGCTGGTGGATAGTGCAGTGAAGCAGCTTAGAATCAGGACTCACCTCCTTTACTCGGGTTTCACACACCGAACGGCTGCCGAGGATGGCCGATGCACCGTACTAGCTAATACACTGTTCCACGTCAGTCTCGCGGCCCCAAACCACTTGGATAGGCCTACCTCTCGAAAGACCCATCCTGGTGCATTCAAAAGGATGGGAGAACAGGAAATATACCTTGAAGTACCCGCAATGCATGAACACGAGTATCACACACTAAGGCGAAATCCTAAGCTACAGCCAACCCCTCAAGTATCTTCCCCGAAAACGTCTCTTGTACCCCAGAAGGTGAGCGTTAGGGGGTGTGACGTAATTTTGACGGCGGCACGTGATCAGCCGGGATTCCATTTTCACAGTACATAAAGCATTACTTAGCTGACGCCACTGCATGTATGTATTCAAATCGGGCATTGACATAACGTTGTTGAAAGTGTTTATATATATAT
Organism: Paraescarpia echinospica; assembly: GCA_020002185.1. NCBI lineage: Eukaryota > Metazoa > Annelida > Polychaeta > Sabellida > Siboglinidae > Paraescarpia > Paraescarpia echinospica. The sequence continues at coordinate 50,026,440 of CM034535.1, read as the reverse complement.
ATATATATATATATATATATATATATATATATGGTTCCTTCACTGCACAGACGCCACCGTGAGGCAGTGAGATGTCGTCACTCATGACACTGCCAACGCTACGTGACGAGACTTCAGAATGTGTCGCTATCGAAAACCAATAGCTATTGTTATCTCTTGAACAGCACTGCTTCATGAATCACCCGAGGTATAAGACAGTAACAAACGTGTCTTTCATTTTATATTTAATTATGAGTATTTCCCCATGTTACAAGAGAACATACCAATTTTACTTTGCAAAAATGACATTGCAGATATTAAATGCAGAAATATTTGTGTAGTCACTCCGTATGTTTTACATTCGTGTGTCGATTGTACGCTACACGTTCGTGATTCTTTTTCCATTATTGAAGTGTCTATGTTTTTTGAACGTTACTCTTGCTGCAGTGTATCTAACCATCCTTCATTGAATCTACGGTAACAGAATTCATATTTTACCAACGTTTCTCAGATGTCTGTTATACCACACATAGTACTTCTTGTAGTAGTAGTAGTAGTAGTAGTAGTAGTTGGAATTGCCGCATTTGTTGAACAACATTTGGTTATTTTGTGAATGTATGTTGTTAGTCGCGATTCTACGCATTTGAAAAGCTCATAATTTATAATGGCTAATTAATTGTATGCATATAATATCATGCATGGACTTGTCAAAGTATCTGCAATAACCTCATTTAATACAATAACCATGTTATAAATTATCATGTTATCATGCCACTGTAGCGTTTCACCCAAACGGTGCAATACATATTATGATAGTAGAGGTCAGCTTCTGTCTCGAGAGACTATGCTTGTTGTAGCTGCATCAAGTAGGTTGGCTTGGGTTTCTGGCATGGCGTCTCGCACGCTTAGTTTCGTGGTTTATTTGCTTCGTTGTCATTTGCTGAACCACCAGTGATGCACTCCCTGTCAATATATACGATACAGGCTCGCCAGATGACTTTGTGCTCAACAAAAGTCTGCCAGCGTAGAGGGTCGATGCCGTAGTCTTTTAGATATCTCTTGATCACATCTTTGAATCTTAATTTGGGTCTGCCTACTGGACGTTTTCCCTCAGTCAACTCCCGTAGAGGGTGGTGTCCAAGCCATCGTAAGCGTTTGTGTTTGAGGATGATGCTTAGTGGCGTTGACTTGCAGCGCTGCAGGATGTCGAGATTAGTAATTTTATACTGCCATTTTACGCCAAGGATTGTTCGCAGGCAACGAAGATGAAAACTGTTGAGTTTCAATTTTTGTTTGCGTTACGTTATCCATGTCTCTGAACCGTATGCGGACAACAAAAGCATGGTACACTTTCAGCTTGGTGTGAAATGTTAGGCTCCTGTGTTAGATCAGAAGGTCATTACGCCAATACGGGGGTGCATATAAAAGCACTACAAGAACTTTAACTGTGCCTGCCCAGTCTAGTTTTAAAAGTGTCCGCCGTGGCTGCAGATACAACTGTTTCGGATAGACCGTTCCAATTTTTACGTTTACCTATAAGATGGAACTAGTCTGTTTCTCATTTATTAATATTTATAACATACAATGATGTTTGTACTATACTAGAATAAATAATTATGTTTACATTATACTACCCACCAAATGCGTTTAATAAATCCGAAGCAGTGTTCGAAATTTGTCACTGACACCCACGAAACGTTCAAATTATATGATATATACGACGGAATGTCCGAACTGACCATATAAGTAAACACAGTGGTAGCTGAGATAGACGCGGCTAACCGCAAGTTGACGGATCCGCTTCGTCGCGATTTGCTTACGTCACAAGCAACATTTTGCGCGTGATCTCCGTCAAGCTTTGTCTTTGCCAACAATGTGCGATTGTGACGTTCGCAAACCGCGACGTCCTGGACACGTCAAATCAAAGCATTTAAATTACCAAACATAGTCACTCAGCGATCCGCCATTTGGAATTTGAACTGGTAGCGTATACAATACCATTACGTTCACACATGAATAACAGATGGCGCTGCGCGACTGACTATGCTTGGTTATTTAAATGCTTTGATCGAATGATGTCTCCAGTACGTCGCAATTTGTCTACATCACAATAAAATACTGTGAGGTTTGTCTTTGTGAACAATGTTGATAACGGTTTTATATGGGAATGACATTATTATTGCTGCATGACATCTCACAACAAATACCGTCATACAGTTGTCAATTTAAACAGTTTGTCTTATGTTTTTGTCATAAATGTTTTGTCACCAGAATGTCAACAAAATGAACGCCTAAATGTCCGAACTGACCACATGTTCGGCTTCCATTTTGTGATCACTTCACTGAGTTTTTGCTAGGCAACCGGTCACGTGATGGATAGAACACTTACATTGGCGGGATGTCTTGGTAGTTGATAATTGTTACGGCAATATTTACCGAATGTTAGAAAACACACAACATCGCAACGTGAGCACCATAACGCGCTCGCAGATACATACGTACATACGTACATACATACATATATACATACATACATACATACATACATACATACATACATACATACATACATACATACATACATACATACATATATACATACATAGAAACATACATACGTACATACGTCATCTCATAGAACAAACATTCCCGCAAACAATTTCACCTTAAACCGTTGCCTTAAGTTTTTGTCATAAAAACATCTTTGGGGACCAGAATTTCAACAAAATAAACGGTGGAATGTATAAGCATTTCGCGTGTTCGGCATCCGTTTTGATGGTTTGACGGAGCTTTTGCTAGGCATCAGGTCGTGTGATGGATATATGAATTGTTCTGATTAAGACCACAAATGGG
>CM034535.1:49986108-50021108 GCA_020002185.1 Paraescarpia echinospica | reverse complement strand
CGTTCCGCTTGGGAGACGCGTATTTCGATTTAGGCAATACTATAGTGTATACGCTGAGAAATCACTATGTTTTCAAGGCAACTAGTTATATCCGTATGTTTATGTTGATATTTGTAATCTGCGATATATTAATAACTAATGATATTGAAATGGTTGGGTCTAGTTGGTGGTGTTTGATGGAAGTAAAATAGGGAGACACCATTTCCTCTGCACGTTAGTGCGTTTATTCATTTATTGTTTAGCAATCTGTTTGACCATTTTACACATTTCTGAAGCGTTTGTTTAATTTTCAAAATGAAGGAACATATACCAATATATCTAAAACATATATATATATATATATTTGCAAGATGGATTTTAAAACTAAGCAATATGGAATCGTGTGTGAAAAACAAACAAACGTCTGTCTTAAGTTACACGGCGTTATTTTTTATATGGTCTGTCTCGGGAATAAACATGTCCATGTATTTAAAGTGTATTATTATTGTTATTGTTAATTATTGTTATTATTTATTTATCACCGTGCGTAGTTATACGTTGTTGTTTATACTATTCAACAATCTAGGCGCATACAATCCTAAACAAATGATGTTTGTATCTCAACACCCGATGTTGACAAATATGTTGGTTTAAACACGTCTAATGTGAGATAATCTGTTCGTTTTTTAATAGTGAAATCTTGTTATACAGTATAAACTTTAATTATATTTTATCATATTACTGACTTCCCAAATATTTTATGGAAGCAAAAACAAATTTAGAATTCATTGGTTTTTTTAAGAAAACCCCATATTATTATTATTATTATACCCTAATACCAGTATCATCTATTTTGTGCATACGGTCTTTTGGTTAAAGTTAAAACCCTTTCTAAGTAATAATTATTATATTATGTGCGTACTGGTTTTCTAAGTTTGTAAAGCCAAGCATATTTCATTTAAATGCATTCATTTAGACCACGCCTTCGAATGCGCCAAGCCGCCAAGTAAACACAATATGGTCCCTGCCGAGGCCATTAATTTCAACAACAAAAGGTGAGTTCTTATAAAGCGCAGTATCCAGTCCTTATGACTGCTCAAAGCGCTTTGCATTTTACTCTCTTGCAGACGTGTTCAATCAAATACCATCTCCCCTTCTCTGAGAGCGACTTTTTTTAGTCTTAATAGATGTTTCCCATATCCAGTTGTACATTCAATATGACACCCATTTGAAATTTCACATTGTTACTATTATACCATAATGTACAGTGTTACTATCATTATTGTTATACCATATTGTACAATTGGATGAATAAACAACTCTGTCTGTCATTTAGCCAAGTTACAATTAAGGCGCGAAGATTATTCGTACAAAATACAACGCTTCACGTGTCCTACATCCAATTTTTATGGCTTTGTGGACCTTTTACTAGCCAACAGGCCACGTGATGGATATGACAATTAGTCATTCACTGAGAACTTTTTCATGACAAAATACATACGCAATACACCCTACGTAATCACGAATATGACTTGCTAATGCATGCTTAAATAAAAACAAACGAATACGTTTATTTTCCCCTTAATCATACATATTATGCCACCTAGCTAGTTATCGAGAGCAGTCCTACATCGGCATGTGAACGAAATTTGCATTTCGCATGTTTGTGAATGAATATGGATAGGTCTGTGTACCTGTAATTGTGATTAGCGGATGCGCTTCCAACATGTCTAATCCGTCGTACACACATGCACGGCTGCGTTATTCGATGTAACACAACGCATAACAATTTATTTACATGTAACAATCGGCGTTTTTGTCAACAACAACAACAACAATATCAACAACATAATACAATGCAGCGCAATACAATACGAACGTTTTTGCAGTACAAACATTGGACAATTGTGTTCTGCTTGCTGAGCATCGGAGATAAAGAAGATACAATGTTAGGTAAACATGGTTAAAAATTATAACAGTAATATACGCATGACAGCAGTCCACGCAGCAACGACAACAAAAACGACGAAGAAAACAACAACTATTCTGTCCTTGAATGTCCACCGCCGCCGCCACCTCCACCGCCGCAACCTCCACCGCCGCCACCTCCACCGCCTCCACCACTACCAACACCACCAATAAACGAGCAGTATTTTATATAGGGGAAGAGCACCGATATTGAACCCCCTAACTTCCGAGCCGTCTTTCTCCATTCCTGTACGTGATACCGAGGACTATTAAGGACCAGGCCACGAGTTACTACAAGCTCTCTGTGCAATCAGGGAATAGAGTCAATGTATTTGTTATTTTTCCCCACAATGCAAAAAAGTTTTTTTCTTAATTGGTCCAACTTATGTAATGGGTGACATATATTGGACTACAGTGGTCCTGATATTGGACCAGGTAGTCCAATATAGGTGCTTCTGGTTCAATATATGTCATTCGTAAATTCTTGATGCTTTCTAAGAAACCAAGGTTCAGCACATAAAAATATAGTGGCTTAATGCATAACTCACGAAAACTACGGCTTTCCAGTGAGCATATAAATGACATGTGACGACCAAGCGCCAAATAGATTCGACTTAATTTAATTTTGAACTGAGAACAAACAATTATGTTTTGTCACGAATAGACGAATACGCCAACAAAGTGATTGCCATGATAGAATCTGTCACGGATAAACGAACAAACCAACGAAATAATAGCAAGTAGAGTTGCTAATAATGAACAAAAGTGATACCAGACAATAATTGATGGTCCCTGATCACCAAATTAGGAATACGATCTTGTAATGGTACATGTCACATCGACAGTTATACGGAAGGCCTCCAGCAGAACTCATGTGTATCCATGTCCCATAGTGTACACATTTCACCATGGTTTCTTTTCGCTCTTCGTTACACAGTACACAGTACCAAGACTCATCCTATTGACCGGTTTGTTCGTTTTGGCTGGCAGGAGAAAGCTGCCGTTTTTGTCTTTTTTCTACCTTAATTGGAGTTGTTGTCATTCTGTTTCTTTTGTCAACTGTTGAGTTAGGCCTACTTTTGTGCCTTTTGACTTTTGTTGTTAATTTTTTTATGGACTGGGGGTTATGATTTCCGACTGGTTGGTTCTTCTCTTGGCCCTAGAAATCGCTGGTTTTGGGATGGGAGACAGCATTGCAGGAGTGATGACCTTCCTACCCAGCTCTGGTTGACCACTCAACTGCCCCGTAATTCGGACTAATGTTTCATAATGACCAGCATCTTCACTCAGATTTAGGTATTTGACCATAATTGCACCAGACTCCTGAAATTCCGTTCCAAATTCAAGTACACTCTCTCCAACGCAAACATGCACTGGTCGTCGTAGATAGCGTGCCGTCGTAACGATCTCTATCTCCCCAATCAGTTCACTTGTCGTAGTAGACAGCGTGCCGTCGCAAGGATATCTATCTCCTCAATCATTTCACCGGTCGTCGTAGATAGCGTGGCGTCGCAACGATCTCTATCTCCCCAATATTTTCACTCGGATTCGCCATTGAGGCGATTCTGTCCTCGATAGACGCGTAACACAGTCTCCGAGGTAGATCTGCGTTCACCATTATCACATCAATGTTTTCATAAAGGCGTGTGATCGTGTTGTCTGATCATGCTGGATGGTAGTGCACCAGCGGAAGTCATTTCTCGTATTCTCATTTGAGGTCCTTTAAATTGCCCTTAGGGGGAAGCCCTTAGTATAAGGGGTATAGTGTGGAATGTTATCACTTGCACCACAAACTGGATGCACAGAAGAGAAAAAGGGGAATTCTGGGAGAACGTAGACGGTGAGCTGTACCAACTTGCGAGAGAATGGTGGTGGTGGCAGGAGACCTAAATGGACATGTGGGATGAGATCGGACAGGATGTAATGACGTACACAGAGGACACGGAATAGGGTTCGCAAACGAGGAAGGCATAAAGATACTAGACTTTTCAACAGCATACCAGCTGAGGATACTGAATACAGTCTACAAGAAGAGAAGGAACCACCTTGTAACCTATAACAGCGGGGGACGAGAAACCTAAATTGACTACATCATGGTGATGAAAGAGCATGCTAAGGAATCAAAGAACTGTAAAGTACTACCCTCAGAGGCCATCACCACACGACACAGGGTACTAGTTTCTGAACTGGAGGTGAGGAAAACAAGACAGAGGAGAACAGTGGGGAGGAAACAGATCAGATGGTGGAGGCTAAACGAGGAAAAAGTGAGAGAGAACTTCAGGAGAAATATAGTAGAGAGACTATCAAATACAGATCAAGTAACAACGGAGAACGTGGAAGAATGGTGGGAAGAAACTGCGGAGCAGATTAGGCAGTGTGGGGAGGAAGTATGTGGGAGGTCAACGGGGAAGAAGAAGCCCGGAGTAGAAAGCTGGTGGTGGAATGTTGAAACTGAGAATGCAGTTAAGGAAAAGAAAGACAGACTGAAGAAATGGAAACGAACAGGAGCAGAGATAGACAGGACAGAGTATAAGAGAGCGAAAGCAACGGCTAAGAAGGTGGTGGCAAGAGTGAGAGAAGAAGCAGTAGAGAGATTGTACGACAACCTAGAAACTAGTGATGGTCAGAAGGACATCTATAGAATAACAGCAGCTAGGGACCGTGCAGAAAAGGAGAAAGATCGGGTACCAAGGGAGGAGATATGGAGATATGCGAGAGAAAGGAATGTACCGGAAAGTGCATCGGACTGATACAGGATATGTACCGGGGGTGTGAGACAGAGGTACGCAGTGTGGCTGGTGAAAGCAGCATCTTTGGCGTAGAGGTTGGGTTGCACAAAGGATCTGCATTGAGTCCATATCTGTTCCTCATATTGAGGGACGTCTTAACGGAGAAGGTGAGAAAAGAAGCACCAGAATCAATTATGTTCGCAGATGACATTGTGCTGTGTGGAGGAAAGGAGGTAGACATAACAGAGTACCTGGAGACGTGGAGGAAGGCATTGGAAGAAGAGAGAGGAATGAGGATCAGTCGACCGAAAAGCCAATTCACGGACTTCAGGTTCGAACATAATGATGAGATAGACAGACCAACTGTAAATATACTGGGAGACAGGCTGGAAAACGCGACACACTTCAAATATCGGGTCAGTCGTGGAAGAAAAAGGAGACATGGAAAAGGAGATCAAATAGCGAGTGAGTGCAGCTTGGAGAAATTGGAAGAAATGCAGTGGAATGTTGTTGTCGACAGGAGGATGCCAGTAAAGTTGAAGGGGAAGATCTATAAAATAGTAGTCAGGCCAGCAATGCTGTACGAGGCAGAGACCTGGGCAACAACGAAAGAACAAAAAGCAAGGATAGAGACGAATGAGATGAGGATGCTGGTGTGGATGTGTGGAGTAACAAAGAAAGATAAGATCCGAAACGAATATATTAGAGGAGCAACGAGAGTGACACAATCATCCAAAAAGATAACAGTGAAAAGACTGAAATGGTGTGGGCATGTGATGAGAAGGGAAGAGGAGCACATAGTGAGAAGAGTGCTAAATGCAGAGATACCAGCAAGAAGAAGGAGAGGACGACCGAAGACCAGATGGAAAGACACATGCAGAAGAGACATGGAAATCGTGGGTATGAGTGCAGATGTGGTGACGGACAGGGTGACATGGAGAAAGACAATTATCAGCCATACCGACGACCCCAGATGACGGGAAAAGTCAGAGAAGAAGAAGAAGAAATTTAAATTGAGATCTCGACAAATAACAACGGCTTGGAAGAAACAACGCCCATCTGCGTTGGTTGCGACACACCTGAAACCACTCTGTCTGCTGCTTGTGGATGGACATGGATCATTGGACTGTTGCTCGCTCGTGGACAGGCCTTGGTTGTTGGACTGTTGCTCGCTTGTAGACGGGCTTGGGTCATTGGAATGTTGATGCTCAATCGCGGACAGGCTAGGCTTGTTAGACTGTTGATCGCTCCTGGATGGACATGGGTTGGTTGTGACGATTCTGCCTGGTGCTTTTGGATGAACTCAGCTCATTGAGCTGTTGCTTGTTTGTGGGCGGACATGGATCATTGGACTGTCGGTCGCTCGTGGACAGGCTTCGGTTGTTGGGCAGTTGTTTGATTGTGGACGGACATGGATCAGTGGAGTGTTGCTCGCTCGTGGACAGGCTTCGGTTGTTGGATTGTTGCTCGCTCGCGGACGTGTTTGTTTTATCTGACGAGTTGTCATACTGCATAGTGGCATCTCAGGTAGAATTCGATGGAACATATATACCAGTTTCCGAATAGGACAACTCGAACCTGCATCAGTCCATATGTTCCGATCACAAGGCCAAATGCCTGTGCACTTGAAACCACTGACAACAGTTGCCATGAAAGCAGAGCGTACGTATGCCCTTCCGAAGATACGGCAGACTGAGGAGATGGTTATTGTAGTTTTTTCGTTCCTCAGCCAACTGTCACATTCCTCATTGTAATAGGTTAATAGAAAACCCGATCTAGGGGTTGGAGACGGTGCGTTGTGTGTGGAGGAAGAGATAATATGACGACTCCATGGTTCCGGGCGTATTGGATTGCTTCAGAATTTTTCGTATGTGACGAATGGCCGTCAAGAGAGCATGTTTGTGTTTGGTGCAGCCAAAGTGAGATACAAAGTGCTTCAGTCAGACGACGATGAATTCCTTGTTCATCCAGCCTGATTCATGATTCACTATGACTCTTCCAGGTGGCGCCCCTTCCTTCAATGATTCTATCATGCGTTTACTCCTGAACATTTTCATTGGTGGAACATTGTTGCCCCCTGCACTCATGCTGCACACCACAGTTGTAATAAAACCTCTCTCACCACTAGCAAGAGATCCGATTTACGTTTTCCCTCTTTTTCAAAGGACCCGCCCAGGCTTCTACACAGTTGTTATACCCGATCCATCCATGTTAAAGATGTTTGTAGCATCGAATCCGTACGAGTCAGCCAATGTTTCTAGTTTATCATAGAACTCGTACACATGTACTCTCACGATTGAACCCTTTGGCTCTCGTAATAGAAGTTGCCTCGGCTTGACGGAGGGAGAGTTCAGGGTGTCTCCTCATAAAATCACGGTACCAATGTCTGCTCGCTGCTTGTTTTTTTCAGAGTTGAAGCAATGCCTTATCCCATTCGCTTCAGCCAACTGATATGCCATATCCATCAATATTTTTCCTGGTCATACCAATCAGCATATTCTCCAGTTCTAAAACATGCTCAACTAGTATATTCGCCACCTCTGGCGGCAGAGTGCAAGGCGACCAAAACACTTTCTTGGACTATTAGCGATGTTGTTTTTGTTCTTTAGGTGCCGCTTCAGCGCAGCCTTCAGAATCCCATAGGTCCTGCTAGTTGCGTTGAGGCCGGCGTCTCCACTTCTGAATGACATGACCGCTCTATCCAGTTCCTACTGGGTCCACTTTCCGTATTTGCCTCTTGAAAATAAAATGTGTAGCCTCAATCAGTCAAACAGATCCGACATTCCCAAGTATTTCCTTGATTGTAATATGGTATTTTGTATTGAAAACTAAATAAACCCATACTCATGTTTTAGTTTTGATCGTTCTGGCAGGAGGGGCTGGTTAGAATACAGGATGTTTTTTCCCAAATGAGGGTGATCGACTTGTGATGCTTGCTATGGGTTATGTATACGTGCCACATATGCAAACCTATACATTTTACAAAGCTCATAAATCTACCAATCAAATTTTGGTATATGTGGTGAGATTTCGCTAAAAAGTAAAACAAAATTATTGACCATTGATGAAAAAAGTAAGAGGCATTTTCACATTCTTGCTTGTCTGTGAAAATAATACTTATGCCTATCAAACGTTAAGCAACGTGTGATGATTATATTATAAATAAAATAATGAGGCTTTTTGAAGAAACAAAATATGTTGTGTGAAACATCCGCCCGGCGTCACTGCGATCTAATTACTATATACAGGACGCAGAACAGACTGTGAGCAAAGCTCTTAATCTTGGGAAATATACATTAGCTCTATAACGGAAGGAAACTTTAATGTGCGTGCGCAGGGTAGACAGGAAGCAGCGCGTATAATTCCTTCCTTCGTGTATGCGCCCACACTTTTAATCTACGTCTACGTGCATATTTTTAAATAAACATATAAGGAATTTATTTGTCATGATTATCATGACAATTGTTTCCTTTGCAGTGTTTCCTAGTTGTTTCCAGCACTCGGCAACGTTCTATTAACTGACTAGTCTGTATATATTGTGGTTACAATGTTATGATCTTATGAGGTCTCATTCAACTAGCCAGCCTTTTTTAGAACATTATCGCCAAGCCAACCTTTCTATGCTGGCACTGAGGGTGGTCACTGCCAGGGTGCTTGTCGTCCTCAGTGGTTCTTTTACGTCCCAAATTGAGACGGGACCGACATTAACATGATCTCCGAGTCACGAGGGATAGACAGTCCCCAATGTTGAGAGCCAGGTTTTTACACCAAATATACCATACCTGCCCGGTCCGGGTATTGAACTCGGCGCGCCGGCATGTCAGGCGGATGTGCTAATCACTACACTATTGATTTGGCCAGTGCTTTATAAATTGAGGCAAGTTGTATCAGCCGATCTATGCAGATACTGTCCTATTGCTAGGTAGTATATACATGTAATTCTAGGGTAAACGTCGAGGTCTTTCTTAACGGCCTTTTAAACTAAATTCAGGGTTGTTTACGTCTTCGGTACACAAAGACGATTTTGAAGTTGAAATTCAAAACAAGTTTCAATTTTATTTGCTGTCAAAACACAGACAGTAATTCTGTTGTTTTGTTTTCCTTAATTTTACATTCACACCCGTGGGCGGTACCTTCTTTGTGTACAGCATGGGTCGGGCCAATCAAGGAAAGCACTGTCAATTGAATTAGTGTTTGATTTACAACATCACAGTACAGTGTACACAGACTTGTGTATCATAAAATAGGGGCAGTGAAATAAGGGCAGTAACGTACACAAACATACAACAGTGCAATCCTACAATTTCTATAGCGGACCAATAAAACAAACTATAATAATACATAAATAGTTAAATAAACACAAGAGACAATGCATCAGAACATGTAAAACAAATGTACTGAATTATTGAAAACATGCTTTAAAGTAAGAGCTAGACTGATAGTTGAATCTTCTATTTGTACTATATATAGTGTCCCAAGTTTCTATGCATCATAAAATTCCATGACAATGCGGTATTGTGTTGTTTTTTTCAAACCAGAAACGTGCGTGTACACATACTTTTAACATACCAACAACCAATTGAGTTAAATACCAACACGAGCTGCCAGTGCAGCATAACGTTTCACAGAAGCATTAAAACAGAAGAAAATCATAACACAATACCAAGGAGACACAGAAGAGGACGATGCACGAACTTAAGACACACAACCATACATATTATAGATTATTTGATTTCTTAAAATCACTTAAACTTATACGGCGCCTACAATCATATTTAAAGAGATACCAAATTATCTTATTAATATTTTGAGCTGTCTACAATTTAATTTTGACTGCTGCGTGTAATCCCCTGTACCATGTATTGCAGGCATAATCAAAACGTGGCTGCAATAACGCTGGACACAAGATTCTTCTCTTCTTTTCTCAAAACCATGAAAGTTGTGTTGTTGTTTGTATGTTTTCCTGTTACCTTAGATTCACACCGAGGGTACGACTAAGTGGATTGAAGTACTATTGCTTTTGAGTACAGCATGGATCAAGGACACCTGTAAGTGAATATTATCTAACTGTCATCATCTACTGATCTCAGACTGAAACCCTGGTTGCCTTATCTTCTTATTTTGCATAATGTTTTGCATAGTTGCCAGTGGACAACTGTAGCCAACAGCAGTGCCATGGATTATGCAAAATAAGCCTTGTTCGTATGTACCCCCTCTGGCTGGGGAGGTGATTAGCTGGGAAACACTTGAGCTGCCCATCAACTCATCTGCTTATATTGCACAACATTTGCACATGAACCACTTTTTTATGATGCAAGGCTTCCTGTTCAGTCAAATTGATCATCCTTGACCTATCACTTTTATGGGTGTTGCTGTTACATACTTAGATTTAGCAGAATGTACTTAAATCAAACAACCTTGACAGTGATTATTTGCAACTGGTTGGTTCTTCTATGTAAAGTTTAAGTGGTAATCTTGCTACAAAGCCATCCATTGGTGATTCCATGAAGTGGGTGTCGACAAACTTTCTGGTTCTCATTGTCTGTATAAATATGTGTTTGTAATGGATATGTCACAAATATCTTTATTCCTTGGAATGAGACACTTGTTTTTGGCTTGCTCGCTGAAAATATTTGGATTACCTTAACAACTTGATTCGATCGTTTGACTTATTGTGAATATTTTATTTGGTTAATAATATTTGTTTTATTCTTCTCAAACTCCACACAACACACACGTGCATTATTATGGTGATGTAGTACAGCTGTGTTATAAACAATAGTTACAGAAATGTATAATGATACATGTATATGTTTTGTGTATACATGGATGATCTCAGTAAAAAACTTAACAATGTAAATGCTGGATACATAATAGATGCAGCATTAATTCATCATTTAATGTATGCTAGCTGATGATTTAGTGTTCTTGGCTCCCTCAACTATGGTCCCATCTATGCTTCTGTCGGTATGTTAAGATTATGGTCTATAACACGGTATCAAATACAACACTACCAAAAGTAGTGTTATGATATTTTGCTATAAAACGGTTCAAGGATATACACATCACAATCTTTGTGCTAAATTATGAAATATTGCCCACAGTTAATAAATGTAAATATCATGGACATGTTATCACTGAAGATCTCAGTGATGATAATGATATGGCTAGGCAATATAAAAGGATTTATGCTCAGGTTAATGCCTTGATTCGAAAAATTCGATATGTGTACTGAAAAGGTGAAATGTATATACAAGGAATTAAACCAGTACTTCCACATTCTGGAATGCTACTTTTAACGATGCTACAGTTTAATGCATTGATTCAGAACTATAGTCGGGATATAAATCTATATATCAAATGTATAATAACCGCAGCACAGTTAGGCAAATTTCTGTAGACAAACATTTCACTAGCATAATAGATAATATACATCCGTATGTAACTCATTATTATATTATGGGTAGTTAACTAAATTGTGCATCTACTACTTGCAGACCCTCAACATGGCCTACTTTGTGGCAGTTTACTCAGACTCGATCTTCAAGTACCTGCCACATAGAGGCGATGATGTTGAGTTCCATCTGCACTGCAAACGTGGTGGTCGGGTCAACGACATTTGCAAAGATAAGATTTATTTTCTGCTTAAATCGTATTCTTCAGTCAAACAGTTGAGAAGTTCGTTTACCTACATTGCTTCAGTTCATGCAGCTGTATGAATGAGTATCTAGCTATAGGCAGTGGTGGATATTTGTATTTGAATAGTCTTCGCGCTTTAATTGCAACATATAATGCTTAATACAGAATGTCATCATACTAAGACATGGGTGTGATATGCATCAGATATACAACTGCAGACAAATTTTTATGCACAGATTCGTAACAAATTTGCAAAATTTCAAGAAGGGCAACTGATTTTGATTATACCAGTTGGGTGCCATAGTGGAACATATTTTATGGAAAGTGTGCAAGTGATTAATGGGGGTGGGGAATACCAGTTACAGTTAAGACCATATTTAGAAATGTCTCGCAAACATTGTGTAAACAAGTTCCTTTATATAATGTCTGTCATCAACCAGGTTGTAATTCCAATAGTGGTGCACACATTTGCTCAAATCTCTGTATCCATTACAGATATGTTCATCCATATGTGGTGTTTCAGTAATAATAGGTGCCACACTGGCGTGTTTATACAGGACAGGTTTCTATGGGCTTACTAGTCAAAATTCACAACCTCTCTCAGATGACATTGCTTCTCTGCGCAACATATCTAACTATTCGCAATACTTGAGACAGGTTATTATGCAATGGATAATTATCGGAGCAACTGATGTGAATATGCTAGTACAGAAAAAAATACAAATCATGTAGGTGCTAGGTGCTAGTTCTCATGTGACTAGCAATAAGCATCATAAGCCCACGCAAACTAATACTATTACTAGGCTGGCAGGTTATTAAAATGTTAGTAGGAACAGACAGCAGGGAAAGGTGGACTCTTATATTCTCCCCTTAAACACACGGGACAGTACTCAGGATGGTAGGCGTGATATTCAGGCTGTAGAAAAAGTACACTCATTTTTGCATTCTCCTCATGCAGTTATTTGGTTGAAGGGTTACATATCTTATGTGACTGGTAAGGGTGACAAACAATCCATATCAGGTTTGGTGAAATATGTTAATTATGTTCGCATCGGTACTTTTCCCACTGGAATTCCTATCAGACGTTATTTGGATACGATCTTATTTGACAAGCATATAAGAATCCGACAGAGTAAGAAACGTGATGAGGATATTTTATTTGTTTCCAATGTAGCCAGACAGGATAAAAAACTATTTCATAGAACTGATGACAGCTTTATACCGATTGAGTCTGATGATTTGGAACATTTTGGAAACAAAACTGCAGTAGTTGTGAATGTGCTATGTGCATCTCATACATATGTGTGTAGAAATCAGTGTGGTTGTATAATCAAAGACATGTAATCAAATTTGACAGAATGTCCAAAATGTAATATGAGTCTCACAAATGACAACCAGTGCGTCAATTGTGAAACTCTGCACACATCACAGTGGCGTACATTAAATGGTCAAAAACTGTGTAATGCCTGTCAGGCAGCTAAGACATTCCGTGATGTTGTAGCCCTTTTACCTGCCTGTTCTGGCACCAGATGAGGGGGTTTACATTGTCAATATATTCCTTACTATTTGCAAATTTTAGGTTTTATTCACAAAGGACAGCCATATTTCTGTAAACATTTACATGCAGATCTAGCAACCACGCATAATTGCATTGACCGCTTAAAATTGTTGGAATTGTATTTTGCAACTGTACCAAAAATACCTCTTGGTTTGACCACACTCTTCCCCACTAGGAATAATATACAAGGCCGAGGTAATGTCTTCAGTTGTACCCAGTCATTGTTGCAAATATCCCACCAGGCAAGTAAATTAGAGGAACAACACGCTAAGAGGGGTGATTTACTTAAACTCCTTCATGATCCAGCAAAACCAGCAGCTCCAACTTTCTTCCCTGGTAGACTACCTAAAAGACACCCTCATAAGGCAGGTTTCAGAAGGAAGGAAGGCCCTATCTCTAATAAAATTAGTGATTACGTGTTGAAATTTCCTGCATTTAACATGGTTGACCCTACCAGCCTCGAGTCAAAATTCCACATAATGCTAGAGAAAGATGGGGTGGGGGAAAAGATATTTACACAAGAAACGGGGTCTGACTATAAATGAGGTAGCTTCGGACAATTCTCAGATTTTGGAACACAAATAAAAAAAAAATGGCTATAGTCCGGTCACACAATAAATCAAATAAGGTAAATTTGGTCATACCAGAGCAGAGTGTAGGCAAGCCAGCGGTGTGTGTATTTACACACGCAGTTAGTATAATTTCACCAGCAAATGTAATTTATACACCAGCAGCGAGTGTAATTTTGCCAGCAACGAGTTTAGTCAGGACAGGAGTTAGTATCATTAGACCAGCGGTCACTGTAGTCAGACAAGCAGCGAGAATAGTGAGACCTGGAGCCGGTTTAGTGAAACCAGGAACTAGTTTATTGAGACCAGCAGCTACTTTACCGGGACAAAAAAGGGTTAAGTGCACAACGGGGATATGACCGAGACTCTGACAAAGGCGTTGTCAGCCGTTATACCTTTGCATGTTCGGCACGAGTTGATGATTAGTCTATATATAGGCTCCGACAGTAGTGGTTAGTGTGAAGGGTTTACAAAGTAGACCTATATTTCATATTTTAAAATTATCTGCCCCAAAAGTATATGGCACCATAAACAATCTCGACATACACCATATTCACAACACATATGGTAGAAGATTACCTTCTCGTTGGTTTCTACCGTGGATCGCAAAAGTAATTTATATTGATTTTGTGTGAACTAAAAACAGTAACACAACTCTCTGGCTCTGCTGTGCTGTCTATAGGATATAAATAATAAACATGTATTACGTGGATATGTACGTGCTAACGCATATTTTTTTTTTCAGTTGCATGCTGGTGCATATAGTCAGGCGGGGGCATGGCATGGAGACATGTATTCATGTGTAGCTGTATTCATGTGAATTACACAGATTAATTGCCACTTCTGAGCGTGTTGAATTTATTATATGTATTGATTAAAAAAATAAATGTGTGTTTTAAACAATGTATACATATTGGATTGTGTACAGAATGTTTGGGTTGTAGATGCTAAATATGTAAATATACTGTGTTGAAATGGATTTCTCCAAGATATGGAGAGTGGATTAGTCGAGATATGATTACCAACATTAGGAAAATACAAAAGATTAGAAATACCAATTTCAAAAAAAAAATTCTAAAGTATTTATCTAAACCGAAGCGTGCCCCCTAGACCTTTGGAATTTGGCCGCATTATGCCTGCGCTAGAATGGTGTGCCCCCCAGACCTTTGGAATGTGCCTCCGTTACGTGCCCCCTAGACATTCGGTATGTGCCCCCCCCCCCGTTTAGGTGAGTCTCAAGGGGTGCAATTGGAGGATTTTGGTGAGCTTCCGAAATTGTGAACTTCATCTCGAAAATGTTCAACAGCACACACCCCCCCCCGTCTTCTTCCTATGTCATGATCCGACAAAGCTCACGTAATATGAATTTGGTTCAGCCGTCAGTGGTGGTTTTTGCGGAGCCTCTTTGTTGCCCTCCATACTACTCTTGGATCCGCCCCCACTGGCGTAGTAGTGAATGTTGTCGGTGATCGGGTAAAACTAATTTGGCGCCCCCCACCCGTGCAACAACCATGCAAATTGAAAATTACTTGCACGTAACATCTGTTTCGATTAATCAACCTTTGTTTTATTGCAAATACACTAGGTCTATTTAGGCGTAGGTGCACACTCAAAGCGGTTCACTTTTTTTTATTCGATTTGACCTGTGAATTGTTAATGGTAAAATCAATAATGAATCATAAATAAAAAACAATTAGCGCATTTACAAACACAAATATGCGCATCTAAGGAGCACCACGTTTCATGCTTTGATTGTTGTAAACTTGTCAATCACTTGCTCGTACATTTATTTGTTATGAGATACAGTCGCCCTCTTTATCCTGACGCGGACCAAGTCACTGAAGCGATCTTGTTCCACAGACGTTTGTAGATATGTAAGGATTAACCAGGGGCGGATCCAGAGAGGGTAGTGTAGGGGGGCTCAGAACCTCCAATTGCGCCCCCCCCGAGGCTCACACAGTTTTGACGTAAGGTGGATTAGTCGAACTCTGCTAATCAAAGTCCATGAAATATATACCCCATATTCTATTCCGTGTGTCTTCCATGCAGAAAACCCAATTTGGCATCCAGTTCCTGTTCGGCCGACGTCTCGCGCTAGTTTTTCGGACATTCTTTTCGGTCGATTGTCTTACCTTTGTATTCCCCGGTCCATGCATCACTTCTTGCCCTTGTCCACACTGCTTTCCTGCGCTCTACAACGCTGTAGAGCAACTGTCCACATCACTCCTGGTTTCAGCTTATCGTTCCAATGGTCCCAAAGAATGTCACAAGTGGTTCCTGACTGACAGAAACCGCGATCGTCACAACTGAAGAGCAGAATCACGTATGTTATACGACGTTATCGGCATGGTGGGTAAATTGCCCGACGATTCGGCGCCCTCCCGCAGACCCGGCGTTTGGGTGCCAGTGTACCCATTGTCCCCGGGTCAATATGTCACTGTCCGTCCCTGCATGACCATTCATACGCGTTGGTATTATTTAGCCCGACTAACAATTTGTACATTATGAGTGATAATTTGTAACGTGTCCCTTTTGTAAACACAACTAAAAAATAATCATCCTGTGCTGTATAAGTGATGGTGGTCAACAACGACGAAATGTATCGTCACACCAGAGATCGATGACGCTGCCGCACAAACTGATGACGCTAAAACAATGGTGCCATAGAAACGCGTTTAAAGGATTTCTGATGTTAACGTTTTGGATATAATATACGTATAATAATGACGATGCTACAAGTATTTAAACATTGCTCTTCTTTCCTATCATAGAGGTAATGCAAATGTTAGAAAGGTTTATGTTTAAGTTATTATTTTGTAGTGATAAAGAAAGCTACAAATGATTTTTATTCAGTCAAATTTCGTTATTTACACATTAGAAATTCAAAAAAGTCAAATACATGTACAATACGATATACAATAAAATAAACATTTACAAAGGGAAAGGGGGAATTTCAAGACAACTAGTTATTAATCACTTTCTCGAAAATAATGGTTTCTATTACCAAATAATTCCTATTTAAACTTTAGATTTCTGAAGTATTATGAGGGGGGAACTGATTGTGGTCAGTCCATTATTCTGCGAGACTGTATATCCACAGTATGGTTCGTTTATTCTAGGCAGTTCGTCCCAGCATGCAGCGCGACAATACGTGCACAGGGCTGCAGAAAACAGTTCACATTTCATCCAAAACGGACCGTTCACTATAAAATAAAATAATCTGGAAAAAGTCAACTTTATTGAAATAACTACTCATTCAGGCGTACTCGTACATCGACGCCAGTCGCAGATATTACCATGCATGCAAGCATATTAGGCGTGTGCGTGGATAGCTCATATAAACACAAGAAACGGCGATGCAGGCGGGAAGGGAGCTCGATGTTTCTAATGTCTGAGAGCGAATGTTATTAGCGTATCAGCGAATCCGGCTGTTCTGTTGTAAAGAAGGCAATATTTATGTGTGTTTCTCAGTGTTGGTAGTCAAGCGTGCACTTGTCCAATGGCCGTGACACAGGGTTCTAGGCTGTGTGCGAACAGTACTCTACATACACCATCGCATTGCTGCTGTAAAGTAACACTATTGGCAAATGTCAACGCTTCCTCCAAGTCAGACGTGGTTTATAATGTTAGGATGACTCCCTGCTGTATGCACTGTCGCTATAAATACTCGTAGTTTTTCAGT
Organism: Paraescarpia echinospica; assembly: GCA_020002185.1. Taxonomy (NCBI): domain Eukaryota; kingdom Metazoa; phylum Annelida; class Polychaeta; order Sabellida; family Siboglinidae; genus Paraescarpia; species Paraescarpia echinospica. The sequence goes on along the minus strand of CM034535.1, from coordinate 50,003,984 downwards.
CCGGCCTGGCGAACATGATGCGAGTATTCAACGCTTGATCGCACGCGTGACTTGTAAATCGTGTCTAGATGGTTGTTGCAGATACCGGCGCGCTTCCGTAATGTGATGAAGTAGAGTTGTTTTACTGCTATCTTCGCGAGGTTGTTTTTTCTTCTGATTGTTCGTGAAACTAACGCCCACTAGAACCGGACTGTGAGACCGAATCGACGTGGATGCACTAAATCCTTATTTGTATGACCTATGTTCTTGACCGTGTGAAAGATGTATCAATATTTAACAAGATCACAATCTAATAACGATATTGGATGCGGTTGGTTTTTTATTTTCGAATAACATAACTTATTTACAAAACTCAGATACTTTTATCGTATTAAAATTTGATTAATTCTGAAAGCATTCGTATTCGAATATTTAAAAACTATTTTCGAACCATGTCTGCATCGCAGCTCAAAAACAGGACATGACAAGGAGAGAGTAAGATATAGTTAGCCGAGTTATAGAACATACACTTAATATCAGGCAGGCAGATCAGACAGACTGCATCTATTTAAACTAGATTCGCAGGTAGGACTCAGAAAAGCCTGAATCTGGAGGCATAGATAAAGACAGCACAAATAAAACAGCAAAGAACAGTCTGGAAAACTCTTCTGAAGCTAGATATAAATGTGTTTGTTTAAATGCAAGGAGTATAGTAAAGAAAAGAAATGAACTAAACATCATGGTAGAAGATATTGACCCTCACATAATAGGTATAACCGAATCCTGGACCACCACCGATATATCAGATGCCGAATTGGGACTGACAGGATATGTAATGTTTAGGAAAGATAGAATAGGAAGAAAGGGAGGTTGACTTATTTTATATATTAAAGAACATATCCAGGCTTATGAAATTAAATTAGAAAGAGAAGCAGATTGCGAAGAAGCTATTTGGTGTAACATAGTTACAGGAAACTTAACGTTAACAGTTGGGTTAGTTTATCGAAGTCTAAACATAAGCATAGAAGAGAATGAAAAAATACAAAACGCTATAAGGGAAGTAAGCAAACGGGAATGTGTTATTATGGGGGATTTTAACCACGGGCATAGATGCTTCCTATCTCTGCCATAATAGCCTGTTAGTAACAGCAGATCATGTGAGCCACACAGTGTGAACAATGAGAGGATACGTTGCAGTAATGTTGACCAATGTTCTGGTCATGGCGCTTACCCGGCATGCATGGTAGATTAAAAATAAAAAATAGGTAAGAACTTACATTTTTGGGAGTAAATGTAGAATGAACGTTTCCGCACTAGGGTGCGTTTGCAGTCATGTGTCCATATCAGTTAGGCCATGCTAATTATTGCACGGAGATTAGTCAAACACAAATATCCATCACTGTCTACAGCTAGATACGCATTCATATAGCTGAGTGAACTGGAGCAACGTAGAGTAAACGAACTTTCCAAAGGTTCGACACGGCAGTACGACATTCGAATCGGGTTCTCTCAGCCGAGAGTCCGATGCTTTAGCACTGCACCACCGCGTTCCATATACACCGTCACATATACAACATCTGCTGTCAAACTTCTGCGCCGAAACCCGCTTTGCTTTGGTGAAAGGAAGTCATTCACCTAGTCAGATATATCACGCAGTCTGGATGCAGTCTGACGAGAGAACGACTTTTGTAGTCTTAAGCAAAATCATTGGTGGGCATATATGTACGCATACGTTTGCCAAACAGTGCCAACGACACGTCTTTCTTCTACAGTCCTAGTCATGTCCAAATAGCTCGCAATGGGTGGACTCCAGGGAAGTCGTGGCCGGCCAAGGAACACTTTATTCCACGCATCTGACGCTCACCTGCGGCGCGTCGGAAGGAAGGAAACCGATCTCGAGGCGATGCAGTAGTTCTCGAACACGCAAACAGAATGGAGGGAATACATCGAAGATACAGTGAAGGCAGACATAAGAGGCAGCGGCTGTTCATGGGAACTGGATGCTACGACTACGAGATACAATGTTGAAGTAAATATATATGTGTGGAGCGCAGAGGCGCAGTGGATACAGCACCGGACCCTCAATCGAGAGAACCCGGGTTTGAATCCTGTGTTTCCGTGTCGAACATTGGGCAAGTTCGTTCACTCTACATTGCTTCAGTTCACTCAGCTGTGTGAGTGAGTACCGGGCTGTAGGCAGTGGTGGATATATGTGTACGAATAGTATTCGCGCTGTAATGGCAGCGTAGCTGAATGCTTCCCAAATAAGTAGAGATGGTGTTCGATTGAACAGGTCTGCAAGGGAGTAAAGTGTAAAGCGCTTTGAGCAGTACTGAGGACTGGATACTGTGTTATATAAAAACTTACCTATTAAAAATACAGCTACAGAGACGATCAACCGAGAGATCCTGTTGCTGCCGTTACGAACCCAGGGCTAGTTCGTTCATTCTATTTCGCCCCAGTTCATTCAGCTCTATCAAGGAGTACCTGTTTACCGACAGTGGTGGATATGTGTGTACCGATAGGCTTCGCGCATTACTTGCAGCGTGGTTGAATGCTTCCCATAGAAGTCACGATGGTATTCGATTGAACAGGTCTGCCACGGAGTAAAATGTAAAGTCCTAAGAACTGGATACTTCGCTATATAAGAACTTACATTTTATTGTCTAATACATGTACTACTATAATTATGTGTAATATATTGTATAATACTACTAAGTAATGATGGCGATAATAATAATACAAAATAGTTAGGTTAGGTTAGTTATCTATTTCCCGTCCCAATGCGTTGAGCAGTCGTTCGGCAGCCCCACCTCTAAGGAATCCGCTGCAACTGCATCTATCGTCAACAACAACAATAACAGCAACAACAGCGACGACGACCACCACCTACTTTATTGCCATCATTGACATAACAAATGTTACTTGGTGTTAAAACATACAGTCACATTAAACATACAACGAACGTACAATATAATAAATATATGATAAATGAATAAATATAATAAAATTAAATACAATTAATTAAATTTAAAGTTGTCTAAAAATAGAAAAATATTCAATAAAATTTATAGGTTAAGCTAAAACTAACACATAAAAGACGTATAAAGGACATCTTGCAAAATTAACATACCATTGTCTCTATCACTAAAGTCTATATTTAATACCCGATGGGGCAGCCACAGCATGGGGAAAGAAACGATTTGTCTTCGCACGGATTTTTTCTGAATCACCTGCCTGAAGGGAGTTTTCGAAGATGGTGGGCGGAGTGTGTTAGCTCCGTGATAATTTTGTCAGCTCTCTTCCTGGTTTTTTCACTGTATATAACTGACAGGGGAGTTAGTTCACTGCCGACGATCTTCGATTCAGTTTTTACCACTCTGTCTAGCCTGATCTTTTGACGCTGGTTGATATTTCCGAACCACACACATATGGAGAATGTAAGTACAAATGTAAGTACACTCTCAATAGATGAGCGATAGAATTGAAGAATTAATTTTTTTACTCAGCCAGAATTTCTTCAGCTGGCGCAGGAAGGGGAGTCTTTGCTGGGTCTTCTTCACGACTGCAACCTGGTTTTTTCCCATCCTATTTCACTAGAGACGATGGTGCCCAGACATTTGAAGCAGTCCACTCTTTCGATGATTTCGCCATTGATAATAATGGGAGCAACTGGGGTTTTTGTCTTTCTAAAATCAACGATCAACTCCCTAAGATTGTTTTCGTCACACCACGATACCAGCCTGTCCACTTCATGGTGGTAATTAGACTCATCTCAGTTCCTCACCAACCCTTCCTAGGTGGTGTCATCTGCAAACTTCACCATCTGTACGAAGGAAAGGTGGGACACACAGTAATTCGTGAAGAGCGAGTACAGGAGAGGGTAGAGGATACAACCGTGGGGAGTTCCGGTGTTCAAGATGATAGTGGTGGAAACATTTTCACGACATGAGGACATAGCAGAAGCATGTCAAGGATCCAGTGACACATGGAGACGTTTAGCGACAGCAGACGCAGCTTGTCGACGAGTGAGAGAGGGAAAAGAGAGCGAGCGAGGGAGAGAGAGAGAGAGAGAGAGAGAGAGAGAGAGAGAGAGAGAGAGAGAGAGAGAGAGAGAGAGAGAGAGAGAGAGAGAGAGAGAGAGAGAGAGAGAGAGAGAGGTGAGGGGGATACTCGACCTTCAACAAAACACAGACAAATCCACGTGCACTAAAAATAGGTGTCTCATTGTGGTTGTTATCTACGTCACTCATTGTCTCCCACCTTCGCTGCCATTACACTTGGCGTAGAATCGATAACATCTTCCGACGTAACATCCTTAGCATTGGCAACAAATCGATCACCAAGTCACTGAAACCCAAAGGACGGGGGCACATTGAATGCCTGGGCTTATTCTTGGATGTGGTTATTTATAGAATGAGAGGACCATTCCCCTTAATTTGTTTATAAATTACCATAACGATTTTTTAAACTCAAATTACCACATAGCCATCAATAATCTGACCTCAACACTTTTGATCATCATTCCACTGTCAGTCTCAATTGCGAGATAACATGTTTTGACAAAGTGAGATAATCGACACAATTTATATTCACAAATAAACTATGACAGATAGCATTTGATTGCGGGTTATCATGGGAGGGCGACGGCTTGGACAGTGTAAATAAATAATAGTAAGTAACGGTTAGTTAAATTAATATTGTTATCAAAACACAAATTGCTATGACTGCAGATTATTTTTGGATTAGCCTCTTCTGCGTTGCCATGGGAACTTTTGTATATGACGAATATCGGTGAGATGCGAATGCTGTAAATGAGATGGTTTGTTTAAAATAATTAATTAAATATCTTTAAAACATAGTGTATGTTTCAGCTTCATGACGTCAACATAAAGCTACACGGTTCTATCATTCCAATTGATTTTGTGTTCTCGACATTTTCCTTGGACGTGTAACTAGAATATATCAGCAGTCGCTTGGAGTGTTACAACAATCTTCAAACACATCATACCTTCAACATATCATGACATATCATCATACACAGCATCGCAAAACATGTTAAAAATATTCTAATTGTATTTAGTAACGACTACGAAAAATTATTTACTGTAAATTAGTCTTTGTTCTTTTAGTATTAATTGGTTGTGGTAAAGTTAGTGTCAGATAGAGCTAGTAGTGTTATCTGTTAAATGTTAGCTGTTGAAATCGTATGTTTACTTACTTATTACTCGTAACCGTTCTCATGTATTTCATACCATTTCCTTACTATGTTATACATAGCTTCCACTTTTATTTTAATATTGAATTTACTATTTTTTTTCTCATTCTCTCTCCCTTCCCCCTCTCTCCACCCCCTCTCTCAATCTATATATCTCTCCCCCTCTCTCTCTCTCTTCTCTCTTCATACGAGCAACTGGAGTCCGAGTTTGAGCAAACGCCGAAGAAGAAGAAGACTGTCAATACGGCATATCTTCAGTTCTGGTGACGATGCGGATAGCAGGCGAAACAGCTTCCTGGCAAAAGTCCGAAATAGCAGTGTAATCCCTTCCTAGGACCTGTGTGGCCATAATTTGTAGCGCGTGTTGAGATGCTAGCTAACAAGGCAGCTCAAGTCCTGAAAATCATCCCAACTTACGTCAATTCTGTAGAAAAACAGATCATCAGTGGCAGATATACGTTGTCTCGTGGCCCGAGGTTATAAAGCCGTACTCGGTGCTCGGTGCTCAGAATCTCATGCTCAAGCCTCGCTTTCAAACCATGCTCATACTCACGGAGGTTATAACACTTTCTGAGCACGTAATCGCACTCAGACTTGAGCATGAAACTTCTAAATTCTGAGTATGCTATGGACCTTGCTCAACACCATACTCAAATAAACAAAGATGGCAGCTCACGTAGAAATTAGTCGAATACGTTGTCCAAGTTCGATGTTTTCGAGAAGAAACGCAGCTCGATACCAGCGTCCGAGTCGCTTCCGAGATGTAATCAATCCATTTCAAGAAGTGGAGCAACAAAAAATTAGCGAAAGATTCCGTGTTATGCCTCAAACTGCACTATTTACTGAACATTTGTCAATTCTAGCGGGAGACACTACGACACAATGTTACAACGTTTATGTTTCGATGGCACCTTTTCGACAACGTGGACCATTCGTTTACCGCTTCTGCTTGGCGATACAATTTCACGATCAACTGCCGAGCAGTTCATACGAAAAGCTTCTCCAAAACAGTGTTGTTTACCTGGACGAATAATAAAATACCACGCTAGACATTAAGCCATATAACAACATAAATGTGTATACTTTAAACAAATATAAAATAACTAATACAATTACGAGGTCACAAAGTTTACCCGTCAACACAACCACGTGTTGTTATTGCCTGAAACTGTTATTAATATATTATCATTATTTTGTAGTGCCGTTTTTTCAATTGGGAATAATGGAGGAGTACTAAGTAGTATAAAACATATATTATTTATATTGTTTCATCGTTTATAATATGAACAGCATACTAATAATGAAGCCCATGCAAAGTTGATATAATTGGTAGTCATGTTCAAGGCTTTGTGGATGTCATGATATTACACATTTGTAATGCCAATGATTTTGCAATCCAAGGGCAGGAATACGACTTCAACACAGAGGTAGACGATACAAGCCATACTTGTTGAGAATCGAATATAAGATGTACCAAAAATGTAGCCATACAGTGGCTATGGGGAATGCTGCACAGCTGACTGAGGTGGTTATTGCATCAGGACGGAAGACCATAACATAACTGTGTGTTTGTCTCATGAGCTCAAACCCAGCATAGTGGTGAAGACAGTGACCAATGTAGTGCAGTTTAACAAAGTAGTATTTCAAAGATGCAACTAGCAAATGTGAAGCAAACTATGTAAAACAATTTAGAATGTGGTTATTATACAAGTATGTTATGTGTATATATTATCCTTTTAAACGTGTAATTATAAATCAAAATATCATATCTGTATAAAAACAACAGTTATGTATCACACGGATTTGGGTCAATTGTATATAAATAACTATTTTGAACTTAAGCTTTTCAAATAATAATATTTGTTTAATGAAATTATTGCCACAGAATTACACGAATTTGGGACACACAACGATATGATTGGAGGTGGGGTAAGCTGAATTTCAGATCAGAGTAAGTATGTCCCCGAATCCTCCGGCACAGTTAATAAATAATGGCCGCTCCCATACAACTACTTTGTCAGTTCATTTGTTGCAGATAATGTAAGTTGTATCACAAGTACGAATGCCAACTCAATTTGATGTGTGTAAGGTATTTATTTATTATAAACACGGTAACATCGACGCCGTCGAGCCGGAATTCATACTTACTGTTACAATGACACAAAATATCATAACTAATACAGCGTGACTGACCAGTGGCAGTGCATGTTAGTACTGTTTTACGCTATTTTATCCTTTGAATTGTCTTGTGCCATGTCTGTTCCATCGTGCACGGCGAAGTACTTTCCTCGCAGCGTTATTCAGTCGATATTCCTCTGCGCATTTCACCATAAAATAAACACATTCACAACGGCGTAGGTCTTCGTCCATCACCGTTTTATAGTCGGAAGTTGATATTGTTAATAAAAGGTGTATGTTTGTTATCTTCTTGAACAAGAGAGCTCCGAAAGAGCTCTATGTTTTGCTCTCGTGCTCAAGGCGGCGTACTCAGTTGAGCACGTACTCAAGAAGTTTTATAACCACCGTGAGCATGGATTCTCCGGTGAGCATGAGATCTCGAGTCTGAGCATGGAGTTGAGTATGAGCACCGAGTACGCTTAATAACGTCGGGCCCATGTCGCTTTGTCGGCTAATCAAGAGGTATATGTGGTATATTTAGCAGCCGCACCAGTCAACTACACTACCAGCCACACTGCAGATAGTAGACCGTAAACTTAAGGTAATTATAATTGTCAGTTTACATTTCTATTGGTATACATTTATTTCTAATGTTACATAAACTTTCTATGTGTAGCGTACACATGTGCTAACACAAAGTACATATACATACATTATAATAACTCGAATCGTGCATATAAAACATATAATAATAATATATTTATTAGTATAAATTGTTCTTAAATTTAATTAAGACAATATATATATATATATAAACTATCTATCCCCGCTAACACATCCGGCTGTTTCAATCACCTACCAAGCCCTTTCATCCAAACAACCTAGTTATTTACACTCAATGCTCACACCAGCCAGACAAGCCAGACAACTTCGGTCGTCTAGTTCGAAGTTGCTATCTGTTCCTAGAGTTAAGACAAAGGCTGGAACTCGAGCTTTTTCAGTTGCCGCGCCAACTATATGGAATTCGCTTCCCGTTAATGTTAAATTAGCAGAAAATATTGTTACATTTCGTCGTCACCTCAAAACCTTTCTTTTCAATATCGCCTATCCTCCCTAGCTTCCTAGCACATCCATCCATTTGTTGACGAATTTCGCCTAGCACACGAGTACGAGAATGCTTAATCCTTTGGTTTTGGTGCGCCACTGAGCTCGGATTGTCTGAGGATATTGGCGCTTAAGAAGTTATTTATTATTATTATTATTTTGTAAATGACACTTTGCGAACTAGTTGCTAATATTGCCCCTCCTGGTAGTGTTCTTGAATTATAACAGTGGTTAGACTTCATACTACATAACGTCATGGCATCAATTTTGAGTTTGAACAAGATGTCATTGATTGATATCCGCGCAATTAACCAGGAGAAACCTGTCGGTTTTCAAGCGTTAATTGTTTAAACATTTACGCGCCAATTTTCCAGTGTGCATGATAGGAATCTGCCGGTTCTGTCTACACATAATATTAAATAATTATACGTGATATAAGTTCTGCTAATTATCATATAGCAATATTCAACCGCTTGAAATTATTTGAAAGTTCTACAATTACAATTTGACGTCGGGACAACTAGTATACGGGCGTGGTCGCTGGCAGCATACAACCAGCGCCGCCGTCGGTTGCTACGCGACTGCCAGCTGACTCGAACTGGGTTTAACCCTTTGATCACGCCGTGGTGTTTACATGACCCACGGATAACTTTATAATTGAATTCTTTCTTAAGTTTTGTTAAGAATTTATTGTGTTTATGACATTCTTGTTCATAATAAATCAAGCTATATTTTTGATGGGATTATGTGAAGTTATACCATGTAGTTTACTTCTCGAATGTACTAACTTGGTATTATCGCCGACGTAATTATATTGTATCTATTGCGTGATACTGTTTACAGTTCTCAATAAAACGTGTCGGTAATTGTGCAATTGTATTGATTTTTTTTATTATCTGAGCTCCACTGTTCAGTTTGATTTGAAATACCTAATTTTTTTTAATCAATAGTACCAGTACGTTGTTAAATAGTAGGCATTACTTTGGATACACAGTCTGACATTTACACTTACATTTACACGCATCTAGACGCCAACATGACGTCTACAGTTAACTTATACACATGCAAAGAATAGGTCATGGAAGTAGAAGGGGTATCTACTACCAAGGCTACTAAAGTTCTGAATCTCAGGAACAGTGAGTGACAGTCACTGGTACTCCCATCACCTTTTGGGAAAACTTACTAGAAACAGGACGGATTAGTCTGGAGAAGCTTCCAGTGGGAGCGACTGTTTCGCTAGAATGTGATTCTGAGATACATATGTTAAAGGAACAACTGGAAAGGATGAGAGTAGAAATTGAAGACAGAGATTGCAAGATCCAGGAATATGAGCGAGGAAAGCCAGACAGGATCCGGTTTGATAATGACGAATGTGAATTCATGAGGTGGAGGGAAATGAAGAGAAGAGAGACGGAAGAACGAATGAAGAGAGAGATGAGAGATGGAAGAAAGGATGAAAAGAGAGATGGAAGAATGGGATCACCAAACCAACAAACACAGGTCGCAGGAGATAGGTGGTGAAGTGAGATCCATCCCTGATGCACATCCCAAGGATGGGATATACAGTTCTGGTCCCTCACGTTTGTTGGGACAAAGAGCACGCAAGAAAGATGCAAACTCTCCAATTGGTGAGAAACATAAACTGGTTCACAGATACACTCCGGGCAGCGTGAAACGTGAACCAGTGGAAGGATTAAACACTACCATACATACTAGTCTACAACAAGAACATGACTTAGTCCAGAGTCATCATACGAGTGGCATAGCTGAGAATCATCACACACGTGACGTAGCCCATGGTCGAAGAAGAAAGAAGAAGAAAGACAGCAAATCACATGTTTCTCACCGATATTCCGACGAAGAATCGTCTTCAATGTCTTCATCGTCGTCTTCATCGTCTTCTGATTCTCTTAACTCAAACTTAGGATTGTCTGACATATCAGTGGAAGGGGATAGACGGAGGAATGTCACACGACATCGTCAACGAAATAGCCCTCCCAGACCTAAATTACCTATGTTTTCGGGGAACTCTACAAACTGGAATGCCTTTCTTTACCTGTTCAATGGTACTGCTAAACATTATCACTAGGGTAGTCGTCAGAAACTACGAAGACTAAAGGAATGCATGCGTGACAAAGCCATAAATTATGTGCGGACACGCTATCGCAAAGATCGTCATGATTACCATCGGCTCATGAAATGCTTTAAGAACAGATTCTGTATGAAAGCGTAGTGCGACGGAATCTCCACGATATCAAGCAGGAAGCCAACGAATCCCTGGAAGATTTTGCGGATCGAGTACAACATGCCGTCTCGCTGAGATACAAAGGTGCAGGAGACAGAGCAATAGATAAATGGGCCACGGAGTTGTTCCTCAAAGGTGCCAGGGAGAAGGGGGCAGCTTTAGCAGTCAGCGAGAGACAGCCAAGGTCAGTTCGGAAAGCCTTGAAGGAAATGAAGAGTAGCATCAGCAACCAGAAGGCTGTCTTAGGTAGAACACTGTCAGTTTCAGCGAGACAGGTAGCATTCGATGACGAAGTGCTGGTACGCACCACGTATGTATCACCTGAGACTGTCGGTTGCCATACAACAAGACCATAAGTGGTCTTGTTGTATGGCGTGGAGGATAATTGTCAGGAACCAGTCGGTTCTGGCAATGACAACAAAGACAAAGAGGACAGTAAGATATATGAAATATTGAGGAGACTGATCCAAGTGGAGAAAAGTCTAGATCGGGAGCGACCGACGCCACCCATGAACAGTCAACCGCAATTCAGGAGATACGGTCGATCTCCCTATATATACCAATCGCCGGATCGCATGCAGTCACCCGGCCGTGGACAATCACCGTCCTTCAATGGCAGGTGTTACAATTGCGGGAAACAGGTCACATGAGTCGCAATTGCACTAAGATTAGGAGTAGGTCCCTGTCAAATGCTTCGGGGAATGCCCGCAATGACAGCTTGCCACTAAAAGAATAAGTCGATTATTGGTGTACGAGGTGTCGGGCACATCCAGACAAAAGGGAAATTACTCTCCCAACTTACCATTCAAGTAGGGAAGAATCTCTACCCAGTAGATATGTTGGTAATGGATACAACAGACCCATTCATAGTGGGGTTAGACTTCCTGAAATCGGTGGGGGCAGTTTTAGACATTAATGCCAATATAGTCATGATAGGCGACGAGGTAATACCTGCAACTATGAAGCGGAATCTGTCCAATAAAGAAGTTGTTATCTGTCGAGTACAACTATGTAGAAAAACAACTATACCACAAAACAGTAAACGAATACTTAAATGTCAAATGGATAATGCGACAACTGGCGATTTTGCCATCGAACCTGTCCACATACATAAACAAGTATGGATCCCAGATTCTGTGGTAAACGGGGGTAACATCATAAACATATGAGAACCTCACAGATAAACCAGTCACGATACCCGCTAAGGAGTTGTTGGCGTGTACCACTGAAATTTCGGGTCATTCTGAGGGGATATCGTCAAATATGGTCCCAAATCAGGATATTGATGTCCATAGCGAAGAGGGAAAAAACAGACATGGTAACCGATTAACCAATTACGCTACCAGCTTCACATTCCGTTCTATCAAACTCAGAACATTCTGTAGACAATCAGGCGCTATGTCAGAGCCGGCTGTCAACAGAAATAACTGATCGTTTATTGGATATGCCCAATGATGAAACAGAAATAACAAAGCTCGATACTGTGCTAATGCTAAGTCAGGCTCTATGTCAGAGCCGGCTAACATCACACCCTAGTATCGGAACATTTTTTTTCAGTATACTAGCGGATATTGCTAAACATGAGCTAGAGGAAGAAGACTGTTGGAAAACAGCTCCGCATGTACACGAATTATACCAAAGATCAATTTGTACAACTCAATGAATCAGAGTCTGAAGTTCTGAAGAAATTATTATTGGACTATGAGGATGCATTTGCAAAGCACGACGCAGACTTGGGTAACTACACAGCCACTACACACCGTATTCATACTGGTTATACGGTTCCTGTAAAGATGCGGATGAGGCGAACCCCGCTGGGTTATCAAAAGGAAGAGGAGACTGTGTTACAATCCATGCTGGAACAGGGAATTATACAGCCATCGGAGTCTGAATGGGCTGCCTCACGAGTTATCGTGCGTAAGCGGTGTGGATGATTACGCTATTGTGTAGATTTCAGGAAACTAAACTCTTTAACCCAGAAGGATGCATTCCCAATACCCTTAATTGAAGAATGCCTAGATAATTTGGAGGGTAATCAATACTTTAGCACACTAGATATGGCTAGCGGATATTGGCAAATAAACGTTGAACCAGAAGATCGCCACAAGACAGCGTTTATCACCAGATATGGCCTCTTTGAACACGTTAGAATGGCACAAGGATTATGTAATGCACCAGAAACTTACGAGAGAGCAATGCACCGGATATTGAAGGGTATGTCAAGACCATATCGACAATCTACAACAGACTTTAGATCGGTTTCTTACATACAAAATGAAATTGAAACCACGGAAATGTGCACTTTATCAAAGAGAGGTAGAATTTTTCTGACGAAAAGTAAGTTGTGAGGTTGTTGGCATTACACAAAGTAAAATCGAAACGTGTTAAATTGGCCAGTCCAGAGTAACAAAACGGAAGTTGAATAATTCCTGGGGTTCGTCAATTATCACAGGGATTTCGTCCCAGATTTTGCAAAGAAAGCAAGTAGTTTGTACGATTTAACAGGATCAAACAAGACATTCAACTGGTCGGACAAGCAACAGAAGGCTTTTGAAACTCTTTCATTTTGGATACCGACGCCATTAATTTGGCTGTTGGAGCGGAATTGTTACAGGTGCAAGATGGCGTGGAACAAACCATAGCACATGGCAGTCACATTTGAACACCAGCTCCACAAAGAATAATTTACCACACGAAAGGAATTGCTTGCCGTGGTCACTTTTTAAAACCAGTTTAGGTTCTATCTCCTCGGGAAACCGTTTGTAGTACGTACTGACCACAACAGTTTGACTTGGCTAATGAGCTTTAAATACACTGAAGGACAACTCGCTAGGTGGTTAGAAGTAGTTAGTCAGTTTGACATGAAAATCCTGCATCGTCCAGGTAAATTACACGACAATGCAGATGGTTTGTCACGAATGCATTTAAGCGGAGAGCAGTGTCACTATTATGAGACTGGAAGAGATTTGGCCACTTTACCATGTGGTGGTTGTAGGTACTGTACTAAACTACACGCTAGTTGGGATAGGTTTGAATCCCATATCGATGACGTAACACCGTTAGTAGAACGGTGTGTCGATGTATCTCCGACTGTAGCTGAAACTAGTTGGGCGGATATCAGATCAAAGGCACAATTGAACGAAGAACAGTTAGACGATGCTGACATTAAACCAGTATTCATGTGGTTAGAGAACTGCGAGGAACCCTCGACAAATGAGTTGTACAATCATGGAATAGTCACTAAACATTTGTGAGGTCACAAAGACAGATTAAAAATACGCGATGGAGTTCTATACTACGAATGGGTTACTGATGGAGGCTCCCGTCGGCGCCTAAAGTTAGTAGTCCCAAAATCAATGAGGGAAGAAGTACTAAGATAATCACATGATATTAAATCTGCATGTCACCCAGGCCAGAAAGAAACAGATACACGGGTACGTCGGTCTTTCTTTTGGCACGGGATGGGGACGGATAGTAGGTTGTATGTGAGCACATGTGCAACTTGTAATAAGAACAAGAAACTTCGCGTTAAACCGAAAGCAGCCATGCAGAATTATCATGCAGGTATTCCGATGGAACGCATACATTTAGACATACTAGGACCATTTCCCTTAAGCGAGTCTGGAAACAAGTATGTTCTTGTGATGGTAGACCAATTCACGAAGTGGATTGAACTAAAGGCATTGCCAAACCAGACAGCAAAGCTTGTCGCAAATGTTTATGTTAACTGAGTTCACAAGCCGTATGGGCTGCGCTGATCAGATGTTTACAGAACAAGGACGACATTTCGACCGAGCCCTCTTTCAGTCCCTCTGCAATCTGCTAGAAATGGCAAAGTGCAGAACAACACCCTATCGCCCAAGCTCAAATGGACAGGTAGAACGAAAGAACCGAGAGATCCTCAATAAAATTCGTTGTTACCTGGGTACTCAGCAGAAACATTGGGATAATGAATTGTGTATCATTGGAATGGCATTGAGAGCAACAGTAAATCGCACCACCGGATTTACGCCCAATATGATGATGTCAGGACGGGAGGTTACGTTGCCTTCCGAGTTAACTACCGGAATCTCTTTGATAAATCAGGGTCAATTAGAGCCGGCTGAACACGTTAAGAATTTACGCGACACGCTCCATGCTGTCCACAATTTTGCTAGAGACAAACTCAAGGGGAATCTGCATTATTAGAAACATTCACACGATAAGAAGTTACTCGATCGTAGGTACCAAGTAGGATATCTTGTTTACCTTTTGGGAGGTGTTGCCAAAGTAAGCGAGAGTCGGAAATTGAAACCAGTATATACTGGTCCATTCCTCGTTTGTCAGTTCTACCCTTTTGTATTATACAACATACGGGGACGTAGGAGGGACAAGTCAAAGGTAGTCCACCATGATCGACTTCGTCTCGGCAACGGCAGGTTCATACCTCACAGGGCCAGGAGGGAACGCCAGAAAATACTTAAATCTGACGACACTTTGCCATACGATGATAACGAGTTAGATCTAACTCTGATCAGGACGGCGAAGAGGGAAGCAGAAAGTACGAACGACGATGTTAGGTCACACAAATCAGGGGAAGACACCTCACCACATCTACCCACCTACACACTCGAGTCGAGGTCTGGCTATTACCAACCCTCTCAGATATAATGATTATGAGTTGTATACTTATATTGAACACACATAGTAAATAATGAATGTTTTATTTAGAGATGTCCGTGGGCGATTTGATTCGACAGCGACATGAGAATTGTGTAATAGAGATGAAACAGTGATGCTCACTCGGCGTGACAAGCATCATCGTACAAATTGTCGCATATCATCGGCTTACCAGTCACGAAGTATATCACTGATGGATCCTCCATATCTCCCCCTCCCTATCTGTGTCTGTTTCTCCTCTCGCTCTCCCTCCTCTCTCTCTCTCTCCTCTCCCACTCTCTCTTTCTCTCTCTCCTCTCTCTCCTCTCTCTCCCCCTTTTCACCTCTGTCTCGCCCTCTTCCTCTCTCTCTCTCTCTCTTTAAGGCAGTATTGCTCAAACGGTAGTTTTCGAGAGATCGCACGATGTCTGATTAGTCGTAGGAGACGAGTTGCATCATTGTTTGTTTTATAAGAATACGCCCGAGACGGCGGGGAGATAGTGGAAATGAGATCATCTGAAGATCGTATTTTGACACAGTTGCGACGATTGTCAGCTACATCATGTCAAATACTTGCAATTATATATGTTTGGCCTCATTAGTCAGGATACGTGAGGCGAATAAGAAGTACGTCTACTCCTATCCGCAGTGCATTGACTTTCAAGAGCAAAGGTTCAATATCACATGTTTGCGCTTCGAGCTAAGGTGGCTTAATTTTTTAAGGAACACTGGAAGATGAAAATACCCCATAACGTCGAGAACGCGTCGTGACAGTTTAACTTGGAGTATTATGTTACCTTTCTTAGAAAACTCCTCGTATTCAATAATTGGCGCTGTAGGTACAATCGATCAATACTGTCGAGATAATAGAGAAAAGTCATGTTTTCAAGTTTGCGCTTTGGGTCACCAAAATGGAGACGTCCCGTTTCATAGCCTTCACCACACGTTGCAGTAGAGTTTGATGGCGATCCAAGCGAGATTAACATAATTTTTAGCTCATTTGCGGATGTGGTGCACAGCTGTCCAATAGCCACAGGGCTTCAAAGAATCTAATCGCCGACCCAAACCTGTTTCTGTGTCAAATTGACGGTACTGTAGACAACATGATTGCTCTTTGATTTGCGCCGACATGTATTTAAGTCAAAATGATGCTCAAATTCATTGCAAATCTGACCTAGTTCCGGATACAGATAACGGACAAATATCCATATGCACCAAACTGCATAAGTCCCACATATGATAATTCCCAATGACGACCAACCTGGAAAGATATTATCAATGTTAGTAATAATTACAAGCAAAACGAGAAACATGTTGGCTGATCGATGTCAAGAGTAAATTGCGCTGCTCGCTGACCAGCACTAGAGTAGACCCGGAGTGGAAAACTGGAAATACGTGTGTAATATGTTAGCCACGGAATTAGTCTCGATCAAAACAGCAACATGATAATTCAACGGTATTAACTATTAACCAAATTGCAGTTATAATGCAAATTGCTAGAGAGTTACTTAACGTCCTTAGCCGTAGCTGGCCGCTTGTTTTATGGTTGGCACATTCCATAATGTACAACGTGTCTTCCTATCACCAATGGAAAAGGTCAAGCGCTGAGGCTGACTGAAATGTTTTTGTAGAATGTTAGACAGGACGTTAATCGACGGTTGAGCCAATGTATATCCCATCCGCATCACGTCGTTCCACGTGATGTCCTTCAGGAAGAAGAGCAGAGACAGTCGCCATTGAGAAGCACTGATCGCCTCCCTCTATCCTTGTCAGGGAGGACGTAGATGTGCCAAGTCCACTGTCAGTCTTCGCTAGCCTGGGCTGTCTTCAATGGTGTGCAGCGGGGTTGGTGGTGTACACCACTCTTTGTGGTGTTAACCATCCACCACTGCCCCTATTTAAACAGTTGCACTAGCTTCCGGTTGCGTATCGGATTAAATTCAAGGTAGTCACTGTTCTATACCGTGCCATTTCTAGATAACAACCATTCTATTTGCTTATTCTCCTGCGTTTCTCATATATCCCCAGGAACTTGAGATAATCTGTTTCACAAAAAAGTTTTGTTCCTAAAAACAAACTTAAAATTAGCAAATGTGCTTTCTCTGTAACTGTTTCCAAAGTCTGGAATCAACTCCCTGTCACTTTTAAATAATCTGAACCGATAGCCACTGTCCGTATAAATCAAGACTTATTTCCGTATTCCCAACCTAAACCTTCGGTGGTTCTTTGTTTTAATTATGGCCCTTGCTCGTCCCTGTTCACAAAGGTACCTAATGATGCGTGCATGTTGCCTATTTGACCTCAGATTCAAGAGGGTATAGGCGCTATAAACGTTTATTATTACTATTATTATTATTGTTGTTGTTTATTTATTTCTGGCATCATTGCCTTCTCCTGCTATGGTGCCTGGCATGGTAGTTGTTGAGACGATGTTGTGACGAGTGACGTAGCCAGAACATGGACGTTTTTCTATTAACAACTGAGGCACTTGTTTTCGAGCGAAGGAGTTATCTTGCTTTCTGGCTTATTCATTCCTTTTATGTTCTGTGTATGAAGTAAAGAAATTAGTTTCAA
>CM034535.1:49938608-49981108 GCA_020002185.1 Paraescarpia echinospica | reverse complement strand
TCTCAACATGGGTTTCCAACAGGGAGGTCATACTTAACAAATATATTATGTTTTGGGGAAGATATCACTAAATGGGTGGACGAGGGATCACCAGTATATATCATCTACTAAAATCCCATGGCATAGGAAATGGTTTAATTAACTGGATAGAAAATTGGCTAATTGACAGAAGACAGCGGGTAGTAGTTGAGGCTTTAAACTGGACATCTGTTTTGAGTGGGGTACCACAGGGATCAGCACTGGGACCTATATTATTCTTAATATATATATATCAACGTATGAAATGACGCTATAACAAGCAAGGTGTTTAAATTTGCGGATGACACAAAGTTGTTTAGAAGGATTAAACGTGATGGAAATAGACTGCATTTACAAGATGATCTTGACAGGTTGATCAAATGGTCTGAAAATTGACAAATGTTGTTCAATTTTGGGGAATGTAAATGCCTCCACACAGGACATGGGAACGAAGATGTACAATATACAATGGGGGTTCTGTACTAAGTACTACTGTAAAGGAAAAGGACTTAGGCTTAACCATTAGTGCTGATATGAAGGTTTCAGAGCAGTGCGGTATTGCCGCATCAAAGGGAAATCAAATCATTGGATTAATTAGGCGACATATAACGTATAAGGAAAAAGAGCTAATACTACCGCTGTACAAAACAATAGTTAGGCCTCATTTAGAATATTGTATACAAGCGTGGAGGCCATATCGCAGGAAGGACATGGATATGCTAGAAAGAGTACAGAGGAGAGCAACTAAAATGGTACCAGGGGATTGAGAGGAGATCAGATAAAAGTGTTTAAAATATTGAATGGTTATGAAAATACTGATAGAATTACTTGTTTCTCAGTTAAGAAAGATAGAAGGACCAGAGGACATGAAGTTACATTAGTAAAGGAGCAGTGTAGATTAGGTATAAGAAAGTTTTCATTTTCACAAAGGACTGTAAATAAATGAAACTGATTGTGTCGGTGCTAGTAGCGTGAATATTTTAAAAATAAAATCGACACATACCTTAAAAGGGCGGGATACACGTATATAAAAAAGTATTGGACTCTCGATAAGTCAAACGGCTTCCTTGTCCACCTGCCATCTAGAGTTAAATTTCTGGATGGCAATCTTGTTAAATATATATATATATATACAGGGGTGTGTATATATATATATATATATATATATATATAAGAAAAATCTCTCTCTCTCTACACATATATATTTATATATATATATATATATAGAGAGAGAGAGAGAGAGAGGGGGGAGGAAGAAGGAGATGGAGAGAAAGAGAGATAGAGAAATATATCAGACAACTGTTTAATCTACCAGTTTGCACTCATTATAATATTGTGTTACCTTTAGCATAGTGTTTACCAATTCAAAGTCAGATGATGTATCAAATGGTGCGATTTATATAAAGTTGCATAAAATGCAATAATTAGTTTGAAAATGCTCGCTCATCTAGTCCTTCAAGGTAGTGGTTCATGTAGCTTCAATTACATCTTGTTCAAACTCAAAATTGATGTCATGACGTTATGTAGTATAAAATCTAACCAATGTTATGATTATGATTCAAGAACACTACCAGAAGGGGCGTTGGAATAGTTCGCAAAGTGTCATTTACAAAAGGATGTGTTAGCGGGGATAGATAATGCGGGTAGCACTTCTTTTTTTATGTATAGACTAGGTGCGCACATTGTTTGCTGTTTTATGCCCACAGCAGATTATATATATATATATTTATATATATATATATATATATATATATAAACTGCTGTTTATATATATAAACTGCAGTTTATATGTATATATATATATATATATAAACTGCTGTGTGCATTATTAGTACAACATTTTCTTAAATTTTATTAAGACAATATATATATATTGTCTTAATAAAATTTAAGAAAAATTTGTACTAATAAATATATTATTATTATTATATGTTTTTTTATGCACGAGTCGAGTTATTATAATGTATGTGTATGTACTTTGTGTTAGCACATCTGTACGCTACATATAGAAGGTTTATGTAATATTAGAAATAAATGTATATCAATAGAAATGTAAACTGACAATTATAATTACCTTTACGCAAACTTTCCGTTTCCGTTGGTCTACTATCTTCAGTGTGGCTGGTAGTGTAGTTGGCTGGTGCGACTGCTATATATATACCTCTTGATTAGCCGACAAAGCGACATGGTCGCTGTCACGAGACAACGCATACCTACCACTGATGACCTCTTCTTCTACAGAATTGACGTAAGGTGGGATGACTTTCAGGACTTGAGCAGCCTTGTTAGCTAGCATCTCGACACGCGCTACAAATTATGGCCACACAGGTTCTAGGAAGGGATTACACTGCTATTTCGGACTTTTGCCAGGAAGCTGTTTCGCCTGCTATCTGCATCGTCACCAGAACTGAAGATATGCCGTATTGACAGTCTTCTTCTTATTCTTCGCCGTTTGCTCAAACTCGGACTCCAGTTGCTCGTATGACGAGAGAAGAGAGAGAGAGGGGGAGAGATAGAGAGAGTGAGAGAGGGGGATGGAGAGAGGGAAAATGAGAAAGGGGGAAGGGAGAGAGAATGAGAGAGAGAAAATAGTAAATTCATTATTAAAATAAAAGTGGAAGTTATGTTTTACATAGTAAGGAAATGGTGTGAAATACAGGAGAACGGTTAAGAATAATAAATAAGTAAACATACGATATCAACAGCCCGACATTTAACAGATAACACTACTAGCTCTGTCTCACACTAACTTTACCACAACCAATTAATACTAAAAGAACAAAGACTAACTTACAGTTTATTATTTAATGTTCTTCCCTTGTTGTGCTCATTATGTTATTATATATGATTTGTCTTAATTTGATTTGTATTGTATTGTAATGAGTTACAATAAATTTGATTTGATTTGACAGTAAGTAATATTTCGTAGTCCTTACTAAATATAATTAGAATATTTTTAACATGTTTTGCAATGCTGTGTATGGTGATATGACATTCTAAGCGACTGCTGATATTTTCTAGTTACCCGTCCAAGGACAATGTCGACAAAAAAAAATAGTAATGATAGAACAAGCACAATGATACATCTATTAGTGCAGGTGATTTTGAGTGTGTTCTGCCAGTTTTCACTCACTGTAATATTGTGTTACCTTTAGCATATTGTTTACCAATTCAAAGTCAGATTATGTATCGAATGTTGCGATTTATACAGAGTTGCATAAAATGCAATAACACTAGTTTGAAAATGGTCGATCATCTACCCCTTCAAGGTAGTGGTTCATGTAGCGTCAATGACATCTTGTTCAAACTATTGTGCGCGGTGTACGGGTCTGGAAGGAGGTTCCGGTCTGAGAGTAAGTTCCGGTTCCGTTTTACGTATTGCGCATGCTCGCGCAAGCGCAGTACATCAAATGCGACCCGCGGTGAGCAACGTGACCTCATCTGACCGATCAACTTTGACCCCGTGCCAGAAGTATGTGTCGACTGAGTTAAACGCTGTGAGCAACTCGACCTCAGGTGACCGATCACCTTTGACCCTTGCTCGACGCTCGCGGCGACTGAGTTACATAATTAATAATGTTTCGCTTGCTGTAGCGACCGTTACTCCACTGGCCTACTTGCCCCCCCCCCCACGGTGTTTCATTCATGCCAAATTAACAGAGATATGTGTCATTTATAAATTGTTACCCCCAGGATCCCCACCCCGACGAATTTTGAAAAATATAAATCTACGAACCATCCCAAATGGGCCTGCTAGATTACACACACAATTTCAGCTTCATACATGCCAAACTGACAGAGATTTGTGTCACAAAACCTACTGTACGTATAAACAGCGCTGAAAACTGCAGCTCTGTGTGACGAAGTCATACGATACACAAAGCTCTGAGACAATGACATCAAAGTAAAACAATTTTTTTGGCAAATAATTACATGTTATGCTAATTATGAGGGTTTGTTATGTATACTAACAATTACAAAAGTAACCATATCATTAACCTAAACTATAATATAATTGGGTCACGCACAGTTTCGGCAAACACAGTGTTTAAGCTGGCTAAAATAGGCGCTAACCTTTGACATGTACAGTGTGTACGCAAAACGGAACCGGAACTTACTCTTAGACCGGAACCTCCTTCCAGACCGTAGAGCTGCGGGCCGAAAGAAGGCGCTAACCTTTGACATGTACAATCGCATGCGCAATACGCAAAACGGAACTTACTCTCAGACAGGAACCTCCTTCCAGACCGGTACAGCGGCACTTACTTGGGCAGGGACAATGGAGTAGCCCGCAGCGGAGGTCGAAGGTCGACAGGAGCGTTTCCTCGATGAGGGGCTGTGCTTCTCGGCGGCGGCGGTAATACGGACTGCTGGCTATTGTGTAGCACGGGTATTTATAGGGTGTGTGTGTGGGGGGCTGTATTATTAGGGTGTAATGCGGTTATGCGTACTTATCTTGGGTGTGACCTATTTACAGTGCTGCTCCGCACTACATTCCTCCCCATCATAAAAGGAACGGGATATATTGCAGATAATATATCCTTCATATTATGTAATTATCGAGTAATTGTAATACAAAATGTAACAATTTATTATTACCCGAGACCGCGCATACACCCTACACAAAGACAATTCGCTCAATGTGACAATTAAACACATATAGCTTTATAATTATCTAAAATATATTTTTAAAGGGTATTTCCGCATTATTACTGTAATTAAACCCGAACACCAACATAATATATTTTAATACAGTTGATTAAACACAACCCCAATATGCCAACAGTTACATAATATAACAAAACGACTTTATCGAAAATGACTTGTCACTTCCAATAAAGAAATAGGTATGTACACAAAAATTATTTACACGAGAAGATATGTATGTTCTAGAACCCGGACACCGACGACCGTCCTAAGCTACTAGATTGTCTCTGTGCGTCTATGTGTATGCGTGTAGTGTGCATTGCCCATTTAGATGTTACTCCGTGGTATACAGGAGGCGTGCATCGAGGCCGTAGAATTTACACGCATTCAGGCGGCTCGCTTCCACCACCATATCAGTAGTTAACCCCTACAACAAGGCCACCCTCTCTGCTACGGTGATTATGTTCCATGGGTGGTTCGGGCCAGTTGTTCCTGGTGGTGGAAGATATGGCGCATCTGACTCCAGCATGATCTTATTAAGCTTAAGACTACACACCGCCTCCTCCTCCTCCTCCTCCTTCACTCCTCCTCCTCCTTCACTCCTCCACATCCTACTCCCAGCAGAGTGCCAGACAGCCCGAACTTCGCTTCGGGGAATGCTCGCAACCATGCCGTGATATCCCCTTTACTCCCGCAAAAGGAGTGGTATGCACTTTAAGCGTCTTTGGGAAGATTTCCGTCATTATGTTCAGGCAATCCTCCAGGCACTGGTTTGCATTATTGGTCCTGCATGGCCGTAGATGGTTGTGGCGCTCCTTTGATCTCTGGTGTCGATGGTAATCGAGGACAATTTCTCCACACACCAACGCATTTTGGATAGCGGAGTAATGTATCCATGGTGCTTAGGTGTCTGTCATGGTGGCTGCTGGTGGATGCGACGTGTGGATGAAGGCCGATTGTGGCGTACACGCCATCATGACTATCGATGTGTGGTTGTAGCGTGTGCCAGTGCTCAGGGAACACGTAATTCCCCACAACGTAATGGAGATTCCATGCAGGTTTCACCTTGTCAATCAGGGTTGACAGACCGTCAACCCGATACCTCTTGAAAAGAATATCTACCATTTGTCCGAGTGCAGGCAGGCACCTCAGACTAACGGGATCGCCACTGTAGTCGCACTCTTCGTCTGACGATTTTATTTGTTGTTGTATGTCGTACGGTAGGTGTTGTAGAATGCAGGCCATCACCTTCCAGTGCAACAGACACGACACCGAGGCCGGTGGTGTGATGGCCAACGAATCGATGTTACTCAGATTTAGGCGATTACCGGCTTCCCACATTTTCATCACGATCCGTTGTTCGAACGAGAGGGTACAGTCACCTTGATCCCAAGGATGCCATTCTCGTCGTGCGGCTACATGGTTTCTAACTAACTACAGGAATGGGAGGTTAAGATACTTGGCAAGGGCATGTAGCAATCCGTTTGCCTTCCAGATCCAGCTATTGTGTTGTGGAATTGAGTGATTGCAATTTCGGTGTTTCTTTCGAAGGAAACAGGCCGACGTCACTGATTGTTCGCACGACCAACACTTCATTAGCGAAAAGCACCATGGGAGGTGTTCGCGTACGACGTGTCGTTTCAGTCTCGTAAAGATTCGTTCTTCACATACAGGACAAAAACGATCATGCCGACTTTTCCCATGCATGAAGTCGATGAAGGTTTCGAGAGGGTGGGAGCCAACTGGCTCCTCACAACTCCCGGCATCTTTACGTCATCCCACAGGAAACTGGTGTCGCCTTCTGCTTCTATGCAGAGTACTGCTTCATCGCCCACGGACATCTCTAAATAAAACATTCATTATTTACTATGTGTGTTCAATATAAGTATACAACTCATAATCATTATATCTGAGAGGTTTGGTAATAGCCCGACCTCGACTCGAGTGTGTTGGATGTAATGTGGGTAGATGTGGTAAGGTATCTTCCCCTAATTTGTGTGACCTAACATCGTCGTTCGTACTTTCTGCTTCCCTCTCCGCAGTCCTGATCAGAGTTAGATCTAACTCGTTATCATCGTATGGCAAAGTGTCGTCAGATTTAAGTATTTTCTGGCGTTCCCTCCTGGCCCAAAGAGGTATGAACTTGTCGTTGCCGAGACGAAGTCGATCATGGTGGACTACCTTTGACTTGTCCCTCCTACGTCCCCGTATGTTGTATAATACAGGAGGGTAGAACTGACAAACGAGGAATGGACCAGTATATACTGGATTCAATTTCCGACTCTCGCCTACTTTGGCTACACCTCCCAAAAGGTAAACAAGATATCCTACTTGGTACCTACGATCGAGTAACTTCTTATCGTGTGAATGTTTCTGATAATGCAGATTCCCCTTGAGTTTGTCTCTAGCAAAATTGTGGACAGCATGGAGCGTGTCGCGTAATTTCTTAACGTGTTCAGCCGGCTCTAATTGACCCTGATTTATCAAAGAGATTCCGGTAGTTAACTTGGAAGGCAACGTAACCTCCCGTCCTGACATCATCATATTGGGCGTAAATCCGGTGGTGCGATTTACTGTTTTTCTCAATGCCATTCCAATTATGCATAATTCATTATCCCAGTGTTTCTCCTGAGTACCCAGGTAACAACGAATTTTATTGAGGATCTCTCGGTTCTTTCGTTCTACCTGTACATTTGAGCTTGGGCGATAAGGTGTTGTTCTGCACTTTGCCATTTCTAGCAGATTGCAGAGGGACTGAAAGAGGGCTGCGTCGAAATGTCGACCTTGTTCTGTAAATATCTGATCAGCGCAGTCCATACGGCTTGTGAACTCAGTTAACGTAAACATTTGCGACAAGCTCTGCTGTCTGGTTTGGCAATGCCTTTAGTTCAATCCACTTCGTGAATTGGTCTACCATCACAAGAACATACTTGTTTCCAGACTCGCTTAAGGGAAATGGTCCTAGTATGTCTAAATGTATGCGTTCTATCGGAATACCTGCATGATAATTCTGCACGGCTGCTTTCGGTTTAACGCGAGGTCTCTTGTTCTTATTACAAGTTGCACATGTGCTCACATACAACCTACTATCAGTCCCCATCCCGGGCAAAAAGAAAGACCGACGTACCCGTGTATCTGTTTCTTTCTGGCCTGGGTGACATGCAGATTTAATATCATGTGATAATCTTAGTACTTCTTCCCTCATTGATTTTGGGACTACTAACTTTAGTCGCCGACGGGAGCCTCCATCAGTTACCCATTCGTAGTATAGAACTCCATCGCGTATTTTTAATCTGTCTTTGTGACCCCACAAATGTTTAGTGACTATTCTATGATTGTACAACTCATTTGTCGAGGGTTTCTCGCAGTTCTCTAACCACATGAATACTGGTTTAATGTCAGCATCGTCTAACTGTTCTTCGTTCAATTGTGCCTTTGATCTGATATCCGCCCAACTAGTTTCAGCTACAGTCGGAGATACATCGACACACCGTACTACTACTGGTGTTAGGTCATCGATATGGGATTCAAGCCTCTCCCAACTAGCGTGTAGTTTAGTACAGTACCTACAACCACCACATGGTAAAGTGGCCAAATCTCTTCCAGTCTCATAATAGTGACACTGCTCTCCGCTTAAATGCATTCGTGACAAACCATCTGCATTGTCGTGTAATTTACCTGGACGATGCAGGATTTTCATGTCAAACTGACTAACTACTTCTAACCACCTAGCGAGTTGTCCTTCAGTGTATTTAAAGCTCATTAGCCAAGTCAAACTGTTATGGTCAATACGTACTACAAACGGTTTCCCGAAGAGATAGAACCTAAACTGGTTTTAAAAAGTGACCACGGCAAGCAATTCCTTTCGTGTGGTAAATTATTCTTTGTGGAGCTGGTGTTAAAATGTGATTGCCATGTGCTATGGTTCGTTCGACACCATCTTGCACCTGTAACAATTCCGCTCCAACAGCCAAATTACGGGCGTCGGTATCCAAAATGAATGTATCATATGAATTAGGATATGCTAAAACAGGAGCTGTTATCATAGATTTTTTTAGAGTTTCAAAAGACTCCTGCTGATTGTCCGACCAGTTGAATGTATTGTTTTATCCTGTTAACTCGTACAAACTACTTGCTTTCTTGGCAAAATCTGGGACGAAATCCCTGTGATAATTGACGAACCCCAGGAATGATTCAACTTCCGTTTTGTTACTCTGGACTGGCCAGTTTAACACCGTTTCGATTTTACTTTGTGTAATGCCAACATCCTCACAACCTACTTTTCGTCCCAAAAATTCTACCTCTCTTTGAAAAAGTACACATTTCCCTGGTTTCAATTACATTTTGTATGTACGAAACCGATCTAAAGACTGTTGTAGATTGTCGATATGATGTTGAAATTCCTTTCCCAAAACGATTACATCATCCAAATAGGCCAACACGTTCTTCCAAACCATACCCTTCAATATCCGATGCATTGCTCTCTGGTAAGTTGCTGGTGCATTACATAATCCTTGTGCCATTCTAACGTGTTCAAAGAGGCCATATCTGGTGATAAACGCTGTCTTGTGGCGATCTTCTGGTTCAACGTTTATTTGCCAATATCCGCTAGCCATATCTAGTGTGCTAAAGTATTGGTTACCCTCTAAAATTATCTAGCCATTCTTCAATTAAGGGTATTGGGAATGCATCCTTCTGGGTGAAAGAGTTTAGTTTCCTGAAATCTACACAATAACGTAATCCTCCACACCGCTTACGCACGATAACTCCCTGTTCAAGCATGGATTGTAACACAGTCTCCTCTTCCTTTTGATAACCCAGCGGGGTTCGCCTCATCCGCATCTTTACAGTAACCGTATAACCAGTATGAATACGGTGTGTAGTGGCTGTGTAGTTACCCAAGTCTGCGTCGTGCTTTGCAAATGCATCCTCATAGTCCAATAATAATTTCTTCAGAACTTCAGACTCACATTCATTGAGTTGTACAATTGATCTTTGGTATAATTCGTGTACATGCGGAGCTGTTTTCCAACAGTCATCTTCCTCTAGCTCATGTTTAGCAATATCCGCTAGTATACTTGACAAAGGTGTTCCGATACTAGGGTGTGATGTTAGCCGGCTCTGACATAGAGCCTGACTTGGCATTAGCACAGTATCGAGCTTTGTTATTTCTGTTTCATCATTGGGCATATCCAATAAACGATCAGTTATTTCTGTTGACAGCCGGCTCTGACATAGCGCCTGATTGTCTACAGAATTTTCTGAGTTTGATGGAACGGAATGTGAAGCTGGTAGCGTAATTGGTTGATCGGTTACCATGTCTGTTTTTTCCCCTCTTCGCTATGGACATCAATATCCTGATTTGGGACCATATTTGACGATATCCCCTCAGACTGACCCGAAATTTCAGTTGTACACGCCAACAACTCCTTAGCGGGTATCTTGATTGGTTTATCTGTGAGGTTCTCATATGTTTCTGATGTTACCCCCGTTTACCACAGAATCTGGGATCCATACTTGTTGATGTATGTGGACAGGTTCGATGGCAAAATCGCCAGTTGTCGCATTATCCATGTGACA
The DNA here is from genome assembly GCA_020002185.1 of Paraescarpia echinospica. NCBI lineage: Eukaryota > Metazoa > Annelida > Polychaeta > Sabellida > Siboglinidae > Paraescarpia > Paraescarpia echinospica. The sequence goes on along the minus strand of CM034535.1, from coordinate 49,970,863 downwards.
TATAAGCATTCGTTCACTGTTTTGTGGTATAGTTGTTTTTCTACATAGTTTTACTCGACATATAACAACTTCTTTATTGGACAGATTCCGCTTCATAGTTGCAGGTATTACCTCGTCGCCTATCATGACTATATTGGCATTAATGTCTAAAACTGCCCCCACCGATTTCAGGAAGTCTAACCCCACTATGAATGGGTCTGTTGTATCCATTACCAACATATCTACTGGGTAGTGATTCTTCCCTACTTGAATGGTAAGTTGGTAGAGTAATTTCCCTTTTGTCTGGATGTGCCCGACACCTCGTACACCAATACTCGACTTATTCTTTTAGTGGCAAGCTGTCATTGCGGGCATTCCCCGAAGCATTTGACAGGGACCTACTCCTAATCTTAGTGCAATTGCGACTCATGTGACCTGTTTCCCGCAATTGTAACACCTGCCATTGAAGGACGGTGACTGTCCACGGCCGGGTGACTGCATGCGATCCGGCTATTGGTATATATAGGGAGATCGACCGTATCTCCTGAATTGTGGTTGACTGTTCATGGGTGGCGTCGGTCGCTCCCGATCTAGACTTTTCTCCTTTTGGATCAGTCTCCTCAATATTTCATATATCTTACTGTCCTCTTTGTTTTTGTTGTTATTGCCAGAACCGACTGGTTCCTGACAATTATCCTCCATGCCATACAACAAGACCACTTATGGTCTTGTTGTATGGCAACCGACAGTCTCAGGTGATACATACGTGGTGCGTACCAGCACTTCGTCCTCGAATGCTACCTGTCTCGCTGAAACTGACAGTGTTCTACCTAAGACAGCCTTCTGGTTGCTGATGCTACTCTTCATTTCCTTCAAGGCTTTCCGAACTGACCTTGGGTGTCTCTCGGTGACTGCTAAAGCTGTCCCCTTCTCCCTGGCACCTTTGAGGAACAACTCCGTGGCCCATTTATCTATTGCTCTGTCTCCTACACCTTTGTATCTCAGCGAGACGGCATGTTGTACTGGATCCGCAAAATCTTCCAGGGATTCGTTGGCTTCCTGCTTGATATCGTGGAGATTCCGTCGCACTACGCTTGGGTCTTCTTTCATACAGAATCTGTTCTTCAAGCATTTCATGAGCCGATGGTAATCATGACGATCTTTGCGATAGCGTGTCCGCACATAATTTATGGCTTTGTCACGCATGCATTCCTTTAGTCTCCGTAGTTTCTGACGACTACCCCAGTGATAATGTTTAGCAGTACCATTGAACAGGTAAAGAAAGGCATTCCAGTTTGTAGAGTTCCCCGAAAACATAGGTAATTTAGGTCTGGGAGGGCTATTTCGTTGACGATGTCGTGTGACATTCCTCCGTCTATACCCTTCCACTGATACGTCAGACGATCCTAAGTTTGAGTTAAGAGAATCAGAAGACGATGAAGACGACGATGAAGACATTGATGACGATTCTTCGTCGGAATATCGGTGAGAAACATGTGATTTGCTGTCTTTCTTCTTCTTTCTTCTTCGACTATGGGCTACGTCACGTGTGTGATGATTCTCAGCTATGTCACTCGTATGATGACTCTGGGCTAAGTCATGTTCTTGCTGTAGACTAGTATGTATGGTGGTGTTTAATCCTTCCATTGGTTCACATTTCACGCTGCCCGGAGTGTATCTGTGAACCAGTTTATGTTTCTCACCAAATGGAGAGTTTGCATCTTTCTTGCGTGCTCTTTGTCCCAACAAACGTGAGGGACCAGAACTGTATATCCCATCCTTGGGATGTGCATCAGGGATGGATCTCAGTACACCACCTATCTCCTGCGACCTGTGTTTGTTGGTTTGGTGATCCCATTCTTCCATCTCTCTTTTCATCCTTTCTTCCATCTCTCATCACTCTCTTCATTCGTTCGTCCGTCTCTCTTCTCTTCATTTCCCTCCACCTCATGAATTCACATTCATCATTATCAAACCGGATCCTGTCTGGCTTTCCTCGCTCATATTCCTGGATCTTGCAATCTCTGTCTTCAATTTCTACTCTCATCCTTTCCAGTTGTTCCTTAAACATATGTATCTCAGAATCACATTCTAGCGAAACAGTCGCTCCCACTGGAAGCTTCTCCAGACTAATCCGTCCTTTTTCTAGTAAGTTTTCCCAAAAGGTGATGGGAGTACCAGTGACTGTCACTCACTGTTCCTGAGATTCAGAACTTTAGTAGCCTTGGTAGTAGATACCCCGACTACTTCCATGACCTGTTCTTTGCATGTGTATAAGTTAACTGTATACGTCATGTTGGCATCTAGATGCGTGTAAATGTAAGTGTAAATGTCAGACTGTGTATCCAAAGTAATGCCTACTATTTAACAACGTACTGGCACTATTGATTCAAAAAAATTAGGTATTTCAAATCAAACTGAACAGTGCAGCTCAGATAATTTTAGAAAATCAATACAATTGCACAATTACCGACACCTTTTAGTGAGAACTGTAAACAGTATCACGCAATAGATACAATATAATTACGTCGGCGATAATACCCAATTAGTAGATTCGAGAAGTAAACTACATGGTATTACTTCACATAATCCCATCGAAAATATAGCTTGAATTATTATGAACAAGAGTGTCATAAACACAATAAATTCTTAACAAAACTTAAGAAAGAATTCAATTATAAAGTTATCCGTGGGTCATGTAAACACCACGGCGTGATCAAAGGTTTAAACCCAGTTCGAATCAGCTGGCAGTCGCGTAGCAACCGACAGCGACGCGCGACGCTGGTTGTATGCAGCCAGCGACCACGCCCGTATACTAGTTGTCCCGACGTCAAATTGTAATTGTAGAACTTTCAAATTATTTCAAATAAGCGGTTGAATATTGCTATATGATAATTAGCAGAAATTATATCACGTATAATTATTCAATATTATGCGTAGACAGAACCGGCAGATTCCTATCATGCACACTGGAAAATTGGCGCGTAAATGTTTAAACAATTAACGCTTGAAAACCGACAGGTTTCTCCTGGTTAATTGCGCGGATATCAATCAATGACATCTTGTTCAAACTCAAAATTGATGCCATGAACTTATGTAGTATGAAGTCTAACCACTGTTATAATTCAAGAACACTACCAGGAGGGGCAATATTAGCAACTAGTTCGTAAAGTGTCATTTACAAAAGGATGTGTTAACGGGGATAGATAGTTTATATATATATATATATATATATTGTCTCAATTAAATTTAAGAACAATTGATACTAATAAATATATTATTATTATATGTTTTATATGCACGATTCGAGATATTATAATGTATGTATATGTACTTTGTGTTAGCACATGTGTACGCTACATATAGATAGTTTATGTAACATTAGAAATAAATGTATATCAATAGAAATGTAAACTGACAATTATAATTACCTTTACGCAAACTTTCCATTTCCACCGGTGTACTATCTGCAGTGTGGCTGGTAGTGTAGTTGACTGGTGCGGCTGCTAAATATACCACATATACCTCTTGATTAGCCGACAAAACGACATGGGCCCGACGTTATAAAGAGTACTCGGTGCTCATACTCAACTCGTGTAAGAAGATAACAAACCTACACCTTTTATTAACAATATCAACTTCCGACTATAAAAAGGTGATGGACGAAGACCTACGCCGTTGTGAATGTGTTTATTTTATGGTGAAATGAGCAGAGGAATATCGACTGAAAAAATCTGCGAGGAAAGTACTTCGCCGTGCACGATGGAACATACATGGCACAAGACAATTCAAAGGATAAAATAGCGTAAAACAGTAGTAACATGCACTGCCACTGGTCAGTCATGCTGTATTAGTTATGATATTTTGTGTCATTGTAACAGTAAGTATGAATTCCGGCTCGACGGCGTCGATGTTATCGTGTTTATAATAAATAAATACCTTACACACATCAAATTGAGTTGGCATTCATACTTGTGATACAACTTACATTATCTGCAACAAATGAACTGACAAAGTAGTTGTATGGGAGCGGCCATTATTTATTAACTGTGCCTGAGGATTCGGGGACATACATACTCTGATCTGAAATTCAGCTTACCCCACCTCCAATCATATCGTTGTGTGTCTCAAATTCGTGTAATTCTGTGGCAATAATTTCATTAAACAAATATTATTATTTGAAAAGCTTAAGTTCAAAATAGTTATTTATATACAATTGACCCAAATCCATGTTATACATAACTGTTTTTTTTATACAGATATGTGCATATAATATTATTATATTTTGATTTATAATTACACGTTTAAAAGGAAAATATATACACATAACATACTTGTATAATAACCACATTCTAAATTGTTTTAGTTTGCTTCACATTTGCTAGTTGCATCTTTGAAATACTACTTTGTTAAACTGCACTACATTGGTCACTGTCTTCACCACTATGCTGGGTTTGAGCTCATGAGACAAACGCACAGTTATGTTATGGTCTTCCGTCCTGATGCAATAACCACCTCAGTAAGCTGTGCTGCATTCCGCATAGCCACTGTATGGCTACATTTTTGGTACATCTTATATTCGATTCTCAACAAGTATGGCTTGTTTCGTCTACTTCTGTGTTGAAGTCGTATTCCTGCCCTTGGATTGCAAAATCATTGGCATTATAAATGTGTAATATCATGACATCCACAAAGCCTTGAACATGACTACCAATTATATCAACTTTGCATGGGCTTCATTATTAGTATGCTGTTCATATTAAAAACGATGAAACAATATAAATAATATCTGTTTTATACTACTTAGTACTCCTCCAGTATTCCCAATTGAAAAAACGGCACTACAAAATAATGATAATATATTAATAACAGTTTCAGGCAATAACAACACGTGGTTGTGTTGACGGGTAAACTTTCTGACCTCGTAATTGTATTATTTATTTTATATTTGTTTAAAGTATACACATTTATGTTCTTATATGGCTTAATGTCTAGCGTGGTATTTTATTATTCGTCCAGGTAAACAACACTGTTTAGGAGAAGCGTTTCGTATGAACTGCTCGGCAGTTGATCGTGAAATTGTATCGCCAAGCAGAAGCGGTAATCGAATGGTCCACGTTGTCGAAAAGGTACCACCGAAACATAAACGTTGTAACATTGTGTCGTAGTGTCTCCCGCTAGATTTGACAAATGTTCAGTAAATAGTGCAGTTTGAGGCATAACACGGAATCTTTCGCTAATTTTGTGTTGCTCCACTTCTTGAATTGGATTGATTACATCTCGGAAGCGACTCGGACGCTGGTATCGAGTTGCGTTTCTTCTCGAAAACATCGAACTTGGACAACGTATTCGACTAATTTCTACGTGAGCTGCCATCTTTGTTTATTTGAGTATGGTGTTGAGCAAGGTCCATAGCATACTCAGAATTTAGATGTTTCATGCTCAAGTCTGAGTACGATTACGTGCTCAGAAAGTGTTATAACCTCCGTGAGTATGAGCATGGTGTGAAAGCGAGGCTTGAGCATGAAATTCTGAGCAACGAGCACCGAGTACGGCTTTATAACCTCGGGCCATGGTCGCTGTCACGAGACAACGTATATCTGCCACTGATGATCTCTTTTTCTACAGAATTGACGTAAGTTGGGATGATTTTTAGGACTTGAGCAGCCTTGTTAGCTAGCATCTCGACACGCACAACAAATTATGGCCACACAGGTCCTAGGAAGGGATTACACTGCTATTTCGGACTTTTGCCAGGAAGCTGTTTCGCCTGCTATCCGCATCGTCACCAGAACTGAAGAGATGCCGTATTGACAGTCTTCTTCTTCTTCTTCGGCGTTTGCTCAAACTCGGACTCCAGTTGCTCGTATGACGAGAGAAGAGAGAGAGAGGGGAAGAGATAGAAAGAGTGAGAGAGGGGGGTGGAGATAGGGAGAGTGAGAGAGGGGGAAGGAAGATAGAATGAGAAAAAAAATAGTAAATTCAATATTAAAATAAAAGTGGAAGCTATGTATAACATAGTAAGGAAATGGTGTGAAATACAAGAGAACGGTTACGAATAACAAGTAAGTAAACATACGATTTCAACAGCTAATATTTAACAGATAACACTACTAGCTCTATCTGACACTAACTTTACCACAACCAATTAATACTAAAAGAACAAAGACTAATTTACAGAAGGTATGATGTGTTTGAAGATTGTTGTAACACTCAAAGCGACTGCTGATATTTTCTAGTTACACGTCCAAGGAAAATGTCGAAAACACAAAATCAATAGGAATGATAGAACCGTGTAGCTTTATGTTGACGCCATGAAGCTAAAACATACACTATGTTTTAAAGATATATAACTAATTATTTCAAACAAACCATCTCATTTACAGCATTCGCATCTCACCGATATTCGTCATATACAGAAGTTTCCATGGCAGCGCAAAAGAGGCTAATCCAAAAAATAATCGATGTTAATGCGATCGATTTGTTGCCAATGCTAACGATGTTACGTGAGAAGATATCATCGATTCTACGCCAAGCGTAATAGCTGCTAAGGTAGGAGACAATGAGTGACGTAGATAATAAGTACAATGGGACACCTATTAATGCAGGTGAATTTGAGTGTGTTTTGTTCAAGTTCGAGTATGCAAAACCTATCTTCTATCCGTCACCTTGCCTCTCTCTCCTCTCCTCTTCTCTCTCTCTCTCTCTCTCTCTCTCTCTCTCTCTCTCTCTCTCTCTCTCTCTCTCTCTCTCTCTCTCTCTCTCTCTCTCTCTCTCTCTCTCTCTCTCTCTCTCTCTCTCTCTCTCTCTCTCTCTCTCTCTGTGTCTGTCTCTCTCTCTCTCTCTCTCTCTCTCTCTCTCTCTCTCTCTCTCTCTCTCTCTCTCTCTCTCTCTCTCTCTCTCTCTCTCTCTCTCTCTCTCTCTCTCTCTCTCTCTCTCTCTCTCTCTCTCTCTCTTTATCTCTCTCTCTCTCTCTCTCTCTCTCTCTCTTATATAAAGATATTTCATTAAGTAACTCTGATGTTATAAATAATAATAAACTCAATATTAACATAAAAGTGTAAGTTATGTATTACATAGTAAGGAAATTGTGTGAAATACAGGAGAACGGTTACGAATAATGTAATTATAAGTAAACATACCGATATCTATATCTAGCTCTATCTCACACTAACTTTACCACAACCAATTAATACTAAGAGAACAAAGACTAATTTACAGTAAATAATTTTTCGTAGTCGTTACTAAATATAATTAGAATATTTTAAACATGTTTTGCAAAGCTGTATATGGTGATATGTCATGATACGTTGAAGGTGTGATACGTTTGAAGGTTGTGTAACATTCTAAGCGACTGTTGATATTTTCTAGTTACACGTCCAAGGAAAATATCGAGAACACAAAATCAATAGTAATGATATAACTGTGTAGCTGTATGTTGACGTTATAAGTTGAAACGGTCACTATAGTTTAAAGATATATAAATAATGATTTCAAATAAACCGTCTCATATACAGCTTTTCTATCTCACCGATATTCGTCATATACAAAAGCGTCCATGGCAACGCAGAAGAGTCTAATGCAAAAAACAATCTACTATCATTGCAATTTGTGTTTTCATAATAATAATAATGATAATTTAACTAACCGTTATTTATTATTATTTATTTACACTGTCCTAGCCGTCGCCCTCCCACGATAACCTGAAATCAAATGCTATATGTCATAGTTTAATCGTGAATATAAATTGTGTCGATTATCTCACTTTGTCTAAACATGTTATCTCGCTATTGAGACTGACTGTGGAATGATGATCAAAAGTGTTGAGGTCAGACTATTGATGGCTATGTTTTAATTTGAGTTTAACAAATCGGTATGGTAATTTATCAACAAATTAAGCGGAATGGTCCTCTCATTCTATATATAACCACATCCAAGAATAAGCCAAAGCATCCAATGTGTCCCCGCGTCCCTTGGGTTTCAGTGACTTGGTGATCGATTTGTTGCCAATGCTAAGGATGTTACGTCGGAAGGTGTTATCGATTCTACGCCAAGTGTAATGGCAGCGAAGGTGGGAGACAATGAGTGACGTAGATAACAACCACAATGAGACACCTATTTTTAGTGCACGTGGATTTGTCTGTGTTTTGTTGAAGGTCGAGTATCCCCCTCACCTTCTCTCTCTCTCTCTCTCTCTCTCTCTCTCTCTCTCTCTCTCTCTCTCTCTCTCTCTCTCTCTCTCTCTTTATCTCTCTCTCTCTCTCTCTCTCTCTCTCTCTGAGAGCGACAGGGAGAAAGAGGTAGATATATATATATATAGATAGATAGATAGATAGAGAGAGAGAGAGAGAAAGAGAGAGAGAGAGAGAGAGAGAGATAGAGAGAGAGAGAGAGAGAGACAGACAGACAGACAGACAGACAAACAGACATATAGAGAAGAGAGAGAGGGCGATACAAGAGAGCGAGGGAGAGAGAGGAGATAGATAGATAGAGAGAGAGAGAGAGAGAGAGAGAGAGAGAGAGAGAGAGAGAGAGGGAGAAGAGGAGAGGAGAGAGAGGCAAGGTGACGGATAGAAGACAGGCTTTGCATATTCGACCTTGAACAAAACACACTCAAATTCACCTGCACTAATAGGTGTCTCATTGTGCTTGTTATCTACGTCACTCATTGTTTCCTACCTTAGCAGCTATTACGCTTGGCGTAGAATCGATAATATCTTCTCACGTAACATCGTTAGCATTGGCAACAAATCGATCGCATTAACATCGATTATTTGTTGGATTAGCCTCTTTTGCGCTGCCATGGAAACTTTTGTATATGACGAATATCGGTGAGATGCGAATGCTGCAAATAAGATGGTTTGTTTGAAATAATTAGTTATATATCTTTAAAACATAGTGTATGTTTCAGCTTCATGGCGTCAACATAAAGCTACACGGTTCGATCATTCCAATTGATTTTGTGTTCTCGACATTTTCCTTGGACGTGTAACTAGAAAATATCAGCAGTCGCTTTGAGTGTTACAACAATCTTCAAACACATCATACCTTCTGTAAATTAGTCTTTGTTCTTTTAGTATTAATTGGTTGTGGTAAAATTAGTGTCAGATAGAGCTAGTAGTGTTATCTGTTAAATGTTAGCTGTTGAAATCGTATGTTTACTTACTTATAATTCGTAACCGTTCTCATGTATTTCATACCATTTCCTTATTATGTTATACATAGCTTCCACTTTTATTTTAATATTGAATTTACTATTTTTTTTCTCATTCTCTCTCCCTTCCCCCTCTCTCACTCTCCCTCTCTCCACCCCCCTCTCTCACTCTCTTTATCTCTCCCCCTCTCTCTCTCTCTTCTCTCGTCATACGAGCAACTGGAGTCCGAGTTTGAGCAAACGCCGAAGAAGAAGAAGAAGAAGAAGACTGTCAACACGGCATATCTTCAGTTCTGGTGACGATGCGGATAGCAGGCGAAACAGCTTCCTGGCAAAAGTCCGAAATAGCAGTGTAATCCCTTCCTAGGACCTGTGTGGCCATAATTTGTAGCGTGTGTCGAGATGCTAGCTAACAAGGCTGCTCAAGTCCTAAAAATCATCCCAACTTACGTCAATTCTGTAGAAAAAGAGATCGTCAGTGGCAGATATACGTTGTCTCGTGACAGCGACCATGGCCCGAGGTTATAAAGCCTTACTCGGTGCTCGGTGCTCAGAATGTCATGCTCAAGCCTCGCTTTCACACCATGCTCATACTCACGGAGGTTATAACACTTTCTGAGCACGTAATCGTACTCAGACTTGAGCATGAAACATCTAAATTCTGAGTATGCTATGGACCTTGCTCAACACCATACTCAAATAAACAAAGATGGCAGCTCACGTAGAAATTAGTCGAATACGTTGTCCAAGTTCGATGTTTTCGAGAAGAAACGCAGCTCGATACCAGCGTCCGAGTCGCTTCCGAGATGTAATCAATCCAATTCAAGAAGTGGAGCAACACAAAATTAGCGAAAGATTCCGTGTTATGCCTCAAACTGCATTATTTACTGAACATTTGTCAAATCTAGCGGGAGACACTACGACACAATGTTACAACGTTTATGTTTCGGTGGTACCTTTTCGACAACGTGGACCATTCGTTTACCGCTTCTGCTTGGCGATACAATTTCACGATCAACTGCCGAGCAATTCATACGAAACGCTTCTCCTAAACAGTGTTGTTTACCTGGACGAATAATAAAATACCACGCTAGACATTAAGCCATATAAGAACATAAATGTGTATACTTTAAACAAATATAAAATAACTAATACAATTACGAGGTCAGAAAGTTTACCCGTCAACACAACCACGTGTTGTTATTGCCTGAAACTGTTATTAATATATTATCATTATTTTGTAGTGCCATTTTTTCAATTGGGAATAATGGAGGAGTACTAAGTAGTATAAAACATATATTATTTATATTGTTTCATCGTTTTTAATATGAACAGCATACTAATAATGAAGCCCATGCAAAGTTGATATAATTGGTAGTCATGTTCAAGGCTTTGTGGATGTCATGATATTACACATTTGTAATGCCAATGATTTTGCAATCCAAGGGCAGGAATACGACTTCAACACAGAGGTAGACGAAAGAAGCCATACTTGTTGAGAATCGAATATAAGATGTACCAAAAATGTAGCCATACAGTGGCTATGGGGAATGCAGCACAGCTGACTGAGGTGGTTATTGCATCAGGACGGAAGACCATAACATAACTGTGCGTTTGTCTCATGAGCTCAAACCCAGCATAGTGGTGAAGACAGTGACTAATGTAGTGCAGTTTAACAAAGTAGTATTTCAAAGATGCAACTAGCAAATGTGAAGCAAACTATGTAAAACAATTTAGAATGTGGTTATTATACAAGTATGTTATGTGTATATATTTTCCTTTTAAACGTGTAATTATAAATCAAAATATTATAATATTATATGCACATATCTGTATAAAAACTACAGTTATGTATAACATGGATTTGGGTCAATTGTATATAAATAACTATTTTGAACTTAAGCTTTTCAAATAATAATATTTGTTTAATGAAATTATTGCCACAGAATTACACGAATTTGGGACACACAACGATATGATTGGAGGTGGGATAAGCTTAATTTCAGATCAAAGTAGGTATGTCCCCGAATCCTCAGGCACAGTTAATAAATAATGGCCGCTCCCATACAACTACTTTGTCAGTTCATTTGTTGCAGATAATGTAAGTTGTATCACAAGTACTACGGAGACTAAAGGAATGCATGCGTGACAAAGCCATAAATTAAGTGCGGACACGCCATCGCATAGATCGCCATGATTACCATCAGCTCATGAAATGCTTGAAGAACAGATTCTGTATGAAAGAAGACCCAAGCGTAGTGCAACGGAATCTCCACGATATCAAGCAGGAAGCCAACGAATACGTGGAAGATTTTGCGGATCGAGTACAACATGCCGTCTCGCTGAGATACAAAGGAGTAGGAGACAGAGCAATAGATAAATGGGCCACGGAGTTGTTCCTCAAAGGTGCCAGGGAGAAGGGGACAGCTTTAGCAGTCAGCGAGAGACACCCAAGGTCAGTTCGGAAAGCCTTGAAAGAAATGAAGAGTAGCATCAGCAACCAGAAGGCTGTCTTAGGTAGAACACTGTCAGTTTCAGCGATACAGGTAGCATTCGAGGACGATGTGATGGTACGCACCACGTATGTATCACCTGAGACTGTCGGTTGCCATACAACAAGACCATAAGGGTCTTGTTGTATGGCATGGAGGATAAGTGTCAGGAACCAGTTGGTTCTGGCAATAACAACAAAGACAAAGAGGACAGTAAGATATATGAAATATTGAGGAGACTGATCCAAGTGGAGAACAGTCTAGATCGGGAGCGACCGACGCCACCCATGAACAGTCAACCGCAATTCAGGAGATACGGTCGATCTCCCTATATATACCAATCGCCAGATCGCATGCAGTCACCCGGCCGTGGATAATCACCGTCCTTCAATGGCAGGTGTTACAATTGCGGGAAACAGGTCACATGAGTCGCAATTGCACTAAGATTAGGAGTAGGTCCCCGTCAAGTGCTTCGGGGAATGCCCGCAATGACAGCTTGCCACTAAAAGAATAAGTCGAATATTGGTGTTCGAGGTGTAGGGCACATCCAGACAAAAGGGAAATTACTCTCCCAACTTACCATTCAAGTAGGGAAGAATCACTACCCAGTAGATATGTTGGTAATGGATACAACAGACCCATTCATAGTGGGGTTAGACTTCCTGAAATCGGTGGGGGCATTTTTAGACATTAATGCCAATATAGTCATGATAGGCGACGAGGTAATACCTTCAACTATGAAGCGGAATCTGTCCAATAAAGAAGTTGTTATCTGTCGAGTGAACAAATGCTTAAATGTCACATGAATAATGCGACAACTGGCGAGTTTGCCATCGAACCGGTCCACATACATAAACAAGTATGGATCCCACATTCTGTGGTAAACGGGGGTAACATCATAAACATATGAGAACCTCACAGATAAACCAGTCACGATACCCGGTAAGGAGTTGTTGGCGTGTACCACTGAAATGTCGGGTCAGTCTGAGGGGATATCGTCAAATATGGTCCCAAATTAGGATACTGATGTACATAGCGAAGAGGAAAAAAAACAGACATGGTAACCGATCAACCAATTACGCTACCAGCTTCACATTCCGTTCCATCAAACTCAGAAAATTCTGTAGACAATCAGGCGCTATGTCAGAGCCGGCTGTCAACAGAAATAACTGATTGTTTATTGGATATGCCCAATGATGAAACAGAAATAACAAAGCTCGATACTGTGCTAATGCCAAGTCAGGCTCTATGTCAGAGCCGGCTAACATCACACCCTAGTATCGGAACGCCTTTGTCAAGTATACTAGCGGATATTGCTAAACATGAGTTAGAGGAAGATGACTGTTGGAAAACAGCTCCACATGTACACGAATTATACCAAAGATCAATCGTACAACTCAATGAATCAGAGTCTGAAGTTCTGGGGAAATTATTATTGGACGATGAGGGTGCATTTGCAAAGCACGACGCAGACTTGGGTAACTACACAGCCACTACACACCGTATTCATACTGGTTATACGGTTACTGTAAAGATGCGGATGAGGCGAATCCCGCTGGGTTTTCAAAAGGAAGAGGAGACTGTGTTACAATCCATGCTTGAACAGGGAGTTATCGTGCGTAAGCGGTGTGGAGGATTACGTTATTGTGTAGATTTCAGGAAACTAAACTCTTTCACCCAGAAGGATGCATTCCCAATACCCTTAATTGAAGAATGCCTAGATAATTTTAGAGGGTAACCAATACTTTAGCACACTAGATATGGCTAGCGGATATTGGCAAATAAACGTTGAACCAGAAGATCGCCACAAGACAGCGTTTATCACCAGATATGGCGTCTTTGAACACGTTAGAATGGCACAAGGATTATGTAATGCACCAGCAACTTACCAGAGAGCAATGCATCGGATATTGAAGGGTATATTTTGGAAGAACGTGTTGGCCTATTTGGGTGATGTAATCGTTTTGGGAAAGCAATTTCAAGACCATATCGACAATCTACAACAGACTTTAGATCGGTTTCGTACATATAAAATGAAATTGAAACCACGAAATGTGCACTTTTTCAAAGAGAGGTAGAATTTTTGGGACGAAAAGTAGGTTGTGAGGGTGTTGGCATTACACAAAGTAAAATCGAAACGGTGTTAAATTGGCCAGTCCTGAGTAACAAGACGGAAGTTGAATCATTCCTGGGGTTCGTCAATTATCACAGGGATTTCGTCCCAGATTTTGCCAAGAAAGCAAGTAGTTTGTACGAGTTAACAGGATCATGCAAGACATTCAACTGGTCGGACAATCAGCAGGAGGCTTTTGAAACTCTAAAAAAATATATGATAACAGCTCCTGTTTTAGCATATCCTAATTCATATGATACTTTCATTTTGGATACCGACGGCAGTAATTTGGCTGTTGGAGCGGAATTATTACAGGTTTAAGATGGCGTGGAACGAACCATAGCACATGGCAGTCACATTTTAACACCAACTCCACAAAGAATAATTTACCACACGAAAGGAATTGCTTGCCGTGGTCACTTTTTAAAACCAGTTTAGGTTCTATCTCCTCGGGAAACCATTTGTAGTACGTACTGACCATAACATTTTGACTTGGCTAATGAGCTTTTAAACTACACGCTAGTTGGGATAGGTTTGAATCCCATATCGATGACGTAACACCAGTAGTAGTACGGTGTGTCGATGTATCTCCGACTGTAGCTGAAACTAGTTGGGCGGATATCAGATCAAAGACACAATTGAACGAAGAACAGTTAGACGATGCTGACATTAAGCCAGTATTCATATGGTTAGAGAACTGCGAGGAACCCTCGCCAAATGAGTTGTACAATCATGGAATAGCCACTAAACATTTGTGGGGTCACAAAGACATATTAAAAATACGCGATGGAGTTCTATACTACGAATGGGTTACTGATGGAGGTTTCCGTCGGCGCCTAAAGTTAGTAGTCCCAAAAACAATGAGGGAAGAAGTACTAAGATTATCACATGATATTAAATCTGCATGTCACCCAGGCCAGAAAGAAACAGATACACGGGTACGTCGGTCTTTCTTTTGGCACGGGATGGGGACGGATAGTAGGTTGTATGTGAACACATGTGCAACTTGTAATAAGAACAAGAGACCTCGCGTTAAACCGAAAGCAGCCATGCATAATTATCATGCAGGTATTCCGATTGAACGCATACATTTAGACATACTAGGACCATTTCCCTTAAGCGAGTCTGGAAACAAGTATGTTCTTGTGATGGTAGACCAATTCACGAAGTGGATTGAACTAAAGGCATTGCCAAACCAGACAGCAGAGCTTGTCGCAAATGTTACGTTAACTGAGTTCATAAGCCGTATTGGCTGCGCTGATCAGATATTTACAGAACAAGGACGAAATTTCGACGCAGCCCTCTTTCAGTCCCTCTGCAATCTGCTAGAAATGGCAAAGTGCAGAACAACACCTTATCGCCCAAGCTCAAATGGATAAGTAGAACGAAAGAACCGAGAGATCCTCAGTAAAATTCGTTGTTACCTGGGTACTCAGCAGAAACACTGGGATAATGAATTATGCATCATTGGAATGGCATTGAGAACAACAGTAAATCGCACCACCGGATTTACGCCCAATATGATGATGTTAGGACGGGAGGTTACATTGCCTTCCGTGTTAACTACCGGAATCTCTTTGATAAATCGGGGTAAATTAGAGCCGGCTGATCACGTTAAGAAATTACGCGACACGCTCCATGCTGTCCACAATTTTGCTAGAGACAAACTCAAGGGTAATCTACATTATCAGAAACATTCACTCGATAAGAAGTTACTCGATCGTAGGTAGCAAGTAGGATATCTTGTTTACCTTTTGGGAGGTGTAGCCAAAGTAGGCGAGAGTCGGAAATTGAATCCAGTATATACTGGTCCATTCCTCGTTTGTCAGTTCTACCCTCCTGTATTATACAACATACGGGGACGTAGGAGGGACAAGTCAAAGGTAGTCCACCATGATCGACTTCGTCTCGGCAACGACAGGTTCATACCTCTCTGGGCCAGGAGGGAACGCCAGAAAATACTTAAATCTGACGACACTTTGCCATACGATGATAACGAGTTAGATCTAACTCTGATCAGGACTGCGGAGAGGGAAGCAGAAAATACGAACGACAATGTTAGGTCACACAAATCAGGGGAAGATACCTCACCACATCTACCCACATTACCACCTACACACTCGAGTCTAGGTTGGGCTATTACCAAACCTCTCAGATATAATGATTATGAGTTGTATACTTATACTGAACACACATAGTAAATAATGAATGTTTTATTTAGAGATGTCGTGGGCGATGAAGCAGTACTCTGCATAGAAGCAGAAGGCGACACCAGTTTCCTGTGGGATGACGTAAAGATGCCGGGAGTTGTGAGGAGCCAGTCGGCTCCCGCCTTCTCGAAACCTTCATCGACTTCACGCATGGAAAAAGGTGGGCATGATCGTTTTTGTCCTGTATGTGAAGAACGAATCTTTACGAGACTTAAACGACATGTCGAACGCAAACACCTCCCATGGTGCTTTTCGTTAATGAAGTGTTGGTCGTGCAAACAATCAGTGACGTCGGCCTGTTTCCTTCGAAAAAAACACCGAAATTGCAATCACTCAATTCCACAACACAATAGCTGGATCTGGAAGGCAAACGGATTGCTACACGCCCTTGCCAAGTATCTTCTGGAGCTAGTTAGAAACCATATAGCCGCACGAGAGAATGGTATCCTTGGGATCAAGGTGGCTGTACCCTCTCGTTCGAACAACGGATCGTGATGAGAATGTGGGAAGCCGGTAATCGCCTAAATCTGAGTAACATCGATTCGTTGACCATCGCACCACCGGCCTCGGTGTCGTGCCTGTTGCACTGGAAGGTGATGGCCTGCATTCTACAACACCTACCGTACGACATACAACAACAAATAAAATCGTCAGACGAAGAGTGCGACTACAGTGGCGATCCCGTTAGTCTGAGGTGCCTGCCTGCACTCGGACAAATGGTAGATATTCTTTTCAAGAGGTATCGGGTTGACGGTCTGTCAACCCTGATTGACAAGGTGAAACCTGCATGGAATCTCCATTACATTGTGGGGAATTACGTGTTCCCTGAGCACTGGCACACGCTACAACCACACATCGATAGTCATGATGGCGTGTACGCCACAATCGGCCTTCATCCACACGTCGCATCCACCAGCAGCCACCATGACAGACACCTAAGCACCATGGATACATTACTCCGCTATCCAAAATGCGTTGGTGTGTGGAGAAATTGTCCTCGATTACCATCGACACCAGAGATCAAAGGAGCGCCAGAACCAACGGCAGATGTTAGTGCCACAGCTTAAATTGGCTGTCAGGCATGCCAAACCCGTCATGATCCATCTACGGCCATGCAGGACCGATAATGCAAACCAGTGCCTGGAGAATTGCCTGAACATAATGACGGAAGTCTTCCCAAAGACGCATAAAGTGCATATCCACTCCTTTTGCGGGAGTAAAGGGGATATCACGGCATGGTTGCGGGCATTCCCCGAAGCGAAATTCGGTCTGTCTGGCACCCTGCTGGGAGTAGGATGTGGAGGAGTGAAGGAGGAGGAGGAAGAGGCGGTGTGTAGTCTGAAGCTTAATAAGATCATGCTGGAGTCAGATGCGCCATATCTTCCACCACCAGGAACAACTGGCCCGAACCACCCATGGAACATAATTACCGTAGCAAAGAGGGTGGCCTCGTTGAAGGGGTTAACTACTGATATGGTGGTGGAAGCGAGCCGCCTGAATGCGTGTAAATTCTACGGCCTCGATGCACGCCTCCTGTATACCACGGAGTAACATCTAAATGGGCAATGCACACTACACGCATATACATATACGCACAGACACAATCTAGTAGCGTAGGACGGTCGTCGGTGTCCGGGTTCTAGAATATACATATCTTCTCGTGTAGATAAGTTTTGTGTACATACCTATTTCTTTATTGGAAGTGACAAGTCATTTTCGATAAAGTCGTTTTGTTATATTATGTAACTATTGGCATATTGGGGTTGGGTTTAATCAACTGTATTAAAATATATTATGTTGGTGTTCGGGTTTAATTAAAGTAATAATGCGGAAATACCCTTTAAAAATATATTTTAGATCATTATAAAGCTATATGTGTTTAATTGTCACATTCAGCGAATTGTCTTTGTGTAGGATGTATGCACGGTCTCGGGTAATAATAAATTGTTACATTTTGTATTATAATTACTCGATAATTACATAATATGAAGGATATATTATCTGCAATATATCCCGTTCCTTTTATGATGGGGAGGAATGTAGTGCGGAGCAGCACTGTAAATAGGTCACACCCAAGATAAGTACGCATAACCGCATTACACCCTAATAATACAGCCCCCCCCCACACACACACCCTATAAATACCCGTGCTACACAATAGCCAGCAGTCCGTATTACCGCCGCCGCCGAGAAGCACAGCCCCTCATCGAGGAGACGCTCCTGTTGACCTTCGGCCTCCGCTGCGGGTTGCTCCATTGTCCCTGCCCAAGTAAGTGCCGCGCACAATAGTTTGAACAAGATGTCATTGACGCTACATGAACCACTACCTTGAAGGGGTAGATGAGCGACCATTTTCAAACTAGTGTTATTGCATTTTATGCAACTCTGTATAAATCGCAACATTCGATACATAATCTGACTTTGAATTGGTAAACAATATGCTAAAGGTAACACAATATTACAATGAGTTAAAACTGGCAGATTAAACAGTTTTCGTATATATATATATATATATATATATATACACCATAGAAAGAAGTAGAGTATGACATAAATAATTGACGTTTTGTGCTTATATTAAAAAATCCAAAATTAGCAGATACTGTATTTAAACGCCATATAAAATCATGTTTATTTGCAAATTCTAGACATACATCACACATTCTGTTCAATGTATATATTTATGGAATTACTAAATATATGTCATCAGCATTGCCAACAGCACCATAGTACTTACGACCAATCATATAATCGAATGTAGACATGCTGAATGTTTTCACAATTGTATTAATAATAGACAGAAAATTAAATGCGGGACAAACCCCTAACCTATTTTACTCCATTGCTAGCGGAGAAATACAATGACATGGAATTGTTCCATGACACATTTAACATGTTGATTAGTGTACATTTAAAGTAAACGTCTGATTAGAAGATGACTCAGTCCTCGATCCATAAGTAGTTAAACAGTTTAAAATAATGTCCTTTATTAAATGCTTTAGTAGTATCTAGAATATAAACATCAAACGTATTCCGCTGGAAATAGTTCACACTCTCCATTAACGCGAATGTACATTTAGCTGTAGAGCTCTGAGGTTTAAAGACAAACTGTAAATCACTTGTTTTAAAAGAATCGGCACTTTATGTCATGATAACCCAATCAAAACCATCCGTAACACACCATTGATGTGAACAATAAAGATAAAAAACATGTAGTTTACGAGTTAATATCAATGTTACATTACGGAGACATCTGGACAAGGTTAACATTAATCACAACGTTTAAAAAAGACCTTTCTGAAAATGTACTCTGCTGATCAATCCCAAAAGGTTACATATCTCTCTGTCTGTCTCTCTGTATGTCTGTTTGTCTGTCTGTCTGTATGTCTGTCTGTCTGTCTGTCTGTCTGTCTGTCTGTCTGTCTGTCTGTCTGTCTGTCTGTCTGTCTGTATGTCTGTCTGTCTGTCTGTCTGCATGTATGTATGTCTGTCTGTATGTATGTATGTCTGTCTGTCTGTCTGTCTGTCTCTGTATCTGGCAATGTATGTTGTGTCTCTCGGTCTCTTTGTCTCTCTCTGTCTCTTTCTTTCTCTGACTCTGTGTCTGTGTGTCAATATATCAGTATGTCTATCTGTCTGTCAGTCTGTATGTCTGTCTGTTTCTCTCTCTCTATATATATATTTATCTATCTATCAATATATATATATTGATATATAATCTGACTTTGAATTGGTAAACAATATTATATATATATATATATATATATATATCTATCTATCTATCTGTCTATCTATCTACATATATATATATATATATATCTACATATCTATATATATATATATATATATATATATATGTCTAAATATATATATATATATATATATATATCTGTCTAAATATATATATATATCTATATATATATGTCTATCTATCTCTCTATCTAAATATATATAGATAGATAGATATGTATATATATATATATATATATATATATATATATGTGTGTGTGTGTGTGTATATTAAGGCACACTATATTTAGACCTCGTCGTTGGGCAACCCTGCTCCACAACAACAAGCAACCCAGTGCAGGTAGCTAGTCTTCGCATGATTCATGCTGTAGCTTTGCACTGTTGTTATTGGACACTACATTTAGGTGTTTACATTATAGTCAAATATTTATTATAATTAATACTCCTGGACGTTTATAAAATTCGTTGTAACATTATTTTAAACATATCAGAATAGGTTGTACGAATTAGACTACCAACAGGGGTTCCTAACCTGGGGGCAATACACTCCTTGGGCATTTAACATGCCATGTGACCATATGCAACACAACATTACTTTTTTAAAACGATTGTTTTGTGTATTCGATTATGTTGCTGTTTGTTGTTGTTGCACAATTTGATTTGATTTGATTTGTGTAGTTCTAGTGAGACATCGACAAACATGCAACATTGTTTTAGACTATCACATTATTTATTAAACACAACACTGACGCAGTAACTAGAGCATGGGACTCCCAACCGAGAGATCCTGTTGTCGTTTATAACACAGGGCAAGTTTGTTCACTTTATTTTGCTCCAGTTCACTCAGCTCTATGAAGGAGTACCTGTTTACAGACATTGGTGGATATGTGTGTACGGATAGCCTTCGCGCATTAATTGCAGAGGTGAAGGTCAAATCACCATCTATTCAGACCTCTCGACGATTACTTCTCCTCTTACCCCGTTTTTCTGTAATTGTCCCCCACTCTTGAAATATATCTTAATACTGCCTCTCAATCTTCGAAGACGCATTGTGTCGATAACGCCAGGTAATCAATTTTCTCTTGAGACTTCCATTGCTGTAGAGATACTGCTACTCGTCACTTGGACACTCGACACTGTTCTTAAATATCAAATAGTCAATCTGAAACAACTAGGACATTTGCAGTTTGTATTAACGCTGTAGGGGAAATAATAATGGTGGTGGATTTTACAGTGATCGGTCTTTTTTTTGTAGACATCAAGCTGCTTTTAATGCACCACAAACCGCATACCGCTGATACTGTCGCAGGTACTGAGTGACGGGAAAGGTGCAATAAGTTTCATCTTCTGTTAATTAATTACTAAACTGGTTTAAAAAAATGGTGTATTCACACCTTATTATGTATGCATATATATTTTATTGATGTAAATGTATGCACCTGATATGTTTTATGTGTCAATATTTGTTATATTTGGGGTCAAAATAAAGTTCTTGTTCTTGTTAATGTGATATAACAAAAACATAAGTTAGAAAAATCAAAGACACCTACTTTCAAGTCAAGGTTAAACTCAACCGAGCAGTTCAAGATTTCATCATCTTCCATGAATGTGAGAGCTGCAGTCTGACAGCAGAAACGGAGAGAAGAGTCATTTGAAAACATTTGAAGCTAACTCCTTCGCTCGAAAACAAGTGCTGCTGTTTTTTTTACAGAAAAACGTCCATGTTCTGGCTACGTCACTGTCACAACACCATCTCAACAACTACCATGCCAGGCACCATAGCAGGAGAAGGCAATGATGCCAGAAATAAATAAACAACAACAATAATAATAATAGTAATAATAAACGTTTATAGCGCCTACACCTTCATGAATCTGAGGTCAAATAGGCAACATGCAAGCATCATTAGGTACCATTGTGAACAGGGACGAGCAAGGGCCATAATTAAAACAAAGAACCACCGAAGGTTTAGGTTGGGAATACGGAAATAAGTCTTGATTTTGTACGGACAGTGGCTATCGTTTCAGATTATTTAAAAGTGACAGGGAGTTGATTCAAGACTTTGGGAACAGTTACAGAGAAAGCACATTTGCCAATGTTAAGTTTGTTTTTAGGAACAAAACGTTGTTGTGAAACAGATGATCGCAAGTTCCTGGGGATATCTGAGAAACACAGGAGATTAAGCAAATAGAATGGTTGTTATCTAGAAAAGGCACGGTATAGAACAGTGACTACCTTGAATTTAATCCGATACGCAACCGGAAGCTAGTGCAATTGTTTCAGTAGGGTCAGTGATGGCTAGTTAACACCACAAAGAGTGGTGTACACCACCAACCCGGCTGCACACGACAGAGGCAGCCCAGGCTAGCGAAGACTGACAGTGGACATGGCACATCTACGTCCTCCCTGACAAGGATGGAGGGAGGAGATCAATGCTTCTCAATGGCGCCTGTCTCTGCTCATCTTCCTGAAGGACATCACGTGGAACGACGGGATGCGGATGGGATATACATTGGCTCAACCGTCGATTAATGTCTTGTCTAACATACTACAAAAAACATTTCAGTCAGCCTCAGCGCTTGACCTTTTCCATTGTACGTTTTAGATTATGGATTGTGTCACATATAAAACAAGAGGCCAGCTACGGCTAAGGTCATTAAGTAACTCTCTAGCAATTTGCATTATAACTGCAATTTGGTTAATAGTTAATAACACTAAATTCTCGTGCTGCTGTTTTGATCGTGACTAATTCCGTGGCTAACACAATACATGATGTATTTCCAGTTTCAATTCCGGATCTAGTCTAGTGCTGGTCAGCGAGCATCGCAGTTTACTCTCGACATCGATCAGCCAGAACGTTTCTCGTTTTGCTTCTAATTATCACTGAGATTGATAATATATTTCCACGTTGGTCGTCTTTGGGAATTAACAAACGTGGGACTGATGCAAATGTATGCGTATGGATAGTTACCCATTGTCTGTGTCCGGAACTAAGTCAGATTTACAATGAATTTGAGCATAATTTTGGCTTAAATGTATCTTGGCGTAAATCCAAGAGCAATTACGTTGTCTGCAGTACCGTTAATTTGACACTTAAATAGGTTTGGGCGGCGACTGGATTCTTTGAAGCCCTGTGATTATTGGACAGCTATGCGTCACCTCCATCACGAATCTTCGTCAGTGAGCTAAGATTATGTTAATCTCGCATGGATCGCCATCAGATTCTACTGCAACATGTGAGGAAGGCTACGGAACGGGACGTCTCCACTTTGGTGACCCAAAGCGTAAACTTGAAGATATGACTTTTCTCTGTTGTCTCGACAGTATTCATCTCTTGTACGTATAGGGCCTATTACTGAACACGAGAGTTTTCTAAATCAAGGTAACTATACACTCCAAGTTAAACTGTCAGGTCGCGTTCTCGAAGTTCGGGTGCATCTTCATCTTCCAGTGTTCCTTAAAGAATTGAGCCACCTTAGCTCGAGGAGCAAACATGTGATATTGAATCTTACCTCGTTAAAGTCAATGCACTGCGGATAGGAGTAGACGTACTTCGTATTCGCCTCACGTATCCTGACTAATGAAGCCTAACATATATGATTGAAAAAAATGTGACACGATGGAGCTGGCAATCTTCGCAGCCGTTTTAAAACACGATCTTCAGATGATCTCATTTACATAATCTCCCCGCCGCCTCGGCCGTATTCCTGTATAACAAACAATGATGCAATGTCACCTGCGACTAATCAGACATCGTACGATCTCTCGAAAACTACCGTTTGAGATATACTGCCTTAGAGTGAGAGGGAGAGAAAGAGAGAGAGAGAGAGAGAGAGAGAGAGAGAGAGAGAGAGAGAGAGAGAGAGAGAGAGAGAGAGAGAGAGAGAGAGAGAGAGAGAGAGAGATTTAGCAACAAGATTTAACAAGATTGCCACCCAGAGAATTAACTCTAGGTGGCAGGTGGACAAGGAAGCCCTTTGGTTTATCGAGAATCCGACCCTTTTATCTATGTGTATCTCGCCCTTCTGAGATATGTGTCGATTTTATTTTTAAACATATTCACGCTACTAGCACCCACACAATCAGCAGATAATCTGTTCCATTCATTTACAGTCCTTTGTGAAAATGAGAACTTTCTTATATCTAATCTACAGTGCTCTTTTGCTAATGTAACTTCATGTCCTCTAGTCTTTCTATCTTTCTTAACTGAGAAAAAAATATTTCTATCAATATTTTCATAACCATTCATTATTTCAAACACTTCTATCTGATCTCCTCTCAATCTCCTGGTCTCTAGTGTTGTTAAGCCGCATTTTGTAGGCGTATTTCGTAAATAAGATCCCTCAGTTTAGGTATCATTTTAGTTGCTCTCCTCTGTACTCTTTCTAACATATCTATGTTCTTCCTGCGATAAGGCCTAACTATTGTTTTGTACTGCGGTATTATTAGCTCTTTTTCCTTATACATTATATTTCGCCTAATTAATCCAAGTATTTGATTTCCCTTTAAAGCTGCAATTCCGCACTGCTCTGAAACCTTCATATCAGCACTAATGGTTAACCCTAAGTCCTTTTCTTTTACAGTAGTACTTAATACAGTACCCCCCATTGTATATTCTACCTCTTCGTTCCCATGTCCTGCGTGGAGGCATTTACATTTCCCCAAATTGAACAGCATTTGCCACCTTTCAGACCATTTGATCAACTTTTCAAGATCATCTTGTAAATGTTGTCTATCTCCACCACTTTTTATCCTTCTAAAAACTTTTGTATCATTCGCAAATTTCAACACCTTGCTTGTTATTTCATCATTCAAATCGTTGATATATATTAAGAATAATATAGGTCCTAATTATGATCCCTGTGGTACCCCACTCTATACCGATTTCCAGTTTGAAGCCTCCCCATCAACTACTACCCGTTGTCTTCTGTCAATTAGCCATTTTTCTATCCAGTTTATTATACCATTTCCTATGCCATGGGCCTTTAGTTTAAGCAGTAATCTTTGATGCGGTACTTTGTCGAAAGCTTTTTTAAAATCTAAGTAGACGAAATCTACTAGTGATCCCTCATCTACCCACTTAGTAATGTCTTCCAAACAACATAACATATTTGTTAAGCATGGCCTCGCTTTAAAATAAACCATGTTGAGATGGGTTTATCAAGTTAAGTTTAACAAGAAAATCCACCAAGTGATCTTTAATTAGTCTTTCTAATAATTTGCAAATCACTGATGTTAAACTCACTGGTCTATGGTTCTCTGACTTGTTTCTCGAACATTTTTTAAATAACGGTATAATGTTTGCCTCTTTCCATTCTAAAGGAACCACTCCCTCTTCTAATGACAAATTGAAAACTGTTGCAAGCGGTACGCTAATTTATTCTACAATTTCCAATAGTTGTTTGGGCGGAATCCCATCCACTCCAGGTGATTTATTATCCTTCCCTTATTTTCTTAAATACCATTTCCGGGGTTATAATTAATTGTCCTAAATAGTCTGAATCTGCCCCCTTGAACTTAGCCTCTGGTACTGGCAGTGAACTAATATCTTCCCTAGTAAACATTGAAATAAAGTACTCATTCAGGTCTTCTGCCATTAAGAATCCCTGTGATATTATATTTCCAACACTATCTTCTAGAGGAACGACCTTATCTTGAACTTTCTGTTTGCTTCGAACATACGCATAAAAACTCTTGCTGTCATGTTTTATATTACTAGCTAATTGTTGTTCATAGCTTCTCTTTGAATTTCTAATTTCAGCTGTAGCTTGGTTAAGTGCTTCTTTATAACTGTTGTAGTCTTCATCATTTCCAGTACATCTATATGACTTCTACATCATTTGTTTATACTTAATTTTTCTAATGGCTTCTTTCGATAAGTGTTTCTTTTTGGACCGTTTCCCTTGTTTTTGAAGGGTACAAATTTATCGACCATGCACTTAATTTCACTCTTTAATATGTTCCAGCATTATGTTGCTGTCTTATTTTTAGTGTGTTATTCCAGTCTGTCTTTGCTAAATATTTTCTCATGTCCTTATACCTTCCTTTGTGGAAATTTCTCCTATACTGCTTTTTACTATTCCTTTCTGATTTTACTTTGATGGTAAAATGTATCTGGTTGTGATCACTACTCCCCAGTGGCTCACATATCTTGACATTGTCAACTAATTCATTCTGTGAGGACAAAACTATGTCTAACACATTCTCTCCCCTGGTTGGTTCTAGCACATGTTGAGAAAGGAAAGTATCTTGAACTAAAACTAAAAACTTGTGGTCCTCACTCCCCATACTCTGTAGAGATTTCCATTGTATATGCTCGTGGTTAAAATCCCCCATAATAATACAGTCCCGTTTGTTTACTTCCCTTATAGCATTTTGTATTTTTTCTTTCTCTTCTATGCTTATGTTTGGACTTCGATAGACTAACCCAACTGTTAACGTTGAGTTTCCTGTAACTATGTTACACCAAACAGCTTCTTCGCAATCTGCTTCTCTTTCTAATTTTATTTCATTAGCCTGGATAGATTCTTTGATATATAAAATAACTCCACATCCCTTTCTTCCTATTCTATCTTTCCTAAACATTGCATATCCTGTCAGTCCCAATTCGGCATCTGATATATCGGTGGTGGTCCAGGATTCGGTTATATCTATTATGTGAGGGTCAATATACCACAATGTTTAGTTCATTTCTTTTGTTTACTATACTCCTTGCGTTTAAACAAACACATTTTTATCCAGCTACAGAAGAGTTTTCTAGACTGTTCTTTGCTGATTTATTTGTGCTCTCTTCATCTATGCCTCCAGTTTCAGGCTTTTCTGTGAGTGTCCCTGCGAATCTAGTTTAAATAGTTGCAACCTGTCCCACTGTCAACTGATTGCAGCAGGTTCTCTGAGAAAACTGCTGCCACTTTCCACTAAGATGGAGGCAATCTCTCATGTACATATCTTCCCTCCCAACAAAGTATCCCCATAAATCTTTGAATCCCACCCCCTTTTCTTGACACATCTGGTCAACTAGTGCGTTGATCGCCATCCTCTTGCAGTTTCTATGCGTTGCCCCCCTTCCTCCCATTACTGGCAAAATTCCTGACAGAATGATCTTTTCAACTCTTGTCTTCTTTAGCTTCCTAACTAACTGTCTATACTTCTGTACTATCCCAGTTGTTCCCTCCCTGTCTGCATTATCTGTTCCTACATGTATCAGTGTAGACCCTCCTTTGCCATATCTCAATACCTTCTCTACCCTGTCAGTCACATGTTCAATCCTAGCCCCCGGTAGACAAACAACGACGTCCTTCCCTTCGCTCAGTGTCTTTTTCGTCTTTCTCATAATGGAGTCGCCCATAAACACCCTCTCTTTCCTCATTGCCCCCTCAACCACTGCCTTGGTAGCTCCTTCTTCGGTTTGCATCTGTCTGGTTGTTGTCTTTTTTCCCTGTCGTCTTCTCTCCTGTCACATTCTCTTCCGATCCATTCTTTCCTGTCGCTTTTTCTCTTGTCACTTTTCCTCCTGTCAGCGTCCCTTTTATTGACTTCTCTTCTATCACATTTGCTCTCACTTCCTTTCGTCCCTTCATCTTTCCTCCCATCTCATTTTCTTCTCGCCTCTCCCGTCCCATCTTCCCTACCTCCTTCTCTACGGTTTCTTTCTCCCCTGTCACCTTCACGCTTGTCACGTTTTCTGTCATCGATTTTCCAATTTCTTCCCCTCCAATCACCTTCCCTCCTGTCAATCTCCTTTCCTCAGTTTTCTTGCCACTGCTGTTCTCCTTCAGTCTTGCAGTATTCTCACCTCTCTCCCTGTCGTCTCTCTTCGTTCAACCTGTCTCCTTTGTAATTCCCATCTCCATTTCCTTCACAATATCTGTCAACCTAACTATCTCCTACTGCAGACACTCCACCTTCCAACACCCAATGCACTGAAAGGTGAATCCTTCCTCCATGGTTTCTGCCCATGACTTCCCACAGCCGGACAATGCAAAATCTACCCAGCTGTGGCAGTGATCGCACACCAAGTGTCGCTTTGCCTTGACATGCCGCTTGCAAGGCGCCATATCCGTATCAGAATTTATTTAATAACTTAACTAACTTAGTCTTTATAAATACTGTTTCCTGTTTACTACAGCACACTTCATGTTACAGATTTCAATTACACAGCCGATTATTTATTCTATCACGAACGCTAACATAACCTGTAGTGACCTAATTTTAAATACAATCAATTACGTTACGTTAGGCTGCTTTATTTATTTAGGTTACGCCGCCCGACTATCGCCCTTGCTTAATTTTAACAACAATGCTACCTAAACAAAATATCTAGCAAGTTCTGGTTTACACAGATATTATCTTATGTAAGTAGTTTGATGGTTGTTACTTTATCTCCTTTATATTCTACCACATAATCAGGTTTGTTAAATCTTGTTTACAACTTATCGAAGGCTAAGTTACCCTATTATCACTCACTATACTAAGTTGTTCAACAATACTTTAACTAACTAACATTAAGCATAACTGCTACTCAATATATGTTTACTGCAACTATATGAATAATATTGAGGCAAGGATATTACTTATCAATCAGTAATTCCACTTGTTTATTAACTTTTCTGCACCACCAATTTCTACTATCTATCTGCGCCAAATATAGCCTCGAACCTGTGTACTACAGCACACTTTATGTTACAGGAGAGAGGAGAGAGGAGAGAGGAGAGAGGAGTGAGGAGAGAGGAGAGAGGAGTGAGGAGAGAGGAGAGAGGAGAGAGGAGAGAGGAGAGAGGAGAGAGGAGAGAGGAGAGAGGATAGAGGAGAGAGGAGAGAAATTTATATATAGGGATGGTCCATAAATGATAGACATCGTGTGACTGGTAATCCGATGATATGCGACCATTTGTACAATGATGCTTGTCACGCCGAGTTAGCGTCACTGTTTCATCTCGATTACACAATTCGCATTTCGCTTTCGAGTCAAATCGATGGGTGAGAACGTAAAACAACGATAACGTCGACGATTGACGACCTAAAAGTGATGATGCTTTCTGATATAGCGCGGAGGCGAGCAGCACAATCATTTCTCACGAAGTGTTTGTGTGTGTGTGTGTGTGTGTGTGTGTGTGTGTGTGTGTGTGTGTGTGTGTGTGTTTGTATGTGTGCGTGTGTGCGTGTGTGTGTGCGTGTGTGTGTTGTACAACCCCAGGGACCCACTTACCACAGATTGATCGCCCGCATGTGTTTTAGAGGGTCGTGACAGCGGCAATGGTAACTCGGATGTGGCTAAGCTGGCGGCAGACAAAGAAACGAACTGTTTAAATAAATGAAGCGGAAGAGTGCAAATGACGAGTCAGCTGTCAAGGATATAGACGTCAGTTGCTAAGTCGTTTGCTGACATGAATTCATCCTAAAACTTCAACTTGAGATGAGATGTAGCTTAATGTTGTGACAGCGCGTCAGATTGAAAGTTTAGACGAGATATAGTTAAATGTACAGATAGCCCGTCAAACTACAACTTTAGACGATATATAGCTGAATATTATGACAGCCCTTCAAATTACAACTTTAGACGAGATATAGCTGAATACTGTGGCAGCCCGCCAAACTACAACTTAGATATGACATAGTTGAATGTTGTGACAGTCCTTCAAACCACAACTTTAGACGAGATATAGTAGAATACTATGACAGCCAGTCAACTGCCAATTTTAGACGAGATGTTATTGAATAACGTGACAGCCCGTCAGACTGCAAGTTTAGACGCGATATAGTTGAATGCTGTGACAGCGAGTCCGACTAACACGGGCAGGGCATTTGTTAAACGTTGCCCGTTTACCAGAGATCTGCGGTTACTAGACCGTTGGTGACAAGAACTCGTCAACAACATCCCGCGGGTGATATACAATCTACATGCCTGCGACATGTGCATGGCTGGCCATTGATGGCACGGCTGCGCGCACTTAACCGAACGTTTCTGGTGCCCTATTTGAGTGGTTGTCCATTGTTCTAGAAACCTTTGTTCTCAATAAACATATCCAACAGACAGTAGTATGTGTATGCGTCATGCGTGCATTGGCATGCAAATACTTAATGTCAAGGCGTTAGCCTGGCTAATGAATTACCTAGTTTACCTTCAGAGTTTCGTCATCATTAAGCACCGAACCGTGGTATTACCGATGCAGCGGCTCTATGTTCGGACTATACGATAACTGTCCTACATACCAGAACCTTTATGAGCATCAATTAATGCGTTTGCTAAAAGAACAAATCCCGGTAGTTTGTTAACTATGCCCGCACGGCATCACAAAGCATTCGGAGACCTTGCCTTCTCTAAAGTGGCACCTCTGCACTCTGGAACTCTCCATCTGTATATATTTTTATGATGCGATATCACTGATTCAGAAAAAAATAAAAGTAAATTCTTATATAGCGCAGTATCCAGTACGTTACCCAATACTACCTGTCAGATTTGTTAAATCGAACACAATCGACACTTCTCTGGGAAACATTCAGGTAAGCTGCAATTAATGCTCGAATGCTATTCCTACACACATATCCACCACTCTCTGTAGCCAGGTACTCATTCATACATGTTAGTGAACTAGAGCAACGTAGCGTGAATGATCTTGCCCAATGTTCGACACGGCAGCACAGAACTCGAACCCGGGTTATTTCGATTGAGAGTCCGATGCTCTAGCCATGGCGCCACTGTGCTCCACAAAGACAGTGGTGAAAACGTCCGTCTTCAAAAGTATACATACACACACAATTAATACACACAGAAAGACAAAAAACTGCGTTATAACCCGTAAAACAAGCTCAAGGAAAGGCCAAGTCATATTAGCCACCTCTGGCCATACTATTTGTGGTCGCACCCTAGACCGCCTGACGACACCGAGTGCGTGTTATTCAAAGCAATCACAGGAGGCGCCGCGATGCCAGGTAAATCAAGAACTAAGACAACTCGTAAACATGTCATCGTTTATTACAGACGACGGGGATTTCGTTGGGCCAAGTACGTCATGTTCATTATGGTGTCCGAGCCGTGAAACGTGTCTGTCAGAAACTGCGAAACCGCAGACGCATTATCGTCGCATATAAAGCTATGACGCAAACAGCGTTGTTTGCGGGTCCGCGTTTGATCGTTGTCCGCACTAGCGGCGCTGCACTCGTATTTAGCTGCATCCATGTTTCACACAGGTAATAATAAATAATAAAATTGCTTAACCTATCAATTGTAATGGATTTGTTTTATTTTTAGACAACTTTAGACTTAATTAATTATATTTATTTTTTATTATATTTATTTACTTGTTTTTTTATTGTATATTCGTGGTATGTTTGATGTGACTGTATGTTTTAACACCAAGTCACTATCCTAATTGATATGTATTTTATGTTAATAATGGCACTAAAGTATCTGTATCTGTATCACTCCCTCCCTCTCTCTCTCCCCCTCTCGCTCTCTCTCTCTCTCTCTCTCTCTCTCTCTCTCTCTCTCTCTCTCTCTCTCTCTCTCTCTCTCTCTCTCTCTCTCTCTCTCTCTCTCTATATATATATATATATATATATATGTAAATATATATGTTTAGAGATAGAGATTTTTCTTATATATATATATATATATGTATACACCCCTGTATATATATATATATATATTTAACAAGATTGCCATCCAGAAATTTAACTCTAGATGGCAGGTGGACAAGGAAGCCGTTTGACTTATCGAGAGTCCAATACTTTTTTATATACGTGTATCCCGCCATTTTAAGGTATGTGTCGATTTCATTTTAAAACATATTCACGCTACTAGCACCCACACAATCAGTTTCATTTATTTACAGTCCTTTGTGAGAATGAAAACTTTCTTATATCTAATCTACACTGCTCCTTTACTACTGTAACTTCATGTCCTCTGGTCCTTCAATCATTCTTAACTGAGAAACAAATATTTCTATCAGTATTTTCATAACCATTCAATATTTTAAACACTTCTATCCGATCTCCTCTCAATCTCCTGGTCTTTAGTGTTGTTAAACGACATTCTTTTAGGCGTATTTCGTAACTAAGATCCCTCCGTTTTGGTACCATTTTAGTTGCTCTCCTCTGTACTCTTTCTAGCATATCTATGTCCTTCCTGCGATATGGCCTCCACGCTTGTATACAATATTCTAAATGAGGCCTAACTATTGTTTTGTACAGCGGTAGTATTAGCTCTTTTTCCTATGTCGCCTAATTAATCCAATGATTTGATTTCCCTTTGATGCGGCAATACCGCACTGCTCTGAAACCTTCATATCAGCACTAATGGTTAAGCCTAAGTCCTTTTACTTTACAGCAGTACTTAATACAGAACCCCCATTGTATATTGTACATCTTCGTTCCCATGTCCTGTGTGGAGGCATTCACATTTCCCAAAATTGAACTACATTTGTAAATTTTCAGACCATTTTATCAACCTGTCAAGATCATCTTGTAAATGCAGTCTATCTCCATCACGTTTAATCCTTCTAAACAACTTTGTGTCATCCGCTAATTTAAACACCTTACTTGTTATAGCGTCATTT
>CM034535.1:49883608-49933608 GCA_020002185.1 Paraescarpia echinospica | reverse complement strand
GATATATGAGAAACGCAGGAGAATAAGCAAATAGAATGGTTGTTATCTAGAAAGGGCACGGTATAAAACAGTGACTACCTTGAATTTAATCCGATGCGCAACCGGAAGCTAGTGCAACTGTTTCAATAGGGGTAATGGTGGATGGTTAACACCACAACGAGTGGTGAACACCACTAACCCCGATGCACACCACAGAAGACAGCCCAGGCTAGCGAAGACTGACAGTGGACATGGCACATCTACGTCCTCCCTGACAAGGATAGAGGGAGGCGATCAGTGCTTCTCAATGGCGACTGTCTCTGCTCTTCTTGGAACGACGTGATGCGGATGGGATATACATTGGCTCAACCGTCGATTAACGTCCTGTCTAACATTCTACAAAAAACATTTAAATCAGCCTCAGCGCATGACCTTTTCCATTTGTGATAGGAAGGCACGTTGTACATTATGGAATGTGCCACCGATAAAACAAGAGGCCAGCTACGCCTAAGGACATTAAGTAACTCTAGCAATTTGCATTATGACTGCAATTTGGTTAATAGTTAATACCGTTGAATTATCATGCTGCTGTTTTGATCGAGACTAATTCCGTGGCTAACAAAATACACACGTATTTCCAGTTTTCCCCTCCGGGTCTACTCTAGTGCTGGTCAGCGAGCAGCGCAATTTACTCTCAACATCGATCAGCCAGCATGTTTCTCGTTTTGCTTGTAATTATCACTAAGATTGATAATATATTTCCAGGTTGGTCGTCATTAGGAATTATCATATGTGGGATTTATGCAATTTGGTGCATATGGATATTTGTCCGTTATCTGTATCCGGAACTAGGTCAGATTTGCAATGAATTTGAGAATCTTCTACAATGAATTTGAGCATCATTTTGACTTAAATACATGTTGGCGTAAATCAAAAAGCAATCATGTTGTCTACAGTACCGTCAATTTGACACAGAAACAGGTTTGGGTCGGCGATTAGATTCTTTGAAGCCCTGTGGCTATTGGACAGCTGTGCACCACATCCGCAAATGAGCTAAAAATTATGTTAATCTCGCTTGGATCGCCATCAAACTCTACTGCAACGTGTGGTGAAGGCTATGAAACGGGACGTCTCCATTTTGGTGACCCAAAGCGCAAACTTGAAAACATGACTTTTCTCTATTATCTCGACAGTATTGAACGCTTGTACCTACAGCGTCAATTATTGAATACGAGGAGTTTTCTAAAAAAGGTAACATAATACTCCAAGTTAAACTGTCACGACGCGTTCTCGACGTTATGGGGTATTTTCATCTTCCAGTGTTCCTTAAAGAATTAAGCCACCTTAGCTCGAAGCGCAAACGTGTGATACTGAACCTTTGCTCTTGAAAGTCAATGCACTGCGGATAGGAGTAGACGTACTTCTTATTCGCCTCACGTATCCTGACTAATGAGGCCAAACATATATAATTGCAAGTATTTGACATGATGTAGCTGACAATCGTCGCAACTGTGTCAAAATACGATGTTCAGATGATCTCATTTCCACTATCTC
This sequence comes from Paraescarpia echinospica, assembly GCA_020002185.1. Classification (NCBI taxonomy): domain Eukaryota; kingdom Metazoa; phylum Annelida; class Polychaeta; order Sabellida; family Siboglinidae; genus Paraescarpia; species Paraescarpia echinospica. Next base: position 49,932,075 of record CM034535.1, on the reverse strand, counting down.
CCCGCCGTCTCGGGCGTATTCCTATAAAACAAATTATGATGCAACTCGTCACCTACGACTAATCAGACATCGTGCGATCTCTCGAAAACTACCGTTTGAGCCTTAAAGAGAGATGGAGAGAGAGAGATAGAGAGAGAGAGAGAGAGAGAGACAGAGAGAGAGACAGAGAGAGACGGAGAGAGAGAGAGAGAGAGAGAGAGAGAGAGAGAGGGAGAGAGGAAGAGGGCGAGACAGAGGAGAAAAGGGGGAGAGAGAGGAGAGAGAAGAGAGAGAGGAGAGAGAGAAAGAGAGAGTGGTAGAGGAAAGGGAGAGAGATATACATATATATATATATATATATATATATATATATATATATAGGAGGGAGAGCGAGAGGAGAGAGAGACACAGATAGGGAGGGGGAGATATGGAGGGTCCATGAGTGATATACATCGTGACTGGTAAGCCGATGATATGCGACCATTTGTACAATGATGCTTGTCACGCCGAGTGAGCATCACTGTTTCATCTCTATTACACAATTCTCATGTCGCTGTCGAATCAAATCGATGGGCGCGAATTTAAAACAACAACGACCTCGATGATTGACGACGTAAAACTAATGTTGCTTTCTGGTGCAGCGCGGAGACGAACACAATCATTGTTCACGGAGTGTGTGTGTCTTGTACAAACCCCAGGGACCCATTTACCCCAAATTGGTCCCCCATCTGTGTTTTAGTGGGTCGTGACAGCGGAAATGGTAACTCGGATGTGGCTTAGCTGGCGGCAAACAAAGAAACGAACTGTTTGAATAAATGAAGCGGAAGAGTGCAAATGACAGTCGGCTGCGAAAGACAAACCAGTCAGTTATCAAGTGCAGACGAGTCAGCTGTCAAGGATATAGACGTTAATTGCTAAATCGTTTGCTGACATTGACAGTCTGTCGATGACAGACCATAACGCTGTTAAGTACAAACCATTGGTATGACAGGCCATTGCTCTGACATGGACATACCATGGAAAGGGTCGTGCAGCGGCAATAAGTAGACTCATTATCGCCTCGAGTTAAATGCTGAAACAGCATGTCAGACAATTGTAGATGAAAGGTAGTTGAATGTTGTATCTCATCGTAAAACTACAACTTTAGAGGAGATGTAGCTTAATGTTGTGGCAGCGCGTCAGATTGAAACTTTAGACGCGATATAGTTGAATGCAGAGACAGCCAGTCAAACTACAACTTTAGAGGAGATGTAGCTTAATGTTGTGGCAGCGCGTCAGATTGAAACTTTAGACGCGATATAGTTGAATGCAGAGACAGCCAGTCAAACTACAACTTTAGAGGAGATGTAGCTTAATGTTGTGGCAGCGCGTCAGATTGAAACTTTAGACGCGATATAGTTGAATGCAGAGACAGCCAGTCAAACTACAACTTTAGAGGAGATGTAGCTTAATGTTGTGGCAGCGCGTCAGATTGAAACTTTAGACGCGATATAGTTGAATGCAGAGACAGCCAGTCAAACTACAACTTTAGAGGAGATATAACTGAATGCTGTAACAGCCCGTCAAACTACTACTACTTCGAAATGTGACAGTCCTTCAAACCACAACTTTAGACGAGATATAGTAGAACACAGCGACAGCCAGTTAGACTGCAATTTTAGACGAGATGTTGTTGAATAACGTGACAGTCCGTCAGACTGCAATTTTAGACGAGATGTATTTGAATACTGTGACAGCCCATGAGACAGCAACTTTAGACAAGATATAGTCGAATGCTGTGACAGTCAGTCAGACTGCAACTTTAGACGAGATATAGTTGAATGCTGTGACAGCGAGTCAGACTGCATCTTTAGACGAGGTATAGTTGAATTCAGAGACAGTCCGCCAAACTACAACTATAGACGATATATAGTTGCATTTTGAGACAACTCGGGTAAGAACAGACGTGTATGCAATATGTACATAAAACCACAAAACCATTCGATAAAAACAGCAGATAAATCATAAATAATACATGCATACACATCACTTATTCTAAAACGACAAGTGACACTGTGGCAGCAGGCATCATGAATTAAGTGTTTAATGGACAGTGGCACGCATGAGTTTTTGTTCTATTACAGAGGAGTTATATAACGTCTGCCAGATGGCAGGAGCTGATTATGCAGAACATGTTGGAGTACATGGTGAGTGTCATAAATACTCTTGACTGACTGTCTTCTCAATGACTGTTCATAAATACCCTGAACGGAGATCATGGGAGATGTAAGCTGTAATTTTAACTGAACAGAGAGATTGCCAAACCAAGCAGTAATCCCATAGCGCAGTATGCTTTCAATAATGGAGCGATAAAAAGAACAAGTATTTTCTCATCGACACCGAAAACTTTGGAGCACACACTGTGAACATGGACATTCCAGCTAAGTTTGTTATCAAGATGGACACCTAGGTATTTGTACTGAATGACTTGGGCAATTGCTTGTTTTCACTGACGTCACTGGTTTGCGTGCGCGTGTTAAAAATTACCCAATTTGCAATGCGCGCCGCCATTTTAGTTCACAAGTCATGGCAGGCGATATAGAAGTTGTGTGTTCCGAGTACGCGAAATCCCTTCCACAAGACGTTCGAAAACAGTACCGAGAAAAGACAAGTATAATCGGATGTGACCCTTACAACGTCGCGGCCACTGGTTTGGAGAGAGACATCACCAAGTGACCACACATCGGTTTCCTAAATGTGATGAACTGTATAATATTGAGCCCTTCTGCGAACACCAACGAACAGCTGAAAAGGCATAAATCGCTGGACGCCTACAAGTTCTACCAAGACGGGTGGATTCGGCAGATACTTAACAAGAAAATAAACGGAGTCAATCTGATCCATGCGAAGGATGACTTTACGACGTTATGTCTTGCAGGCTCGATCGCAAGCCTGGCCCTAGCCTGGGGAATGCCTATGGTCATATCCCCCATGCACCTTGACTAAAGGTGTCTTTCCGATATGGTTAACTTTATTTTGTATACGTTTAAACTAAATTTAATTATGAAAAAAATCACTAATTATTCTTGATGATTGATTTATATGCAATAAATATAAAACCTTGATTTAGCTATATTAAGTCCTATAATTTATAAAGTTCAAACTTCATACAAACGGGTACATTTTACAGTGTAATCGTGTAATAATATTCATTCCTGATGTTGTGATTTATTTGGTCGCTGTTTCAGGTTGGTCATTCAATAAGGATTATATATATAACGACAAGCCTTTGGAGCCGTGGCTGATCGTTGCTGATGATGGTTCGGTGCAGTCTGCCCATTGCACGTGCATGGCCGGTCTTAGCGAGGCATGCAGCCACATCGCCGCTATGCTGTTTGTCATGGAGAACGGAACGAGAATCGCCAAAGAGGCATCCGTGACAGACGTCCCCGCGTACTGGCTGTTCCCCACCCCGGCGAAATTTGCATCACCATTCCAAAATATCAGCGAAATGGACTTCACATAAGCTTCCAAGAGGCGCAAGACACTCACCCGGACCATATCGAACACTCTGCTCACACCAGCTTCTCCACACACACACACACCAGCTACTCCACACTCACCAGCTATTACAAACTCACCAGCTACTACACACTCACCAGCTACTACACACACACCAGCTATTCTACACACACACACACACACACACACACACACACACACACACACACACACACACACACACACACACACACACACACACACACACACACACACACACACACACACACACACACCAGCTACTACACACACCAGCTACTCCATGCATCACTGGCACTACCACAGACAACATACCATCGCCAACAAAACATTAACAAGACATATTCTTTGCACGACTACATCTTGCTTGTCCAACTGCCGTTGTGTTATCGTTGCACAGCACATACATTGATAGCTTTGTGCCAAAGTATGTGTGTAACAGGGCTCTAAGACATCTGGCCCAGTTGTATGACCCCGACATTGTTATTGGCAAGTACGATGACATTCTGTTGTATTGTGACACTTTCGAAATTAGCATATCTGATGAACAGGTTGAGTTTGTGATGAGAGACCAAAGCGCAGAGCCAGAGTAAGTTTTGGTTTACCATGACGGCAGGCAGGTCAACAGCATCAACGATCTGTTCTGCATGTAACACACGTAGGCCCTATAGAGAAGCCAGCTATGTCTATCCTGAGGGCAATCTGCACACGGAATGAGCTGTCGTTTATGCCTGCATCCACAGACTGGGGTAAAGCCAAAGAGAGTTGTGCTAGGGATGCGTATGTCATGTCTCAGCATGCACAACATAGTGATTTCAGTTGTCATGATTGTGCTTTTTTTCAAGCACTGGGTTTCCTACGTTCGGGGCTACCCCGGATGGCTTAGTAGGTTGTAGTTGTGGGATGGAAGTTGTTGAGGTGAAATGTCCGATCATTTTGGGGGATGGGAATATGAGCAATCTAGACTGGATGGTAGTAGAGAGTGATGGGAAGCTCCGACTCCGGAAATCACACAGGCATTACTATCTGGTGCAGATGCAGCTGTTCGTCACCAACGATTGTACTGTGATTTTGTTGTGTGGTCGCCTGACATGTTGTATATAGAGAGGATAGTGTCAGTTAGGGTGTGGTGGGCTGACATGTTCTATATAGAGAGGATAGTGTCAGTTAGGGTGTGGTCGCCTGACATGTTGTATATAGAGAGGATAGTGTCAGTTAGGGTGTGGTGGGCTGACATGTTGTATATAGAGAGGATAGTGCCAGATAGGGTGTGGTGGGCTGACATGTTCTATATAGAGAGGATAGTGTCAGTTAGGGTGTGGTCGCCTGACATGTTGTATATAGAGAGGATAGTGTCAGTTAGGGTGTGGTGGGCTGACATGTTGTATATAGAGAGGATACTGTCAGATAGAGTGTGGTCGCCTGACATGTTGTATATAGAGAGGATAGTGTCAGTTAGGGTGTGGTCGCCTGACATGTTGTGTATAGAGAGGATACACACCAGGTAATACACACACACACCAGCTACTCCATACACACCAGCTACTCCACACACACCAGCTATTACACACTCACCAGCTACTACACATTCACCAGCTACTACACACACGCCAGCTACTCCACACACACCAGCTACTACACACACACACACACACATACACACACACACACACACACACACACACCAGCTATTACACACAAACACACCAGCTACTACTACACACACACACACACACACACACACACGCACACACACATACACACACACACACACCAGCTACTACGCACACACACCAGCTACTACACACACACCAGCTACTACACACACACACCATCTACTACTACACACACACACCAGCTACTACACACACACACACACCAGCTACTACACACATACGCACCAGCTACTACACACACACACCAGCTACTACACATACACCAGTTACTACACACACACCAGCTACTACATACACCAACTACTACACACACACTAGTTACCACACACACACCAGCTACTACACACACACACACCAGCAACTACACACACACCAGCTACTACACACACACCAATTACTACATAAACACACACACCAGCTATTACAAACCAGCTACTACACACTCCAGCTACTACACACACACACACACACACACCGGCAACTATACACACACACCAGCTTCTACCCACACACCAGTTACTACACACACACACACACACACACACACACACACACACACACACACACACACACACACACACAGCTACTACACACACCAGCTACTCCATGCATCACTGGCACTACCACAGACAACATACCATCGCCACTAACATGACATATTCTTTGCACGACTACATCTTGCTTGTCCAACTGCCGTTGTGTTATCGTTGCACAGCACATACATTGATAGCTTTGTGCCAAAGTATGTGTGTAACAGGGCTCTAAGACATCTGGCCCAGTTGTATGACCCCGACATTGTTATTGGCAAGTACGATGACATTCTGTTGTATTGTGACACTTTCGAAATTAGCATATCTGATGAACAGGTTGAGTTTGTGATGAGAGACCAAAGCGCAGAGCAGAGTAAGTTTTGGTTTACCATGACGGCAGGCAGGTCAACAGCATCAACGATCTGTTCTGCATGTAACACACGTAGGCCCTATAGAGAAGCCAGCTATGTCTATCCTGAGGGCAATCTGCACACGGAATGAGCTGTCGTTTATGCCTGCATCCACAGACTGGGGTAAAGCCAAAGAGAGTTGTGCTAGGGATGCGTATGTCATGTCTCAGCATGCACAACATAGTGATTTCAGTTGTCATGATTGTGCTTTTTTTCAAGCACTGGGTTTCCTACGTTCGGGGCTACCCCGGATGGCTTAGTAGGTTGTAGTTGTGGGATGGAAGTTGTTGAGGTGAAATGTCCGATCATTTTGGGGGATGGGAATATGAGCAATCTAGACTGGATGGTAGTAGAGAGTGATGGGAAGCTCCGACTCCGGAAATCACACAGGCATTACTATCTGGTGCAGATGCAGCTGTTCGTCACCAACGATTGTACTGTGATTTTGTTGTGTGGTCGCCTGACATGTTGTATATAGAGAGGATAGTGTCAGTTAGGGTGTGGTGGGCTGACATGTTCTATATAGAGAGGATAGTGTCAGTTAGGGTGTGGTCGCCTGACATGTTGTATATAGAGAGGATAGTGTCAGTTAGGGTGTGGTGGGCTGACATGTTGTATATAGAGAGGATAGTGCCAGATAGGGTGTGGTGGGCTGACATGTTCTATATAGAGAGGATAGTGTCAGTTAGGGTGTGGTCGCCTGACATGTTGTATATAGAGAGGATAGTGTCAGTTAGGGTGTGGTGGGCTGACATGTTGTATATAGAGAGGATAGTGTCAGATAGGGTGTGGTCGCCTGACATGTTGTATATAGAGAAGATAGTGTCAGTTAGGGTTTGGTGGGCTGACATGTTGTATATAGAGAGGATAGTGTCAGATAGGGTGTGGTGGGCTGACATGTTGTATATAGAGAGGATAGTGTCAGATAGGGTGTGGTGGGCAGACATGTTGTATAAAGAGAGGATAGTGCCAGATAGGGTGTGGTGGGCTGACATGTTGTATATAGAGAGGTTAATGCCAGATAGGATGTGGTGGGCTGAAATGTTGTATATAGAGAGGATAGTGCCAGATAGGGTGTGGTGGACTGACATGTTGTATATAGAGAGAATAGTACCAGATAGGGTGTGGTGGGCTGACATGTTCTATATAGAGAGGATAGTGTCAGATAGGGTGTGGTCGCCTAACATGTTGTATATAGAGAGGATAGTGTCAGTTAGGGTGTGGTGGGCTGACATGTTGTATATAGAGAGGATACTGTCAGATAGAGTGTGGTCGCCTGACATGTTGTATATAGAGAGGATAGTGTCAGTTAGGGTGTGGTGGGCTGACATGTTCTATATAGAGAGGATAGTGTCAGATAGGGTGTGGTCGCCTGACATGTTGTATATAGAGAGGATAGTGTCAGTTAGGATGTGGTGGGCTGACATGTTGTATATAGAGAGGATAGTGTCAGATAGGGTGTGGTCGCCTGACATGTTGTATATAGAGAGGATAGTGCCAGATAGGGTGAGGTGGGCTGACATGTATATAGAGAGGATAGTGCCAGATAGGGTGTGGTGGGCTGACATGTTGTATATAGAGAGGATACTGTCAGATAGAGTGTGGTCGCCTGACATGTTGTATATAGAGAGGATAGTGTCAGTTAGGGTGTGGTCGCCTGACATGTTGTGTATAGAGAGGATAGTGTCAGTTAGGATGTGGTGGGCTGACATGTTGTATATAGAGAGGATAGTTTCAGATAGGGTGTGGTCGCCTGACATGTTGTATATAGAGAGGATAGTGCCAGATAGGGTGTGGTGGGCTGACATGTTGTATATAGAGAGGATAGTGTCAGATAGGGTGTGGTGGGCTGGCATGTTGTATATAGAGAGGATAGTGCCAGATAGGGTGTGGTCGCCTGACATGTTGTATATAGAGAGGATAGTGTCAGTTAGGATGTGGTGGGCTGACATGTTGTATATAGAGAGGATAGTGTCAGATAGGGTGTGGTCGCCTGACATGTTGTATATAGAGAGGATAGTGCCAGATAGGGTGTGGTGGGCTGACATGTTGTATATAGAGAGGATAGTGCCAGATAGGGTGTGGTGGGCTGACATGTTGTATATAGAGAGGATAGTGTCAGATAATCTATAATAATAATCTTTATTGATACATAATGTTAAGTATAGCACAGATGTAGCAGTAATATGAAACATGTATACATTACGTATCAAATGGAACGAAGCAACACATTGCTTGTGTTCCTTATTCATGTCATATATGCAATGAAATCTATGATTCGTGTAAAAAAATAATAATAAAAAAATAAAAAAAATAAAAAACATCTTCATAGATAGGGTGTGGTGGGCTGAGAAGTCACAAAAGGGCAAGCTCTTCCATGCAAAGTGTGTCATGCGAGAGTTGTGCATGGAATATTTCACAGCCAAGTGACAGCCAGTAGGACTGCAATTTTAGCCGAGATGTAGTTGAATAACGTAACAGTCCGTCAGACTGCAATTTTAGACGATAGGTAGTTCAATACTGTGACAACTCGTCAGTCTGCAACTTTAGACAATATATAGTTGAATGCTTTAACAGCCAATCAGACTGCAACTTTAGACGATACATAAGGTATAGCTTAATGCTGTGACAGCCCGTCAGACTGGAAATATTTAGACGAGATATACTTGAATTCCGAGACAGCCAGTCAGGCTACAAATTTAGACAAGATGTAGTTGAATGCCGCGACATTCCGTCAGACTGCAGCTTGAGAGATGTAGTTGTAGTTTATCAATAGCAACTGACTATTTTAGCGTGTCACGTTCACGTATCTCTTTAATTCCGGAACAAGGTTGACATCCAATTAATCAGCAGCATAGGGTAGAGTCTCTAAAACGCACCACTGTTTTTCGTTTTATCTGTATTTTGATAAAATAGCTGTTTCAATATAATATATGTGTATTATATAACGCATATGCTACAATTAAATAGTATGTGTACGTATACTAATAATTCAAAACCAAACTAACTGACCTATGAGAAAATAAAACACATTATGTTCGGATCGCTAAGGAAGCATTTACCCAAGTTCCCCACTAGAGTACACATTGCCTTCAGACGTGCCATTTTCGTGGTTGAAATCCGTATGTTTAACTTACTATGTTGTAAATCCTTATATATCCGCATTACCCATGTCCTAGCTTTTATTAAACCAGCATGATCGAATGACGTTATCTGTCAGTACGTAACGTGCACCTACATTATACAAAAATCCGTTGCTTTTCGCCGGAAACCTATCTAGCATCGAAGGTATTGGCTCTTCGACCCCTGTAAATGTTTTATTCAAATTTATACCTGTGTGACTTAAAATAAGACACTGTGTATTCCATATATACTTTTACATGCGATGCAAATCTGTATTAAAACCGGATACGGCCGCATTCCTCCGAAAATGCCAAACAATCGTATTTTATACGGAGAATCCGATGTGGCATCTACGAGCGTGTCTACATGTCGATGATTGTAGTCGCATACAAGACAGGGCTATACAATTAAAGTGGCACTTAATGCAAATGTTGTCGTAAGAAGTACACAGCGGTTATTACGTCGACCTCCTAATGCTTTGTTTAATTACACAGTCGCCGACAGTGCAGCGAGAGTAGGCAAAGGGCACGGGTCGACAGAAGGGTGCGATTAGTGTCAAACGACCAAGGACACTAACTAGGCCATTTACGAAAATGGATTCTGAAATGGAATCCGACTAATGTGCGTGCGCTTCTGTGATAACATGCAACTACTAATGAAAAAAACTGTTTTCGCATTATTTATGGAGACACATGTAAAGGGTAACAATTAAATGAAGACCTGGCACCAGCGCAAAATACCGCAAATTACTATGTGTAGTAGGTTTCTTGTAACAGGCTTAGGTAAATAATAAAACAGACTAAAGACATACGCTTTCAATGAGAATAAAAACCGCTGTATAATCAACACCGCTGACACTTTCATAAAACATCATACACTGTATTAAAATTGAACATGGTAAATACATCTTTTGGATATTCGTTATCGGAAATGGTTGTCTTGAAGACTGAAGCGGATCAGCTCACGTCATACAGGAACTAGTAATGAATGCAACACACGCGTGCATGGTGTTGTTTTCGTTCTTTGTCTTCTTCCGTTATACGACCAACATCATTTTGTTGATGATTCTGTCGTAGAGATTTTTGAAAAAACATACCTCAAAAGGTTTCTGCATTTTCCTAAGTGGGACTTTATACTTCCCCTGGCATAGACACCAATTTAGAAGGGACCAACGGCAGTGCCAGCCACCAGTGCCCCCTGGCTAATCGCTTTGCGAAACTCTGAATTTAAGCTCAGCCTATGAAATCGCTCACTATATCAGTGGTTGGTGGCAGGTCAGGTGGTCATAATAAAACTAATTGCAACCATCCATGGCTCGTGTTATATGCAATGTATACGAAATAGAAGCAAACATTCGAATACACTATATTGGGATTCCCAGAAGTCGTTTAAATCCGTCTTCAAATTGGGGCGGGTATTTGCGCTGTTCTCAAGGCTGAAGCAGTCGCGGCTGGCGAAGTCAATAACAAGTTTGACTCAGTTAAATTCCGCACTTCGCGTAAGAGAACTGCCAGGGCTAGTTTTGCTTTGCAAACAGTCCTGGCTTGCGAGGATGATGCTAAGCACACACAAGCCGACTAACGCCGACTGGGGGGAGCGTTTTTCGCAAGACAAGATGGCGATTCCTTTTCGTAAGCGGCCGGGAAACAAAGTCAGACGGAAATTAGGTTTATTTGTGGCGCCGGTTTTAAGGACAAGCGATAAAAAACGATGATGGTCAATTGAAATAGGATAAAACGATCTACCAGTATCTGAAACGTTGGTTACCCGCCGGGCCAGTAAAATATGAAAGTACAAATTGAAAAAATTTAACCCGAATTGGCTTGAAAACTATAAAAAAAGACGCCGGACTTATGTCGAGGCCTATCACATGATCGCGTTGTGATTTCTTATTGGCCAAATGTTATGACAAAAAAATGCGCTCACCAACCGACTCGTCATCAGATATGCGCCGACTTGTCACCGGATACCTGCTTATCTAACGCCGACTGCTGATTAACGCCGACCGCGGATTCAACATTTGAATCGGCGTTAATCGGCGGAATAAGGCCAACCGTCAGGCTAAAATCCGGCGCACACCAACCAACTGACGTCGGTCGATTTTGTTAACGCCGACGAGTCGATTTTACAATTACATGCCTGCAACATGAGCACTTTTGGACATTGATGGCACGAAACGACGGCGCTGCACTCACTTAACCGAACGTGTCTGGTCTATGCATGCCAATGCACGAATGACGCACACACATACTGCTGATGCGACAGTTTTAGAAAATCTTGGAATTGTATTGTCTGTTGGACATATTTATTGAGAACAAAGGTTTCTAGAATAATGGACAACCACTGAAATAAATCAGGATTGTGTATTGGAGGGGGCCATCCGGCATCCATGCAAGCAATGAGTAGCGGGATATGACATATATATATCTACTGTACATATATATATATATATGTCTATATATATACTAGTAAACTAGAGTGTCCAATATTCATGCATCGCATGATTCCGTCGCAATGCTACATTGTGTCGGTTTCTCAAACCTGGCTCGCTTAAACTGAGTGACGACATGACGACTAAGTTTACTGACCACTGTACCTGCCAGTTCAACAAAAACTTTCATAGAAGCCGTCAAACTAAGAGAAAAACGACACAATACCAGAGACTGCAGAGAGACACGAACCCATAAAGCCCCTACATAATATCCATCTAAAGCCGCCATATTTCTCATGCTACAACTCCCAAACCTACAAACAAGCAATATGACAAACACCACCAATACGGCGGCGGCGTCGAGTGAACTTCACAAAAATGTCTGTAGCATATGTAACGTTGTCGCTTATTAAAATTAATAAATTCACCATACGAACTTCCGACTACCCAGTGGAAAATCAACTAGATAAATTGCTTTGGCCGCAACCATCGTGCAACTATCGCAGGAAGGACATAGATATGTTAGAAAGAGTGCAGAGGAGAGCAACTAAAATGATACCAAAACTGGGGGATCTTAGTTACGAAATACGCCTAAAAAATGCGGTTTAACAACACTAGAGACCAGGAGATTGAGAGGAGATCAGATAGAAGTGTTTAAAATAGTGAATGGTTATGAAAATATTGATAAAAATATTTTTTTTTAGTTAAGAAAGATAGAAGGACTGGAGGACATGAAGTTACATTAGCAAAAGATCAGAGTAGTTTAGATATAAGAAAGTTTTCATTTTCACAAAGGACTGTAAATGAATGGAACAGATTATCTGCTGATTGTGTGGGTGCTAGTAGCGTGAATATGTATAAAAATAAAATCGACACATACCTCAGACGGGCGGGATACACATAGATAAAAGGGTCGGACTCTCGATAAGCCAAAGGGCTTCCTTGTCCACCTGCCACCTAGAGTTAATTATCTGGGTGGCAATCTTGTTAAATCTTGTTAAACTTGATCTTAGTCCAGTAACTAATCATCTTGCTGGGCAACTATCATTTTGCACCCTTGTGTTGATATATTAATAGGCTTTAGCCATCAGGCACATTGTGAATGATGGCATTTTCGTTGCCCTGTCGCCTCTTGGGCTGCAACCTGCTGGATGCTAATCGCCTACGTCAGAAGGCCCCTTTGCCCCCCTCTGGCTACGCCACTGTTCTCAATCAATAAGTATGTCCAATAGACAATACAATTCCAAGATGTTCTAAAACTGTCGCATCAGCAGTATGTGTGTGCGTCATTCGTGCATTGGCAAGCATAGACCTAATGTCAAACCATCAACCTGGCTAATGGATTTCCTAGTTTACCTTCAGGGTTTCGTCTTCATTATGTTACGAACCGTGGTGTTACCGATGCAGCAACTCTATATTCGGACTTCTATACAATAACTGCTGTAACCAGAACCCCTACGAGCATCATTTCATGCGCTCGCTACACGAACAAATCCCGGTGGTTTGTTGACTATGCCCGCACGGGACCACAAAGCGTTCGGAGACCGTTCCTTCTCTAAAGCGGTACCTCTGCAAACTTGAACTCTCCATCTGTCTATTTGATGATGCGATATCACTGAAAAAAGTAAACGTACATCCTTATATAGCACAGTATCCAATACGTCACCCAATACTCCCTGGCAGATTTATTCAATCGAACACAAACGCGACTTCTCTGGGAAACATTCAGGTACGCTGCAATTAATGCGCGAAGACATCCTACGCAAATATCCACCACTGACTGCAGCCAGGTACTCATTCAAACATGCTAGTGAACTGGAGCAACGTAGAGTGAACGAACTTGTTCAATGTTCGACACGGTAGCACATGATTCGAACCCGGGTTATCTTGATTGAGAATCCGATGCTCTAGCCACAGCACCACTGTGCTCCACAAAGACAGTGATGAAAACATTCCTCTTCTAAAGCATACACACAATTAATACACGCAGAAAGCCAAAAAAACTGCGTTATAACCCGTAAAAGAAGCTCAAGGAAAGACCAAGTCATATTAGCCACTGTTGGCCACACTACCTGTGGTCGCACCCTAGACCACCTGACGCTACCGAGTTCGCCGTGTTCAAAGCAATCACGCGAGGCGCCGCGATGTTGGGTAAATCAACAACTAAGACTACTCGTTAAAATGTCATCGTTTACTATAGACGTCCGGGATTTCGCTGGGCCAAGTACGTCATGTTGCGGTGTTCGAGCCGTGAAACGTGTCCGTCAGAATCTGTGAAACCGCAGACGCATTATCGTCGCATATAAAGCTATGAGTTATGTGGCGCCAACAGCGTTGTTTGCGGGTCCGTGTTTGATCGTTGTCCGCACTAGCGGCGCTGCTATTTAGCTGCATCCATAATTCACACAGGTAATAATAAATAATAAAATATATGTTCTCGTACATCAGATTGTACGGCTGACATCATCATCGCTGACATCAAACAATACGGCTGACATGATCATCGCTGACATGAAACAATACGGCTGACATCATCATCGTTTAAAATATTACATCTCTTGAAACCACTTCTGATTTCTAACATTTTGGATAAAACATTCACAGTTTATATTGTTTCATTATATAAAGCAGCCTGCCACACATGGCCAATATCATACGCAGGCACGTCACGAATTGTGTTACATTAATTTCACATATGACGGTAATGTGCACTAAATTTGACCATGGATTTCAATAGATAATTTAGCAACATTGCTTATAACTGGTGAATTACGGCCCATGGCTTTATGGATAAATTGTGTGAACCATTGGTTTATGAAGACCAAGAACGGTACGCTATTCCATAACAATGATATGACATCTCCGTGTGAAAACGATGCTAGCCTGTAGCATTTCTGCTATTTATGTATTTTCAGAATCTATTTCGTGGTCTCTTTTTATCTCGTCATTTTGTTAAAGTAGAAAGCTCAGGCAGGAGTTGCGTGAATAATTATAGACTAGCGCAGGTGTTCAGGTGTGCCCACTGAAGCGTGGTAAGCGTGGTAAGCATGGTAAGCGTGGTAAGCGTGGCTATAATTAGCCTTTAATTCAGTTGTGTTCCCACTGAAGCATGGTTATAATTAGCTTTTAATTAACTGGCGTCGTCGTAGACGAGTACATTATCATAGGCATAGGGGTGTTTTCACGATGCCTAAATGAGGTATGGCTCATTATAGCATTATTGTTGATTTAATTGGTTCAATCTAGTCATGTGTTATATCTGTGCCCAGAAGGGTCTTGCAAAGATAAGAGCACGTGGATACATTTAGAAGAGATACAGGGCTGTAATGGCGAAGTGTCACCCCGGTGCCTAGATGTAGGCAAAGTGAGAACGTGTTAGGTTGCGTGGGAACCAGAAAGGTGTTGTTCCCATTAAAAAGTGCAAGAGTGCAGAACGGGGTCTCTACACTGTGGAGAAGGAGAGCGAACGGTCAGGGACAGCTCTGCGTAGCGGCCCGAGAAGGCGAGGACGTATCGAGCGCGTGGTAACGATCCATATTTTTTTGGGTTTCAAAGTGTATCTGAGAGCAAAGGTAGACTAGAGGGTAGATGTTGTTATGTTTATTGTTACTATAAAAAGTCTGTTTGGGTATTCATATACATGTAACATATATGTAAATTTCCATTCTTCTTTGTTGCGTTGATTACGGTTGCCGCCTGCATTCACAAGCGTTGACGTAATTAACATTGAACCCTACTAGACCTGAGCCATATAGTTACGGAGACCTCGCCGTTCTGTAACATAGCCCCACAACTATGAACTGAGTACAGAATGATGTGAGGTTTTGAATGACAGGTGAGAAACTCACTAACGAAGAAGACGATCAGTACTGTCCTTGCCATTTTGGGGGTAAAACACTAGACCTAGACATATTACTAATCGTAATATGCTTACTTGTAAGTTCCATTGCTGATCATATAAAATGAGCATAATATCAAGTTTGGCCTATGTGATCTCATCCCGGGTTCAATATAGCATATATGGGCTACAGTTCTAGTATATCCTCTTTAAAACATATACTGAATGAAGGAAGTAACTTTAACGTTGTTTATCCAATAACGGAAGTTCGAATTTTGTTATGGATGTCCGATATTTTACTATTACTCTTCCACCGTTCCTCTTTCGCCTACTTTCCACGTTCCCCTGTCTCTCCGCATTCAATTTACTCCACGTCTGCATTTTATACTAATGCTTGTGTATTTAATGTGGTTCCACGGTTTAAAAAATGCCTAATCAATTTGGTTACGCCAAACACCCCCGCCGCTGCCATTCTCCATTCAGTGTATCCACAACTAGTGGCGCCATCTAGCGAGTGTGTACGTACTTTTGTAGACAGCGATTCGGCTGTTTTTTGCAGGTTGTGTCTAGTCCAGAGATAAAACGTAAATAGGTATTGTGACACTTCAGTGACAACTTTACAAAACGGATTATCAAAATTATAACCTGTGTGTGTGTGTGTGTGCTTGTGTTTGTGTGCGTGCCGGTGAGCGTGCGGGTGCGCGCGCGTGTGCCTGTGCCTGTCTGTGTGTATTAGCACAAGTATGTCCAAATGCCAATATACACGACGATAACACTCGGAGAACAACTGAAGTACATACTTTCAGAACGAAACATGAATTTGCAAAAATGTGTCTTAAATGCAACAGGTCATGAATAATATCCCTGATCTAGTAATAAGCAAGACTAGGAATCCTCTGAGTAAATCATAATTTCAGAGGATTCTCAAACTGTGTCAAACACGACTTACTACAAATTTATAACATCAATTGTTGCATAAGCAATTGTTGCGTATGTATGCATGCATGTATATATATATATATACATATATATATATATATATATGTATGTATGTATGTATGTATGCATGTATGTATGTATGTATGTATGTATGTATGCATGTATGGATGTATGTGTGTGTATGTATGTATGCATAATTCAACTGCTTTTCAATGTCACTTATTGATATTTTGTTGTTGCGACGAATAAAAGTATCCTTATCCGTTCTAAAAAATATGTGGTATTTTAACCTAAATGTATTTTTAGCGCATGTTGATATAATGCCTAAGAGTGCAGAAAAGTTATTAAGATAGCATATTTGATGCCATTTTAGATTATCTATGACTTATCTAGTCATAATATTTTATTCATCACGACGGGAAGATGTATAGGCCATTTTCAGTCTCGGTTGCGACAAACGGTGGTGCCACATCACGGATCTTAGACAGGTTACACTGGAGTTTTAGTTAGCATTCACCATAACGTGTGACGCATTGATCTAGCAATAGGTTCGATTGAGTAATCAGTAAAAGCCTAATCCCATCCATAATCATAACTAACCATATATAGGTTCTACTACTGACCCTACCTTAATCATAACTGACCCTAACCCTAAAATTAAAATGTATACTAATATTCTTAACACAAATTAATAATGAAATCGACATTAAACAGTTATGCCCGTCGTCTGATTGGTTAATAGGACTGTAGCAGAGCTCCAGTGACATAGCTATCAATGATGCCATCTGACGACTAACACGTAAACTAAACAACGCATGTATGTCGATGTTTTGTGTCAGTATGAGTTTGCAGTAATACTGCTGTCCATTTATTCATAAATTCTACTGAATAAGTAAGTATTATTATTATTATTCTTACGCCATAGCTTCATCCTTCACACAAACATACAACAACTCTGTCTATCCACTTCCAGTTATGTCTTTAGTAGATGAATTGGTCAAAAGGTGGCAGCACTAGAAATTCCAATATGTATTCCTCTCTTCTTGTAGTCTCTGTCGTCGTTGTTTGCATAGACTAATATGCAATCGCATAAGAATATAAGGGTACGTTCTTACATCGCGCAGTATGCAGTCCTTGGAACTGCTGAAAGTTCCCAAAAGCGTTACGTGATGAAAGATCATCATCATGTAGAACCGGGAAAATCAAACTATATCGATATGATGGCGCCACCTATCGAGTGGAACGTATACTAATGCACAGTGAGACTATTGTGCTAATATAATACCAATGATAGGTCCCACACCACGTAGTTTGGGGACAGGCGGTGTTCTAAACCAATGCAAAACGCATAACGTTTTTTTTCGGAACTTTGCGCTTTCATGATACGACGCTTAATTTTGCTAGAAGATTTCCATTTGTTCAGAAGAAGAAAGAATATTCAGAGACTCAATGCCAATAGAGAATGCACGAACGTTGAATTGAGCAAACTGAATGCTCCAACTGATGTTAGATGCACTGATCCCAATTGTCATAAATGTAATCATCATCATAATCTCGATGAATTTTACAATTCTATCGTGATTACATTGAAAAGTTGTAGTCATACACTTCGATCAAATCGCATAGGTGCTTATAAGTATAATGCTGTACCAGGTTGGAACGAGCGAGTGAAAGAGCTTCATTGTGCAGCCCGTGATGCTTACTGTATATGGAAAGATATTGGTAAACCTAGACAAGGTGACATTTTTAATGTTATGAAATTATTCAGAATGAAATTCAAGCAGGCGATCATAAAATGTCAAAGGGAGAGAGAAACTATCATTGCTGATAACATTGCAGAACAGTTGTGTCAAAAAGATACCGCAAATTCTGGAAAGAAATTAAGCACTGTACGAACAGTAAAGTAAAACTTCCGACACAGATTCATTATATACACGGTGCTGTATCGCACTTGCATTTGCATTTGGTTTTCAGGATAAAAAATCATTTGCATTTGCATTTGAATCCAAAACATTTGTATTTGTATTTGAATGTCAAGACCAAAACACTTGCATTTGCATTTGAATCAAAAACACTTGCATTTGCATTTGAAAAAGAAACACTTGCATTTGCATTGGATTAAAAACAGTCTAGTTGTCCGGATGTTTAACTGGTAATTTGTCTGTCTAGTATTTATGGTGGATTCGGTATCTACTGAGCCTTGAAATCATTGAAAACCTTGAATTACACCAATCCCAATTCAAGGCCTTGATATCCTTGAATTCTGACTTGCAGCCTTTATTAGGCTCTGCCTCTGGCCTTTGTTCAGTGCATTCCCTGCTGATCTCAGCCTGAGACCTAGGTTGCCTTATCTGCTTATTTTGCATAATCCATGGCACTGCTGTTGGCTACAATTGCCCACTGACCCTGGTAGCGTTTGTTCATCAGTACACCTCCCCTCCCACTGGCTGGGGAGGTGTTTCAGCTGGGGAGCACTTCTGCTGTCCATCAGCGTATCTGCTTATATTGCACAACAGTTGCCTATTGACCCCTTTTTATGATGCAAGGCTTCCTGTTCATTCAAATTGATCTTCCTTGACCAATCACTTTGTATGGGTATGAGTGTTACATACTTAGACCTATATGATTGAAAGGCTGGAAGCCATGGATAATTTGCTTGACCTGTGAAAAGCTATGCATAGTATGCAATTAAGAATACTTTTATTACTCCTTTCATTTACAAAAAACGAATAAAAACTACACAAATGCATTTGCATAGAATTACGTAAGGGAACATTTGCATTAGAATCATTTGAAGCATTTGCATATTCTCAAAACACTTTTTTTTGAATAATATAATAACAACTGGAGTTTAATAATATAAAACACTTGCATTTGCATAATATAAACAAACATTGACATTTGATTTTTTCAAAAAAACATTTACATTTGATTTTTTCAAAACGCTTTCATTTGCATTTGAATAGTTTTAAAACATTTGCATTAGCATTTGCGTTTTTTCAAAACACTTGCATTTGCATTTGTATAGTTTAAAACATTTGCATTTGCATTTGATTAATTTCAAACACTTGCATTTGCATTTGAAAAATTTCAAACACTTGCATTTTCATTTAAATGCAACCGTGTATCAACGCACTTGCATTTGCACTTGCTTTTGAATCTTTTCAAACATTTGCAATTGCATTTAAATGCGATCACTCGCATTTGAACCCAAGCCTGCTATAAGCATCGGGTCAATGTGGAAGCATCATTATGAACATTTATTTAATGATATGAAGGATAGCCGAAGTGATAAAGTTTGTTCTGATTGTTCCACTGGCAATAAGGGAATGACTGTTGGTGCAGTTGAACTGATGGATATTATTAATGGACTTTCAAAAAATAAGTCACCAGGTCTGGACGGTATCAATGCAGAACATATTCGACAAGATGGCTGCCCGGGGATAGACGTGTATTCTGGTGTGTCCCGAGCTTTGCATATTTGTTGTGGTGGGGAGGCCTTGGAGTGTGGAGGTTTACAAGGTGGGTGACTGACCGAAGGAGATAGAGCACGCTGAACTTTTCGGACTTTGTGAAAGTGCTAGATAGAGGTTGCTTAGCTGCTATTAGTTCCATAACTTAAGCCTGAAATCGACGCACATTACGCCTCAGTGTCAGTGCCTGCCTGTGTAGCAGGGTGCATTACGTAACAACGTCTGGCACTGGCAAACAACGCCGGACAGTGGAACTGCAGACACCCACTTGTTATTGTGTTCCGCATGACTGCGTTTGCAAGTCGGCTTGCAGTATGCCAAAGTCGCGTAGATCAAGCAATGTCGAGGATAACCAAGAAGATCAGTTGGTTCTAAGACTAATTGCAGCCCTCAACGATTCAGCAGTGCTGAACAAAATGAAACAGGTTCTCTTTCCGGATGAACTCGCCAAAGAGATTCGTGAATTGAGACAAACGTTCAAAAATTTTCAACAACAACTGGATGAAAAAAACAATAAAATTGCACTGCTTGAAGATAAGGTTACTCATCTCCAGAACCAAATTGATGACAATGAACAATATGGCCGTAGGACAAACCTACGGCATTGAGGAGACAGGTCATGGGGAGGACCTTGAGTCAAAGCTCATCGAAATTTGCAACGAGCACATGAAAATCAGTCCTGCTGTATTGCCCAGCGACTTTGAACGGGTACACAGAATTGGTCGCAAAACGGACACCTCTACCAGGCCGCGACCCGTAATCGTCCGCTTCAAACCGGAGAAGACACGCGACAGAGTGTTTCAGTCAAGAGCTTCACTTAAACAAAAGAACGAACGAGTAGCCGAGCGAAGTTTGAAGATCATCATAAATGAAGATTTGACAATAATGCGCTCAAAGTTGGCTTACGCAACAAGAGTGTTGAAAAAGGCAAACAAAATCAGAGACTGCTGGACTTACAATGGGAACATGATTCACAGGATATACACCTCGAATGAGCTGGACAAGTACCAATGACAAGCAAGGCATAGCACCAAATGTCGATGATAATGATGTGAACAATTAGTTGTTGCTCACGTGACATTTCTGACTGACTCGAAATCTAGTTCTGCGATTGGCAATGTCTGTTGTATGAACTGTACGTATGTAAATAAGTTGGTTAAAAGGTACCTGTTTTTCTATTAACGTAGGTTTTTTATATTTTTAATATCTTGTTTTTGCTATTTGCAGTGTTCCCTATATAAACTTTTTTTTTATATATCTTAGTGCAGTTTGTTACTCACTTGTGTCGCGACTTGTGATCCGTTTTCTGTTTAATGCTTCTTTATTTTCCACACTACTTTTTATTTGTTATAATAAAATAACCTATGCATTTATATATATTGGAAATGCGTTGGGTAAAATGCATTAGATTGCATTTGCAATGTCAGCTATAGGAACTATATGTATGTAAACAAAGTTAGTTAAAGGGTACCTTGCTTTTGTATTAACGTACGTTTACCTTCAATATCTTGTTTTGCTATTTGCAGTATTCTCTAAATCATTTTTTAAAAATCTCTTAGTGCAATTTGTCACTCACTTGTGTCGTGACTTGTGATTCGTTTTCTGTTTATTTATTTTCCACACATGACTTTTGTATTTGTTATAATATAATAACCTTTTTGCATTTTTTGCATTTATATATGTTGAAAATGTGTTGGTTAGAATGCAGTAGAATGCATTAGCTCCTAGCACTAGAAATACAGTTTTATTCTTAAGTTTTTTTTTTCTCGGGCCATCTTGTCAAATGGTCCTGACTTTTTTCTATTACATCGCCTTTTTTTTCTTGAATATGTTTCTAAACATAATGGTTTTTTTCTATCTCTGACTCTTTAAATAGCTACTTATCATGCACTGCTTTAGCTTTACATGAACAAAATACAAATATTATTAAACAAAATCTAGTAACTCAAACACTAAAGGCACACACTCTTACTGAAACATTACTGCACATTGAAAATATGCTGATCTCATTAAAATTTAAAATACACTGAAATGATAACGGACGAAACTTTTCTCCAATTTACAGGTGGTATTACAAATAATTGTCTAAATAATATTCTAAACATCAGTAATACTGTTGGTGAAAATAATGAATTGCCAACAATACGCCGATCGTCATATTATGATTTTGAAAAAATTAATTTGTTAGTTCAAAACAATAATAAACATTTCAGTATCCTAAGCTCAAATATACAGTCCATTAATGCAAAATTTAGTAAGCTCGAGGCATTTGTAAATGACTTGTCTTCCTTAAATTTTAAATTTAGCATAATATGTCTCCAAGAGAGCTGGTTATCTGATAATGATGACTTATCACTAATTAAATTAAATGGATATGACTGTATATCCCAAGGAAAAAGTTGCAGCACCAAAGGGGAATTATTAATATATATAGATAAACACTTTGATTATGAAGTAAAGATGAAATTAAATATGTATGAACAATGGGAGGGACAAATAATACAAGTAAATGGAGGAGGCTTATCGCAGCAAGCCAAAGTGAGACTTTTGTATGCCAAGAGGAATATGTTACGTCAAAAATTCCACTTTTATTTAACTGCTGTACAAAATAAGCTATTTACAGCGTATTTTGGTAATGTCTATATGTGTGCGTCATGGGTGAACTTTAGAAAAGTTTATTTTCAGCAATTCGTTGTTGCATATAACAACTCTTTCAGGATATTGAACAATTTGCCCATGAGATGTAGCGCTGGCCACATGTTTGCTACAGCTAATGTCAGCTCGGGTAAATGTGTAATCAGAAAGGCTATTTTTAGCCTAATGAATAGGATCGACATGTCTTTGAATCCCATTATTTATAGCATTAAAACTAACGACGTGTATTGTACTTCGAAACTGCGGCACTAGTGGGCCCGGGATTTATATATATTTTTTATATATTGTTCCGATCGATTTTTTTTATTTATTTACATACTTTTATTGATGTATTTTTATATATGGACATGATGATTGTTTTAAATAAATACATTATTATTATTATAGGGATAATCTGACGATTGTGATTGTTTTTATTTTTCACTATTTGTACCTGATGCAGTATTTCAGCTGATCCGTTCTTCGTGTAAATATAGTGGTCATACATTTATATTTTTAATTATAAATGTTATGAAAATCAGTTTTGTAAAACGATAATTTTCATGTTATAATACAACGAAAACGTTTAACTATCTATATATCTATCTGTCTGTGTATCTGTCTGTCTGTCTGTCTGTATGTCTGTCTGTCTGTCTGTCTGTCTGTCTGTCTGTCTGTCTGTCTGTCTGTCTGTCTGTCTGTCTGTCTGTCTGTCTGTCTGTCTGTCTTTCCATCTATATATCCATCCATCCATCCATCCATCCATCTATCCGTCTATCTGTCTGTCTCTGTCTGTCTGTATGTCTACCCATCCATCCATCCATCCATCCATCCATCCATCCATCCATCCATCCATCCATCTATGTATCTATCTATCTATCTATCTATCTATCTATCTATCTATCTAGCTATCTATCTATCTATCTATCTATCTATCTATCTGTCTGTCTGTCTGTCTGTCTGTCTGTCTGTCTGT
The DNA here is from genome assembly GCA_020002185.1 of Paraescarpia echinospica. Taxonomy (NCBI): domain Eukaryota; kingdom Metazoa; phylum Annelida; class Polychaeta; order Sabellida; family Siboglinidae; genus Paraescarpia; species Paraescarpia echinospica. The sequence goes on along the minus strand of CM034535.1, from coordinate 49,908,547 downwards.
CTGTCTGTCTGTCTGTCTGTCTGTCTATCTATCTATCTATCTATCTATCTATCTACATATCTACATATCTACATATCTACATATCTACATATCTATCTATCTATCTATCTATCTATCTATCTATCTATCTATCTATCTATCTATCTATCTATATATCTATTTATCTATCTATCTATATATATACCTATCTATATATAGCTATATATAATATATATATATATATATAATATAATATAATATATATATATATATACTTAAACTGTTTTACTACAATAATTAGGATACGAAGAAAACAACAATTACACTTACATTAGTAGCATACCTCTACAATACATTGTCTTCAATATTGAACTGCAGTGCTGTCAAACAAAGGTCCTGCGCTGAATGAAACGGAAGTGACCTCTTAAAATAAAAACAAGAGTTGTTAAAATATGTCCTCGTGCAATCTCGCGAGACATCTTGGGTGAAGGCCGAAGGCGATAAAATCACTGTGTAAGACAGCCCGTGTCACAGGAAGGACAGTGCTTTAACGCAATGAAAAAAGAATAAGGATTACTGATTCGAACAAGCACGCCGAATGATGAACGTGATTATTCCTGCAAACATCACGCGTAACGTTGTAACCTTTCTCGTCGCTAACGTCATTGATAAAAGCGTGACGACAGTCCCCTGTTTAAAAAAAAGAAACGCTTAATTGATGAGGTGAGCGGACATCTCATACGCTATTTCTGCGACTACTAGCACGTGTTATGTTGCTGGCCAGCGTGGAAGGACAGACGACATAGAAGTAGGTACATCGCTGTTAACTACGAGAGTGGGTAGCTATCTTAGAAACGACGAAATGCACGTAATGAAAACGTACCATTAATGGGGACATGCATGCATGCATGCATGCAGGCAGGCATGCAGGCAGGCAGGCAGGCAGGCAGGCAAATTCGCTTACCATGAAACCATTTAAAATCTCACTTCTGACTTGCGCTGTTGTATGTCCCATTGGTTATAAAGACCATCGCATACACGGGACGGTTTGATCAAGTCCGAGCACATGTTCATTGTAGAGAAAGAACACCGTGTGGGATGTAGGAAAACGTTGAGGCCAGAACGCCAGTAACGGTTTAGGTAAATTTGGCAGCTGTTCCGTTTAAGCGGATGCTTCTTTCAGATCCTTCACCAACTTCGGTGGACGCGAGTCAATGTAACGTAACACAACGTTGCCAGATCACAGTAAATCAAAAGACAATGTCGAGAAAGCTACCAAGCTCAACCAGCAAAGCTAATTATCAGTGAGTTTCTAATTGATCATGGATATCATTTATACACAATGTCGGTCGGTCTGTCGGTCTGTCGGTCTGTCGGTCTGTCGGTCTATAAACGTATATATCCCGAACTACTGAGCGAACGAACAGAAGGTCAACTCCGCACCAGCTTGGCACCAAGTGTGGCAGCAACATTTAACGACAATAATTGAATTTCTTGCTGGGGAAAAGAGCGAATGTTGTTTCTGCGCGAACAGTTATCGGAGGAGGAAATCTGAAATGGTTCTTTTAAGCATGCTACTCACATCTGGTTTAGTATGCGGAACGTTAATGTGAATTAAACTAAAAGGTTCACTCCATTGCATTTCTGCACAGTTCGTGTGCGTTTACCCCTACTCTAGCGTGCAACAAGTTTTATTATACATGAACGCATACCGTTGCTTCATTTTGGCCTACGATGTAGAATAATAGAAGGGCCACTTTGTCTATCCAATGCCAGACGGGCCGACCCTTGTAGTTTGTTATACAAATATTAAAGAGCGCGCTCTAGTTTCTAGAAGATGAAATCTCATCACACAGAAGTAGCCACTGTCACACACCTTTCATATCAGACTTATATTCTCACACGTGCACACGCATGTGGGCAGGCACGCACGTGCGCACGCATACACACGCACGCACGCACACGCACGCCTCCACACACTTTTGACTCAACAGCACGTTATGTTGTCTTTACTAAAGGGTTCACTCCGTGTTGCGGCACATGTGTTATTTCCTTCTATTATAGATGCCGGTTCATCCACGCATGTCCATTGTCCGGCATCTGCCTGGCCTCTGGGACGAAAGCGGTACGGTTCCTGTCATAACAACGTAGGGCTTACACAGCGACTGCTAAGGGATCATAATCAGAACATTAATGTCCTACCACAGATGAAATAACTTCCATCTGGCTTCAGCCCCTCCCCCCCATCCACGTCAGATGAAACTTGGTAAACACTGATATGATGATATCAATAATTATATTCAAAATATCGCTAAATCTACAAAGGTTCACAATCTATCATTTGCCTATGCGCATTAACTTTCAATAACAATCAGATTACAAATTCTAATTAATTATTCAATAACTAATTAAAAAAAAAAAATTAAAACAGTATACAACAATTACAAAGTCGGTGACTAGAAAATAATTGAAACAACGATATCGATCATTAAAATAATGATAAATTTTTCTCCCTGCGCAAGAAAAAGTGAGGGGACGCGAAAGTCCGAAGCGTAAAATCGATGTCCGACGCAGACGAAACTGCCTCTGACCCCCCTCACCCAAACGAGTTATTTTCATCTGATATTCGACATCGATGTTCGGAGCTTACCCCTAAGGTCATGTACATTTATTTAGAGGACAATTGTTTTGGTACGGAAACACCAAAAAAATATATTCTTAGGACTAGTAACAAACGAGAAGTGTGGATTTGTACATATATGATGGTAGCAGTAATACTGCATGTGTTGTACTGATGTTTTCATGATGTCATATAGTTGTCACTGTGTTTTGGCAGTTGCAACTGGGAGCTAGTGAATAGCACACGAGCAGGAGTAAATCAATGCGCTGGCATTCTCTTGTTGGTGTGGTCTTCGAGTGTTGCAGCGAGTGAGAATTCGTGATGTTGCCACAACAATTAACTGCCGTTGAACAATGTCATTTATGCCGTCCGCTTTATTGCCATCCCTTGTGTTATGTTCGCAACTGGGAGGCAGCTTCAAGAGAAATGCCAAGAACAGAATGTGGACCTCTACACCATCGTCATCGACCTCGCCAAGGCCTACAATACAATCAGTCGGCGTGGTCTGTGGAAGATCATGGAGAAATGTGGCTGCCCAAAGAAATGCATCACCATAGTTCGGCAATTCCATAACGGCATGCTTGCGTGTCCGTGAAGGCGGAGAGTTGTCTGACTCGTTCCCAGTCGCCAATGGAGTTAAGCAAGGATGTGTGATGGCGCCAACTCTCTTTAGCATGATTTTTTCTGCTGTGCTCAAAGACGCACATGATGCCTCTGGAAGTAAAATCAGATATCGTTCAGATGGCAAACTGTTTAATCTCAGACAACTCCATGCCAAAACCAAGGATCAGATAACACTGTCCGTGAATTCATATTTACTGATAACGGCGCGCTAAATGCCGGATTACACATAACCTGCTTGACACGCAGCGAAGCATGAACCTGTTTTCCTCTGCATGTGAGAACTTTGGTCTGACGATAAGCACAAAGAAGTCTGATGTGATGAACCAGCCTGCTCCATGAAAGCCGTACGTCGAGTCAGAGATAAACACCAAGACCTGATTGCTACCTTTGGAGGATACGTGTTTTTCATATTGACGATGAAACCAATGCAAGGATTGTCAAAGCAATTGTGGCATTTGGTAGAATCCGTATCCGAGTTTGTGAGCGTAGAGGAAAACGCCTGCAGACAGAAATGAAAGTATACAGAGCGGTTGTCATTAAATCACTACTCTACGCGACCGCAACAAACACGGACCAAACAACTAAACCACTTTCACATGAGATGTCTGCGAAAGTTCAGAAAATCCAGTGGCAGGAAAAGTACCAAGCACTGAGGAGCTCGCCCAGGCTGGCTTGCCAAATGCATATGACATGGCTGAAACAGGCACAGCTGAGATGGGCTGGCCGTGTGGTCAGAAAGCCAGACATACGTCTGCCTAAGAAGGCGCTCTATTGCAAGCTGGCAAACGGGACCCGCTCCCACGGAGGACAAAATAAACGATATTAGGACAAACCAAAGTCATCCCTCAATAACTTCAATATGGACAATGACTGTTGGGAGAGAACGGCTTGGAAACGTCAAACAAAAAAACGTGTGCTGTGAACAAAGACGAGTTGGAAACGCCAAAGGAAGATGAAGCGATAACGTCAGAACAATTAACTGCCGTTGAACAATTTCATTTATGCCGCCTGTGTTATTACCAGCCATTATGTTACGAGCGCGTCATCGTCTGCAAGACACGTCAGAACAGCTATTGCATTAAAATACTGTACTGGCGAATAGATCAGCCGTTTCTCTGTACTTGGTTTCAAGCGTCCGTGAATGTCCACAATGTATACTTCATCGAGTTTTTGTCCATGGTCGGATATGCAATCTTCATAGTTAAAAGTTAATTGACAAACAACGACATTTGAAGCGATTATATTTATTGTGTTTAAAACAAATCTCATTTGTTCCTCATTTGTTAGTATTAAATGTTGATAGTATAATGTTCTTAGTAGTACACTATATATGTTGGAGGTATATTGCCCGCTAAACTGCGTTTAATAAGCGCGAAACAGAGGTTGCAATATGAATGTTTGCCCACAAAACGTTCAAATTGTATACAGCACATTCGAATGATAAATACGGCTGTCGCGGGCATAAGCAGGGATAAACCCAAGTGTCGTGGGCATAAGCAGGGATAAACCCAAGTGTATGTGGAATTGCTCTGTGAAATATGCGAACAAAGATTACAATGGGGACGACATACCTCTGGATGAGCGAACGTCCTTTTAAAAATGTCCGAACTAGACTTAATAGGATGATTCTGAGTAACGGAATAAACACGTTTGTGATGTTCTACCATGCCGTGTCAGCAATTGAAAGTCTACCAGACATTCTACTCGTTACGTTTGCAGTGCCAATGATACAGACGCTAAGAAAGTACCCGCGCGTCACGGCAGACAAGAAACATAAGCGTAGCCTTGTCGTCAACTCGTTGAGCCGGCTCACGCATCGGGACCGTGAAGATGGACCAAACACGCGTACGTTTATGGTCGTGTCGTGAACCAATTAGTTTTGTTAGAGCGACAATGATCGTGTCGTGAACCAGTTAGTTATGTTAGAACGAAGATGATCGTGTCGTGAACTAGTTAGTTAAGTTAAAACGACAATACTCGTGTCGTGAAGTATTTAGTTCAGTTAGAATGACGACAGTCGTGTGGTGAACTAGTTAATTCAGTTAGAACAATGACAGTCGTGTGGTGAACTAGTTAATTCAGTTAGAACGATGACAGTCGTGTGGTGAACTAGTTAATCCAGTTAGAACGATGACGGTCGTGTCGTGAATTAGATAATTCAGTTAGAGCGACGACGGTCGTGTTGTGAACCATTTAGGTCAATAAGAACAATGACGGTCGTGCTGTGAATTAGTCAGTTCAGTTATAACGACGATGGTTGTGTTGTGCACTAAATAATTCAATTAGAACGACTTTGATCGTATTGTGAACTAATTAATTCAGTTAGTTCAACCAGGCTCCATCATATTGGTAATTAATGAACATTGCGTATACCTTTTGGAATGCATTGCAGTATTTTGAAGTTATATACTCGTTCCCGTGATCGTTTAATTTCTGCATGCAGCAGATAATAATTTTGACACAACGGTACAGTGGCGCCCCTTGGGGAATGCCTGATAACTCAATGTGTTCACTGAAAAAAGCAAATCACTCTAAATAACTACCTCTGTGTTTGTTTCAAATACATCACACATTGGTAGATCAGAGGCATACCGTCCAATGAAGCGAATGCATAGAGAAAGAGGGGAGTGGAGCTCGACGACAAGGAGAAGATAGCTTTACGGTGCTCCAAAATTATTGTACACAAAGTATAGATTATTCGCTACAACGAATTGTCCTCGTCGCCTTGGATGTGATAGGTTTGTCGCGCTCCAAGTTTAGCCTATTGGTATACAGCAAACACAAGTGTTCTACACCCTAGCTGAAAAGTTGGTGGTCAGTCGGACCTTCAACTTTCAAACGTTGGTTGGTCCACACAAAATTTGGTGGTCAAAATATTAACATAATTACACGGGTATATACATTTGCAGGGGTAACGCATGGCAATTATTAATATGCTAGTTCAGGCCAAATCTGTCCTCATATTTCTGCACATTTACGATATTCAGATTAATGAACCAGCGAATATAAAATGACAACATAGGCAACAGTTTATTGTTGACAGAAAAACATCAATGTTGCAAATTACACCAAACACCACAACACGAATGCATGCAGGGGACTACTCCGACGTGTTGCCATCGCAGCGGCACTGTCGGGCTCTAAGAAACACTCGCTCCAGCTGTATCCGAGTTTAACTCAGACAGTGACTTACTGTCCGAGTCCAACTCGGATTTGAAATTGGGCATCCTCGTGTCAGCCCTACGAAACTAAACTCAATTGATCTATCAGCATTGATCAGCTCGACATTTTATTGTTTTCCAACTTGTTTTTGTACCATGCTTACATTAAATTTCCCGTTCGGAAGTACACAAATGTCACCACTTCGTCGTTATAACAACTTATTTGCCTAATTTTGATACCTCGTGTATTGTTGCCTTTATTCAACATCATGCCATGCATATTTACGTTACAAAAATATCTCGTCTTAGCGCGTTTCCAAACAGCAACCCAGTTTGCAACAACACACGCTTCTATATCGCTCACTGCGGTAACGCGTGGCCGCAGCGACGCAGACTAATGCAAACCGAGTCGCTCGTTGGGCCTCAAAAGTGGGCTAAGACGCAAAATGTTCGTAATATAAATATGCCTGGGATGATCTTGAATGATTGAAGTAAACCAATGAAGTATCAAATGTAGGCAAACGTGTAGTTATAATAACGAAATCGAGGTTGGCCCGGATACTAGACAAGTGCTCCGTTAGACCTATTTTCTTTTTTAAATTCTGGCGGTCTTTCGGGCCGGCATTTTTTGCTAAAGTAGTTCCAATTTTCAAAAAGGATGACCCAACTTTAATAAAAAATTACCGGCCAATTTCTCTCCTTCCAAATATTTCTAAAGTACTAGAAAAAATAATCCATAATCAGTTATCCACTTATTTTATAAATTCCAAGCTATTTTTTGACAATCAGTACGGATTTAGACCTAACCATTCAACAGAATATCCATCACTCGAACTAGTAGATATAATAATTATTCAAGTGGACAAAAAACACTTACCAATTAGTATTTTTTCTTGACCTTACCAAGGTTTTTGACACTATTGACCATTCGATATAATTAAACAAGTTAATATATTATGGTATAGATGGCAATATTCTTCTTTTACTCGAAAGCTATTTAAGCAAACGGAAACAGTATACTGAATTTGAAGATACTACATCTGATACTTTACCTATAAAAGTAAGTGAGCCACAAGGGTCCATCCTTGGACCACTGTTATTTACTATATATATAAATGACTTTTCACAAGCAAGCCAAATGTTTAAATTTATAATGTATGCTGATGATACCACTTTATTTAGCACCAATGAAACTTAGTGATACAGCACAAAATAAAAATATAAAATATGTAATAAAATAAATGAAGAATTCCTAAAAATAATTGAGTGGCTTAATGTTAATAAGTTGTCACTAAATAAAAGTAAATCTAAATATATGACCTTCCAAACGCCAAACAAATCTACACAGAGCCTATTTCTCAAAATTGATAATATAAATATTGAAAGAGTGGAAGATTTTAACTTATTAGGTTTAACTCTAAATACTAACTGAAATTTAAAAAAGCAGTACAAATATCAAATAAATGTTCCAAAACTATAGGAATATTAAATAGATGAAAACATGTGTTACCTCTGCAAATAATAATTATGTTATATAATGCACTGCTATTATCGCATATCAATTATTATTATGACATGGGGATACCAAGGAAACAGATTAACGAAAATTCAAAAGAAAATGGTGCGAATTATAACTTTAAGTAAATACAATTCATATACAGAACCGCTTTTTAAACAACTCAACATACTAAAAGTAGAAGATTTGCCAAATTTACAAGAACTAGAATTTTATTACAAATACAAACATCAAAATGTACCCGTTTACTTATTAAATTGGCAGTTAACCCCAAATACGAGCACACACAAATACGACACTCGAAGAGCAACTGAACTACACACCTTCAGAACTAAACATGAATTTGGAGAAAAAAAGTCTTAAATATAACTTACCGCATGTTATAAATAATATCCCTTATTTTGTGAAAGACAAGATAATGACCCGTAGTTTGAAAGGATTCTCAAGTTATGCCAAAAACCACATGCTACAAAAATACAACGTCACGTGCAATATACAAAATTGTTACATATGCCAACTAAATTTATAAATTATAAATGAGAAACACAGTTAATAAAAATGCAACATTTAAATTTGTATAGTCGCGTACATGCGTACATGCGTACATGCGTACATGCGTACACGCGAACTCAACACATTACAAAGCACGTTACATCAATAAAACAACCATCACACACATTATGTAAGAGAAGATAACTACATTAAATTTTTTATTTTAATGTTTGACATAATCATTATTTTTGTTATAGAAAACCTAGGATACACTAAGAATATATCTATTGTTTCTTGGTGGCTCCTATGATAGCGATCAGTTTTTATTTTAATAGGAGTCTCGCATCCCACAGCAACTGTTTTCTTTCCTTTTGTTGCAAAATGTATTCTGTTGATTACATATTTTCAGTTGTATTGTATATTTCACATTTCAATATTACTGCAAGTGCCGGTATGTGTGTATATGTATGTAATACGTGTACGTGTGTATATATACATAATTTGTATTTGTTAATGTTGTTGGGAAAATTAAACTATCCTTTATCCTTATCCTTTATCCTTTTTCAAAGTTACCGTCCCGACGAAATGTTTGACGGTCTCGGACCTCCGGGTCGGCAGTAATGTCGAGCACTGGCAAGCACTGTTTAACAACTATCAACGTTGAGTTGTGTCGTGTTTCAGTTCATATGCACGAGTTTCAACGCGACCAATGGCTGGACAGGTCTCAGCGCGGATCACCCCAGCCGCACGGCCTGCCCTCGGTGTACAAGCCTCGTCGTGACTGCGGCCCGCTCCGGGACGCGGTCAACGCCAATAAACCCGGGTGCTGCCGTACGAAAACTACAGTTGCTGTCGCGCAGCACCGATCCGATGATACTGAAGGCGGCAGCAAGCCGTCGCTCAATGTCACCAATAACGGCCTCGGTAATGTAACGTCACGAGTTCCCAACGTACAGCCTGATGGTGACACCACGCGGAGTGATGGCGAGCGCTGTAGGTTAAGCGGTTCCCATCGGAGACTGAATCGGTTGAACCAAATCAGCGAAACCCAGACCGACGGATCGCGTACGTCGGAACATCACCGCGGTCTTTCCTTCCAAACCATCACACCCATCTCCATCATGCGATCAAAGTCCAAATACAGGTACAAAATATTCCATCTACTTATAATAGATCTAGCGTATATATCTAAATATAAAAAGTATGTATGTATGTATGTATGTATGTATGTATCTGTGTGTGTGTGTGTGTGTGTGTGTGTGTGTGTGTGTGTGTGTGTGTGTGTGTGTGTGTGTGTGTGTGTGTGTGTGTATGTGTGTGTGTGTGTGCATACGTACGTACGTATATATATATGTTTGTCTGTCTGTCTGTCTGTCTGTCTGTCTGTCTGTCTGTCTGTCTGTCTGTCTGTCTGTCTGTCTGTCTGTATGTCTGTCTGTATGTATATATGTGTGTATGTATGTATGTATGTGTGTTTGTGTGTGTGTGTGTGTGTGTGTCTGTATGTATGTATTTATGAATGCACGTCTGTATGTATGATGTATGTATTTATGTATGTATGTATGTATGTATGTATGTATGTATGTATGTATGTATGTACGTACGTATGTATGTATACTGTATGTATGTATGTATGTATGTATGTATGTATGTATGTATGTATGTATGTATGTATGTATGTATGTATGTATGTATGTATGTATGTATGTATGTATGTATGTATGTATGTATGTATGTATGTATGTATGTATGTACAATATTGTCGCCTTTTATGGGGCAAGTCAGTTGTTCGGAACGTAAAATGTAATGTCCGTGTAGTGCTTATAGTCAGGGATCCAGATCCAGGATTTTAAGATGGACCGGACACCGCTTCCTACACTTTGCAGGCCTCATTTTTGTTTTAAAATGATGTATCAGGATGAAGAATCAAGAGGCCTGCTCGGCCATCTCGATTGCGAACACACCAAAATATTGGTTTGAACACATGTACCCATAAAATATTTGTGATCTTTTCGGTATCGCTTATTTTTCTATTTTTTATAACTGCATCTAAAGTGAATCAAACAAATTGATGTCATGAATGGAAAGGGACTCGTACATGATCTATCGCATGGTGATGTCATAATTGAGCAATTATGACATCACCATGATACTGAGAGGTCCAAAAATTGTAATTTTGGTACAAAATAACCAAAATATCGCTAATTGGGAAAATTAAGATGTATTAAGTGTATTAATTTCGAAAAATGACTGACATGTGGATCACTCATTAAATGGGATCATAAGGTGTGCCTATGGCAATTGTTGGGGAACACTGGGGGCAACCATGATTAAAACATTAGTAGAAATGGTATGGTTAATCAAAGCGGATCATATCAAAATTGCAAGAATATCAGTTTCTTTGTGAATCACATCACACATTTATGGTCTTTCCATTATAAAACATATCATAATATCAATAGTTAACACTTTGTTTGTAATACATCAGTTATCAGACAGCTTAGAACTGTTGGGTGTGTGTCTACATTTACACCGCATGGAAACACAATCAGTCAAATGCAAAAAAAAACATTGAAGTACTTAGTTGCAAAGTTAGTCATCGTACATGTCAACGTTCGAGTACGTTCAGGGTGTGCAGTTGATACCATGTGCAAAGCAAATTTACTCATCTTCGTCGCTCTCCTCAACTATACGAGCACACTTGTTTGGATTCCCAGAACATTTACAAGCAACGACGCAGCTAACGCAGCTGTACCGCAGGAGCAATTCCTTTTGTCCTTGCTCTTGCTGCACTGACAATGGTGCTTTTGTTTGACTGTTGGCGGCTTAACTGGTTTATCCGTCATGATCGGAGATAATTGCCCATTCAGAAGCTGTTTGCCAAATGATGTGGCAACTGGTAAGCTTAGGGTGCACTGTTGAGATCTCTTGCTGGTAGCGATTTGATATAGGCCTCAAAGCATATGGTATTTGAAGGCACTCTCAGTTGGAGGCTGTTTCCTTATAGCTCTCTTCATGCGTCTGAAGATGTGTGCGCGTAAGTGATCGAGGCTCCCACTGAAATCGGAGTACAGCTTCAGAAAGAAAGCGCTGCATGAATCGATAACTGCTGCTGACACAACAAGTGAATCGTCTCCGAACTGCGTCATGTCGTTGAAGTCGGATGCATTCATCATGGCAACCTTGAACGATTTTTTCTTTCCTTTTCTAAATGCGGAACTAACTGTGTCACATCCACTCATTATGTGGTCACAGAGAAGAGCTGAAGTGGCAAGTAGAATTGGCAAACTGAACTTGTCAGCTAGCATTCCTACGATTGTGTGGCATGGAATATGAATTGAGCCCTTCTGCACCCACAACCCTTGCAGTCCTTGTATACGGACACTGTAGTAGATGGCTAAGATAAATACGTTTGTGTCTAGCCTGTATAACTACTCGCGTGTACCCACAGGGGGTCACACAGTAAGATATAAGGGCGAAGATGCGAGTGACTGCCTCTTCGTGATCTCCACAGTCGAGTAGCACTACTGGTCAATCAATCGATTGTGATAATTACAGCTTTGTCTGGTTCTTTTAAGAGGACACCAAGAATCAGTTTCACGCCTTGAGGCATGAGTTTGTTGTCGACGGATTCGGTCATCAACCTTCAAGCTCTTTAATGGTTCAATGTCGTACCTGTCTCCAACCACACTGATACAGGTACAGTGTGCAGGAATTGATGAGAGTAACTTCTTCAGATATCTTGCTTGCATGTTTGCAAAAATATTGCATCCGATGTCTTGGTTACGGTGTATGAATGCCATAGCATCTACATCAGCACATCTTCGTCCATGACAGGAAGATGGTCTTCCTCAATCCAACAATCTTTGAGCTGGTCCTTCATGACAGCCACGTAATCTGCCTTGTTTCCTTTCATCATTGCATAGCCAAGTCGCATGTATGGAAGAGGGACGCAGGATACCCTGTCCACTCATGTGCAGATACGTCCGTGTCCTTATCTTAGATGAAGCATAAGCCTCGCAAGACGTTACTTTTCTTTCTGTTCGGACTTTACTTTCTTTTTGCTCAAACGTCTGGAGGTGAACTGGTTCAACTTGAGGACTTCGGTTTTGTCTCAACTCTTCCCAAAGCTGCTAATCCTTTCGATTTAGCTTCAAGCAGATCCAGGGACTGCCATTTTTAGCCAGTTGCGATGTTGAGTAGATCTGGCGATGAGCAATGGATTAATCATTTCTTGCTTCAGTAGACTTTTCTTCGTGTTCACATCGGATCGGTCTTTTGTTGGCTTTAGTGTTAGTTGACGGTTTGGTGCCCTCCTGAACGTGGACCATTGTATGCTAAGATACTGCAGTGAGCGCTGGAAGTGCTCTAAGGTATTTCTCTCTGGTAGATGCTTCTTGAGTGACTCTAAGGTATTTCTCTCTGGTAGATGCTTCTTGTGGGATACATGTCACATACTTAATATGGCCTGCTGATACAACGGATGACAGCAGTTTTTCTACATGCATTGTTGTTCCGCCTGCTGTGTGTTCGTGGCAATCCAAGTTATCAACCGCACATTGAGTGAACAGTCCAAATTTCAGGTGTGATGGGATCAATGACTCGTCTTGTTCCTCCTCCTCAGTGGTAGTCTGTGCCATGGAAGTAATGTATCTCTGGGCAGTCTGATACCCAATGTTGTTGCCAAACCGGTTCATCATTGTGGCGATTTCTGTACTTCTGGTTTGTACAGTGCTCTTCCAATATGCTTTGGGTTTGGGATGCTTGCTACGGCTGCACCAACACGTTGAGCCAGATGGAAGACTTTTTCATGTTAATGCTCCGGCAGTTGCACTCGCCTGTCAGACTCGGTAAGCTCATGAGTAGCATCAGTCACCAACCAGGTCACATGTTTACACAGTGACACAGGAACGCACTCAGTCGCAGCATCAAACGTTATCTCCATACAAACTGATGTGACATCTTGTGCATTTCTCTTTTTTCGAAGCTGTGCAGCAGTGGCCTTAATGTCAGTGCGCAACGATTTAGCGGAATGGTACAAGATAATGTTCCTTTCATGAGTGGAACCTGTGTTGATGAACTGGCAACTTTCATCAGGAGATAACCTATCGATGTGACGAACAAGTGGTGGAAGACGGCTCTTTCTATGGTACGATCAAGACATGTGGTTCGTGGTCTCTGTAGTAATCTTCGATTTTCTTCTTAATACTGGATGATCTGTATGAAGTAACGTTAAGGATGCCACGTTCTGACAGCCAACTCGGGTATTTATCTCGAAGAGAAATTAAGAAGATGATTCTGTTTGGATCCTTGGATAATGCGTCGTCTATATTGGAGGACAGCCATTTCAAGCATTCGTCTTGTTGATCAGAACTCCCCTTCGGTTGTGCACGGGTCTTCGTTAAATATGCACATAAGCACGACCTGTGGTATTTAAAGTCGTTCGCGATCATGTCCACGCAACTGTCACCATAACCCTGGATATGGCACAACATATTGTCATCACCAAGTTCCTTTGCTTTCTTCCATATCGTATTTTGTCTCTCTGGCATGCTTACAAACAGAAGATTGTGCTCGCCCTTTCCGGTGCGTTCCCTCCAACGTATGAAACACTGCTTCTTACGATCAATAGGGTCCAGTGGCAGATGATCCCCGCATGGGTCTGGGTGGACAGTTTCATAACAGGTTTCGGACCCAAGTAATTTTTTTCTTTGTGCAACAGTGTTCTTGTTTGTGTAGGAATTGCGACATTTTGCGTGACATAATGGATCATTTGACAGAAACTGTTCATCGCCTCCTTGAATTTCACTTCGCAACCTGAATGCTGTATCATCAGTTATGTGGGTCACTGCATCTACAAGTCATTGGAAACCCTTCACAGTTAGTTTCTATACCGACTCGGATGATAACTTCTAGCAAATCACACAGCGAGCATAATCAGTGGACAGACGTTTTCTCTTATGCACGTCCTCCATCGTTCAGCGTCAAATTGTATCTTGCAAATACATAAATTTGATACATATCAATACATATGTGTTGCCTCAAAGTTGCCGTGTGGTGTAGCCCCAACCATTTACAGGTTAGAACTGGTGAGGGAGTCTCCATTTTCACACGGGGCTCTCAAATCTAACAATTCGGTTTCCTGCGTGCTGGTTATACAAATACGTAGATATGGAATCATGCTTAGTATTTTATTAAACTCAATAACACGTGAAATTAACAATGTCATTTATAAATTGATTGTATCAATTTATCTTTTCTATATTTTCAGAATGTATGACTGCGCGACGAATGTCATAAACCCCAAAGGCAGGAAGAAGAACATTAGAAAACAGTTGTTGTTTTTCGGACTGCAACATACCAGGATAGCTGACCGACAATGGGAAAACTGTTATGTTCTATGTTCTTCCAAAGGACGCAAAACTGTTCAAAAAGATGGATTGAATTGTACTCTTGAATAACATCCTTACATTTCACAAATGTAAGGATCATTCAGTCTTTGGCATTGGTATAATTTAGGTTAATCACACCATTTCTACCAATGTTTTAATCAAGGTTGTCCCAGTGTTCCCCAACAATTGCCATAGGCACACCTTATGATCCCGTTTAATGAGTTATCCACATGTCAGCTAGTTTTATAAATTAATACACTTAATACATCTCTATTCTCCCAATTTGCGATATTTTGGTTATTTTGTATGAAAATTAAAACTTTTGGACCTCTCAATGTCATATTTGCTCAAATATGACATCACCATACAATAGGTCTTGTACGAATCCATTTACATATATGTCATCAGTTTGTTTGATTAATTTAATTTAATTTAATTAGATGCAGTTATTAATTTTTTTTGAAAAATAAGCGATACCGAGAATGTCACAAATATTTTATGGGTACGTATGTACAAACCAATATTTTGGGGTGTTCGAAATCGAGATGCCCGAGGAAGCGGTGTCCGGTCCATCCTAAAATAATACCTTTTGACGCTCTGGATCCCTGACTATTAAAACGTAACCTAACAATCGCAGGTGCCACGCGCGTTCGGGAAAACGGTCTCTGCGTCATGGACTTGGCAACATGAAGTAGACACTGACACAGTAATGCTTGTGTCTATCCATAGATATTTTTTAATATCGTTACAATTCTGCCGTCTAACGAGTGAAACTGGAACTATTGCACATTGACTCTCTTGTGAATATCAGACGACGGTAGGGTGGTGGGTGGGTGGTGGGTTGTGACTTGGTAGCTATGTCGGTAGTATTGTGGCAAGCTGCCCATTTGATTGTTTCTAATCACCCAATGTCATATGAATATGGTGGTTTCACGCGTCCGGAGATTCCATCGCAATCGCCTGTCTCCCGTCAGTTTGTACGATTCAGTGTTGCACAGTGTTGTGGTATTGTGATTATACTTCAGGATGACAAAATGGCGGACATTTTCTTGGCAATATCTGAAGTGTCATCCACACAATTGAGGATCCAACTCGCGATGGCGTGAACAAAATAATAAACACTACACATTTGTTGTATTCGGTAAACTGTTAAATCCATGCCTCTATGAAAGGTAACTGCACTCACCATGTGCATTCTTGTCACGGGCGGAAAACATGCATCCCGTTTTTTTAACGAAACAACGAAACGAATTATAGCGGAAGCCGAGCAATTATATATACGTATAAAGCGCCAAAGTGTTTGAATCCATGTATTGGAAGAACCATCCCCGACATCACAAAAATTAGTTGCTGCCGGGTCTTGAGTGGTGGATTGCCCCCTAAATCACCCCCTGAAATGGGCAAAACGTACCTTTATTTATGTTAACAGCGCCAAGCCAAACAGTTTCAAACGTTTCCCTGGTATTCACCGAGTACGGAATGACCAATGCCAACAACTTTAAATGGTGGAATCCCCCCTGACAGCAACCCCCAAAGATAGACGTAATTGTATTTATTCGCGCAAACACCTAGCTGATTTCGCAGTCCGGTAGATGGCGTCGTTGTGGCACAGCTGTGTTAAAATAGAATTGCGACATAACACATTAACTTAGTGATGCACAGGACTATGCGACATGTTTAATGTTCATAATTATATCTTCAGCACGTCCATCATTAGTACAGACGCAACAGGACAACTGTTCATATATCTTCAGCACTCTCAAACGACGCAACAGGATAACTGTTCACTCTGCCTATTAGTACATACAAACTCGATAGGATAACTGTTAATGTTATATCTTTACCACACACATCATCAGTACAGACAGGATAACTGCTCATATATCTTCAGCACACTATCGTTAGTACAGACGCGACAGGATAACTGTTCAAATATCTTCCAGTTGGAGAGGGGGCAGTTCATTCTGGTGGGACAGTTACCTCTAGTGGGACAGGGGACTGTTACTTGTAGTAGTAGAGGGGGAATTACCTCTGGTGGGACAGTTACTTGCTGTGGAACTGGGGACAATTACCTGTAGTGGGATATGGGACAGTTACTTGTGGTGCACAGGGAGAGCTACCCGTGGTGGTACAGGGGACAGTTACCTGTGGTGAGATATTTACCTTCGTTAGGACAGTTGTTGGTGCGGGTGGCCCGCTGCAATTCTCGGTATACCCGGTTGATGAGGTACACGTAGATAGCCCAGAATGATGCCGTGCTTCCGTACTGTCGTTCGATGACATCATGTCATATCCCCTCATGAGATTCTTGAGCGATGCATTCTCAACGACTGATTGAGTGCGAGAGTGCTGTCACAGTCTAACATCGTTTCCTGCACCAGAGATACCCCCTCCTCTGTCATCATCTCCTTGAACTTGGCGAACAGTGTTCGTTCCATGACAGCAGCCAGAAGTTGATGGATCCTGGTACATTGGTTGTAAAATGTCCCTTCCATGAAGCCAGCAAGCGATCCCTCAGCCAAGACACCATCTTCTGTGAGGAGATATTCGACCCCCGAATCAGCCAGGAAAGTTATCAGGGCTCCGAAATAGGCCAGTTCGACGGTGGAAATGTCCGACAATTGGTTTCTTGCAGTCTAGTTCATGTTGCAAGCAAGCTTCGATGAGCGTGCGAAAGAACAAGAACACCAGTTGGGGAATGTTAGAAGGGATCTCCTTCAGAGTGGGAACTGAAGTGGGTGACGGGTTCTTTGATGGTGGCATTGCAAGAATTTATGTGCGCAAAAAGCCATGGCTGCACACCTGATTGCTTCAGTCTTGGTATAAGAATCGTTTAACATAGCAATCGCCTCGCTATGGGTAAGTGACGAATGGTAAACGAATGTTTCCTATTTGTTTGCTTGTTTGTCGATGAGGTTATCTTCAAAACGTTCATTCACTTTCAACATGAGACTTTGACCAGAGTACTTATTGATCAGCATGGGAGTTTTCTTTCTGATGACTTCGTTCTCAGGGAACATCGACACTTTTCGGAAGACTTCATCGTGTCTCTTTCGACGTATCTTTTGCTCTTCCTCCTTCATTCCTTGCCTTACATAATCGCGCCGACATGCGTTATGGTACCTCGTCCGCTTGCAATGAGGTATTCGCCTAGTCCGATGATCCTACCTTCACATTTTGTCTTTGCCGCACTAATAATCGACTTGCTTCCGTATGTAGTAAGACATTAGTGCAGGCGTTCACCCTTCTTGGACTTTTTCCTCCTCTTCTTCCCACAGAAAAGGCACTCCTCCAAGAGTGCCTCTTCTGTTGGACGTTGGTGGAATTCTCTCGAATTTGAGCGGGTGATTTTGCAGGCTGGTGGTTCACTAGAAGGCGCAGGCTGTCTCTTAATAGCGAAGAACCGTCTAAAAATGTGGTGTCACCCTGTTCTGTATTCGTGCTAAAGTATTCCTTTGTGCCAGAGAACTGATCGCTCTGAAGTGTCAGTCGACGTCTGGCAGCATTCTTGACTGTTTCCCAAGCAGTTTCCAGGTTTCCCAGTTGCAAGATTTCAATTCGGGTTTCTCTTCTGTAAATGATGCAACTCGGGGTACAGGTTACCATTATCTGTCATTAAAAAGGAGAAATTAGTTGAAGGGAAGCGCCACGTTGACATTTAATTATTCTTTACTTTCTTTAAACGCATTATGGAGGTTCAGCTTGCGAAAGTGTACAGGTACGTATAAAAAGGCAATACTACGTGATGTGATCGGATAAAATCGATCTTAAAATGTCGCTATCAGTTGCATGAAGCATGAAATAAATGTGTTAGCATAATAGCTTAACCTTCGTGGAATTGTTGTTAGATTAGTGCATGCATAGAATCTCAAACTATTCGATGCGAATAAATGTTGATAAGTAATGCATTATTTGAAAAAGAGCCGATACAAATAAATCTAACACAATCTTTTTACACAATAAACTGTATAATAAGACTACATTTTGGCAGTCATTACCTTTACGCACTAGGGCCTACAATTTATAAAGTTGAATGGATTTGCTGAACCTCTTAACGAGTGGAAACATGTACGTGTAGCTCGGACAGTTACCAGTACATGTACCGTGTACACATTTTGAATGCTGAACTACTCCAGTCAATCAATGATGGCGGTGCATGCAATGTATTTATAATTAAATATTTCAAAATAACACTAGATCTGCAACAGTGCCCCTGTAACGCTGCACCTCATCTGCAAAAGTACTTCGGCATTATAAGGAGGGCGGCCTATCTACAGGGGACACACAGTACATGTTGAAGAATTCTATTTATTTATGTGGACTTATGTTTTAATAATAATAATAATATGTTTTAATAACAAAACATTTAATACAGGAGAGGGACCGCTCAACAAGGGGGATATTCAGTGATATATATATATGTAATACATATATATATATATACATACATATATATATATATATATATATATATAATCTAAGTATTGCCTTGTGCCATTTTCCTATATAACCTGTTGCGTCACTACATAGTTCCATGGAAAATGAGCACAGTAGCGGGACATTTAGTTTGCCCCCGAGCCAATTACCCACTATCTTTGTGTAGTCTGTAGATACGCTGCAGGGATATTGTTGCGTATACGTTTAACATTTAACACATTCTACCACCAGCTTGCACCTGCGTGAAGTGGATGATACGTTTCAATGTCCAGACTGACCAGAGGGTTAAGCCTAAGCAAAAATAGGGCGATATTACATCACCCTAACAAATAAACAAAATCAGAATGGTGTGTCGTCATCAAACGTGATCAGCTTACAAAATACGTACACCTACAAACAAACGATATTTGCGTAATGACTCGAAATACATTTTGCCGCATATCGATTGGCGCCATCTACCGGACTACGAAATCCGCTAGGGGTTTGCGCGAATAAACACGGTTACGACAATCTTTGGGAGTTGCTGTCAGGGGGATTCCACCACTTAAAGTTGCTGGCATTGGTCATTCCGTATACTTGGGAAACATTACTGAAACTGATTTCAGCCTTGGCGCTGTTCGCATAAATAAAGGTACTTTTTTGCCCACTTCAGAGAGTGATTTAAGGGGCATTCCACCACCCAAGACCTGGCAGCAACTCATTTTTGTGATGTCGGGGGATGGTTCCTCCAATACATGGGGTCAAACACTTTGGCCCTTTTTACATAAATAAAAGCTTTGGGCTCCCGGTCTAAATTCGAAACGAGACAGAAGGATTCTACATAGCAAGGCTGAATCACGAATAATTGATCAGTTGATTGATTTATTGGTTGATTGTTTGATTAATTGAATGACTGACTGATTGACTGAATGAATGGCTGATTGACTGATTGATTGATTGATTCATTCATTCATAGATTGAATGACGGATTGATTGATTGATTGATTGATTGATTGATTGATTGATTGATTGATTGATTGACTGCTTGACTGACTGACTTACCGAGGGATGACTGACTGACTGACTGAAGGATGACTGACTGACTGACTGACTGATTGACTGACTGACTAATTGACTGACTGACTGACTGACAGATAGACTGATTGATTGATTGCTTTATTGATTGATTGCTTTATTGATTGATTGATTGATTGATTGCTTTATTGATTGATTGATTGCTTTATTGATTGATTGATTGATTGATTGATTGATTGATTGATTGATTGATTGATTGATTGATTGATTGATTGACCGACCGACCGACCGACCGACCGACCGACCGACCGACCGACCGACCGACCGACCGACCGACCGACCGACCGACCGACTGACTGACTGGCTGAGTGACTGACTGATTGTTGGATGACCGACCGACCGACCGACCGACCGACCGACCGACCGACCGACCGACCGACCGACCGACCGACTGATCGATCGATTGTTCGTCGAAGATCGAAACGAACGGACGGAAAACGCGTTCGGTTCAGCGTGGCGGCCGAAGAGCGCATCCTGCCGGTGGTAGATCACTCGACCCTGACACGACGGAGAGCTACGTGGGTGCCGTGTGTGATCCCCGGCAGCCGGTCCATGTCTTGGTATGCCTCCCGGGGGCCCGACGAGCCTCGGCCACTGCCGGTGAAGCCGTCGCAGCGCCGTGTGCTGACAGCCCAGGTGAGCGTTGACCTTGACGCAAAGTCTGTAGTTGGGCTGGTTTGTGCCAGCTACGCTCATGGTTCTGATCTATATTGAACTCATGTGATACATTTTGGAATCTTGGCTACATTTTGGCTACATTTTGGAATCTTCGTTCACTCAGCTGTGTGTATGAGTACCTGGCTATACAGCAGCTGTGTACAAACAGTGCATCTGGGTTACGGAAATATATCGTATCTTCCAGACACGTGTATTTCTTACCCTGGGGCTCCAGGAAATTCGACTGCTAGCACCGTTCACAGCCAACATGCAATCTACATGTTTTCCCCCGTAGCTCCCATTATCACGGTGAGAGCAGTTCGTCTGCTAAACCCTGCACCACTCCGTCTGTCATCTATTCACACGTCTTCCTACTGGCATCCTTCACCCTCTAACTGCCCGTCCTATGCTTCGCCTTTGTAACATCCCACTTACAGCAGTCTTCCAATTATAATTCCTGTATGCTGCCCCAAGTCTTGCGGCGTCGCTGTTTCGCCGCCGCTGCACTCTCTCACCTGCAGCGAGATGTCTATCCTAATAATTTGTTTTCATTTAAACAAACTGCGTACCATTATCCTCCTGCAGGCCATTCAACCCTTATGCTCCAGCTGTTTCCGCTAACTTGCAGGTTCTGTACTTGTTCAGCTGTCGGTATCGTTGTCTCAATACCAAGTATATGTATGCATGCCGGTGTCATTGGCGCTCCAGGCACATTCCTGTTCATTCTTTGTTGATATATTCCTGTTTGTTACGACTCCGGTTACTTTCGCGTATATCCGTTGCCATTTGTATCGGACGACGGGCATTTACTCCCGAACACAGTTGATCTGAAACTATTCCTCCAATTCACACAAAGTCACCATTCGCTTTATCCCCACCTCCTCAACATTGATGTTCAACTCCGATTTCTGCTGTTCTTCGTCCATTTGTCTTTCCCAGCGTCTCCTTAAATGCATCCCACACCGCATACGCTTCGTAGAATGCCTGCTTGACCCCTGCTACTATAGCCAGGCTGTATGGCGCACATAAATGAACTATTATATGTGTGAAAGAGACCCACTGACTATGAAATAAGAACGTAATCATATGTACCCCTTGCTAATAATTCAGACGAATAGATATCGAAACTATAATACCATGGGGGGCGTACAACTATGACAATAAATACTCCTGTTTTAAGATTGATTTTGTGGTTGTGTAAAGGCCCATTTACACGAACAACAAGTTGGCGGACTAGTTGGCCAACTCGGTGTTGCCCAACCAGTCCGGCAACTAGTTGCTCGTGTACGCATTGATTTAGGCACGATTTGTCACGGCGTCGACGGAGTCGTCCAAATTGGGGCTAGCCCCAATCTGACCGACTAGTTTTTCGGAGTTGTGCCTAATTATCCAATCAGCGCGCAATACGGTGATGACGTTGATAGGTCAACGGCGGGTTCATATACTTGTAAACATTTCGTCCGCCATTGTTTCTTCCACTTCAAATTAGAAGTTGATCGGAATAACGAACATAATAAAAGTTTGCGAAATATACACTCTAGGATATACACTTGCATGACAAAACAACGACGAATAGTAGAAGACTGCGACGTCCTTAGCACAACAAGTTATTGTGTATTCTAGATTTTACGTTAATTTGTTGCGATATTTACTGCTGTCCCGACCCGAGTCCCAGGTCCATGCGGGTCGATCACTCGATGCACTATCTGTTTAAGTTAATTAACGCCTAGCTTGGCGACCCTAGCCTAGACTAGACTACCAGGTACTGCAGGCAATGGTTTTATGCGAAATAAATAACATCTGAGAACTGTAATCGTTGTTTCAGCAAAAAATCGTAAGCAGTCGCAGTCGAGGTCAAAGTCGCAGTTGTTCGCTGTGTCGAGACATGTCACATGTGTAAATGCACACATAAACGTTGTCGGACTAGTTGGACAACACCGAGTTGGCCAACTAGTCCGCCAACTAGTTGTTCGTGTAAATGGGCCTTAAGAATTTCACACTCTTACTGACTAAAATGTGACTGTAACTCATTTTAGTTGATAATAACAATGTGTAAATCGCTCATGTATGCTCGCGTGTGCGCCACACACACACACGCACACACACACACACACACACACACACACACACACACACACACACACACACACACACACACACACACACACACACACACACACACACACACACACACACACACACACACACACACATGACTCGCGCGCAACAGTAGAGTCCTGCTAAAAACCCGCGCACAACACGGTCAACAACTCAACATGCCTCCAGGCTCTTGGTAAAAGTGGACGGACGTCAATGTCTCCGTCTGATTTACGTCTCTCCTTCGTGCCGACTGACGACAGCGATATGCATTGCCCCATGGTTGACGGCTTGATGCATTTCTTAAAGTTCAGCGACGTTGCTCTAATTAATAGCCCGGACGTAGTTAATTAGCGCTATCTCCGACATTGAAGGTTGCACGAAGCTTTCTTCTCTTCCACCGACAGCAGGAGGTTCTGTTTAACTCCGACAAGGGAGCGCGACAACGATGAGACGACCGATTTGTTCGAGGAAGATCGCCAGGGATACCGTTCCCCCGCACGAGTGAACGCAGTAACATATTTATGTCTTAGTAGGCATTGGATCTTAGGTGTATATGTGTGTGAGTGCATGAGTGCGTGAGTGCGTGAGTGTGTGAGTGCGTGTGTGTGTGAGTGCGGGAGTGCGGGAGTGCGGGAGTGTGTTAGTGCGTTAATGCGGGAGTGAGTGCATAAGTGCGTGAGTGAGTGAGTGACAGAGTGCGTGCGTGAGTGAGTGAGTGAGTGAGTGAGTGAGTGAGTGAGTGAGTGAGTGAGTGAGTGAGTGAGTGAGTGAGTGAGTGAGTGAGTGAGTGAGTGAGTGGATGAGTGAGTGGATGAGTGAGTGGATGAGTGAGTGGATGAGTGAGTGGATGAGTGAGTGGATGAGTGAGTGGATGAGTGAGTGGATGAGTGAGTGGATGAGTGAGTGGATGAGTGAGTGGATGAGTGAGTGGATGAGTGAGTGGATGAGTGAGTGGATGAGTGAGTGGATGAGTGAGTGGGTGAGTGAGTGGATGATGAGTAGGTGGATGGGAGTGAGGTGGATGAGTGAGGTGGATGAGTGAGGTGGATAGGAGTGGAGTGGATAGTGAGTGAATGGTGAGTGGATATGAGTAGGAGTGGATGAAGTGAGTGGATGAGTGGAGTGGGTGGTGAGTGGATGAGTAGTGGTGGATGAAGTAGTGGATGAAACAGGTGGATGAGTGAGTGGTGGGTGGAGTGGATGAGTGAGTGGATGGTGGTGGGGTAAGGTGAGTGGATGGTGGTGGATGAGTAGTGGATAGGTAGTGGATGAGTGAGAACAGTGAAGTGGATGAGTGAAGTGGATGAGTAGGTGGATGGTGAGTGGATGAGTGAGTGGATGAGGTAGTGGATGAGTAGGTGGATGAGTGGAGTGGATGAGTGAGTGGATAGTGGTATGGATGAGTGAAATTGGAGATGAGTGAGTGGATGAGTGTGGAGTGGATAGTGGTGGATGGTGGTGGATGAGTGAGTGGAATGGTAGGTGGATGAGTAGTGGATAGGTAGTGGTTGGAGGTAGGGAGTGGATAGGCTGAGTGGATGAGTGAGTGGATGGTAGTGGATGAGGTGAGTGAGTGAGTGAGTGAGTGAGTGAGTGATTGAGTGAGTGGATGAGTGAGTGGATGAGTGAGTGGATGAGTGAGTGGATGAGTGAGTGGATGAGTGAGTGGATGAGTGAGTGGATGAGTGAGTGGATGAGTGAGTGGATGAGTGAGTGGATGAGTGAGTGGATGAGTGAGTGGATGAGTGAGTGGATGAGTGAGTGGATGTGTGAGTGGATGAGTGAGTGGATGAGTGAGTGGATGAGTGAGTGGATGAGTGAGTGGATGAGTGAGTGGATGAGTGAGTGGATGAGTGAGTGGATGAGTGAGTGGATGAGTGAGTGGAT
>CM034535.1:49853608-49881108 GCA_020002185.1 Paraescarpia echinospica | reverse complement strand
CATTGGAAACCGGTGACGACACACCGTTCTTTAGATGGCGCCACCGTAACCTCGTGAAAATGTAATCGAGAGGGTGGAATAATGCAAAACACATATACATTGTTTTGTAACAGAAGTATTACTACTTCAACAAACCGTTATACAACAAAGCACTTCCTTACATAAATACAACTTCCATTTATAAAAAAAAACAGTTAACAAATAATTAACATACACCATTTGCAACATTCATTACACATATTACGAAGAAAGCACTTCTACCCTTTCATGATCTACATTAATCTCCACTGATTGACGTGGCATCCGGCATGACATAGAGCAATTAGCAACTTTCGCAATAAACGTAATTCCGTGTGATCCGACATAAACCAAACATCATAAATCGCCGAATGGCCATTTCGCACCGCGATGATGTCAGTGTTATATCTAGATGGATGTTTTATGCTCGGCTGTCACAGGCAGAAGCGTAAAACGTATTGTGATAGCTGACTTCGTAGTGACGTCATTGGTGCAACAAATCACCTGAAAAGTAGGCCATTGACCACAGTCCGCCATTATGTATGAATCTCCACTAAACGTCGTGTTGCGCGTGAATTCGAGAGCGCTTCTGTGCAAGAACAAAGAAGATGGAAAGAAGGAGGATGAATGCCATGAAAGAAGATATTGGGATGGCGTTCAGCTTAATGGGGAGAAACCAGGTGACATGGGTAGGTGTTATGAACGCGGGAAAATTACCAAAGAGAACAGAGGCGGAGAAACAGCAAAGGCGCTGGAATAGGGGATGTCGACATGCAACTAGAAAGGGAGAACTACTTGAAGAGGGATTTGAGAAAGGAATGTAAGAAATACAGTTATAGGAAAAAAGGCACGGAAAAAAGAAATATTAAATAAATTCAGGTGGATATGTGTTTTAATAACCAAACTTAACTTAACTATAACAATGAATTCAATGCAAAAGCTTGATAAAGTCACTGATAAATCTCAATTGTGTTCAAATGTTAGTTACATGTGCAAGACTATGTAAGAGTTTCTTCAGAATAATCATAATAATCTTAATCAGTAAACTTAATGTTGTTGAAGTATGAGTGAATAATTGCAAAACGTTGTATTTAGTATATTCTTTGTATACAAATACGTCGTTACTTTATTTCCTCTGACTTATTTTCCTAGGCAAATCTGTGACCGCCCACCTGAGACAGACGGAGAAGGAGGAGAGGTGGAGAGATAAGAGAGGGCTGCTGTCGGGGACGAGTGGAGGGTTACAGCAATAAGAACACTGCAGCAGTACGGAATAAACAAGACATCATCCTTATACAACGGATCCAGTAGGACGAACAGAACAGGACGAGTGGAGGGTTACAGCAATAAGAACACTGCAGCAGTACGGAATAAACAAGACATCATCCTTATACAACGGATCCAGTAGGACGAACAGAACAGGACGAGTGGAGGGTTACAGCAATAAGAACACTGCAGCAGTACGGAATAAACATGACATCATCCTTATACAACGGATCCAGTAGGACGAACAGAACAGGACGAGTGGAGGGTTACAACAATAAGAACACTGCAGCAGTACGGAATAAACAAGACATCATCCTTATACAACGGATCCAGTAGGACGAACAGAACAGGACGAGTGGAGGGTTACAGCAATAAGAACACTGCAGCAGTACGGAATAAACAAGACATCATCCTTATACAACGGATCCAGTAGGACGAACAGAACAGGACGAGTGGAGGGTTACAGCAATAAGAACACTGCAGCAGTACGGAATAAACAAGACATCATCCTTATACAACGGATCCAGTAGGACGAACAGAACAGGACGAGTGGAGGGTTACAGCAATAAGAACACTGCACCAGTACGGAATAAACAAGACATCATCCTTATACAACGGATCCAGTAGGACGAACAGAACAGGACGAGTGGAGGGTTACAACAATAAGAACACTGCAGCAGTACGGAATAAACAAGACATCATCTTTATACAACGGATCCAGTAGGACGAACAGAACGGAACCGAGATTAGTTCATGTTTCTGTCTTCCGTTACTGTTACACAGCTTTTCAAGTAAGGAGAACATTCGTTGGCATTCAACTACTTTTAAGACAAATGCGTTGTTTTTCACAGTCCCTGGTCTGCTAGGCTGGATTAATATTGACAGCTATCACTTGTGGGAATGGTTTTGTTAGCAAACAAACATTAAGTATGGCATCCCCAGACAACAGACACGTGAACTGATAGTAACGCCATGCGAAGGGTAATACAAACTCGTTGGGTTCGCTTTCACAGGGCAAAAGAAATAACGTAACGACCCGAGGTGTCATATTATGACGATACCCGAACAATAAGATCATCACTTCTTGCAAAATATCCTCGGAGTGTGTCAGAGTTATTAAGTTATCAGTTGTGTGTGTGTGCGTGTGCGTGTGCGTGTGTGTGCGTGCGCGTGCATGCGTGCGTGTCAGTGTATGTGTGTGACAATGTTCCGACGTCTTTTGAACGGCACGCATTTCTTTTCATATTATGTTTTTACGAAATAAAACTATACTGATGATCTTTATCATAAAATCATGCCAGAATGAACTATATATGTTATAACACCTTGACCGTCAAAACTATCTTATTAGATAACCTCCATATAAAATGTAATTTGACCGTCAGTTTTTAAAATAATCACTGACCTTGCTGTTCAACAAAACATCCAAGTCGAACCATTCAGATTATAACAACAACGATGGTAAGACGCTATAAGTTATATTTTTCTTAGTGTTTACACGTTGTCCAGCTTTCGTTATCTGAACACTGACGACACTGGTTGTCGAAGATTCGCTATCATATTAACAACGTTAATTGATTAATGAATGAATTAATTTATTAATTCATTAAAACCCACTCATTTCTTTACTGCGCTCGCACATTTCTATAGTTATGAACATAGCTGTCAATTATTCTGCAATAAAATGTGTGCTTTTGAAGTTGTTACTGGCTTTGCTCATGCACACATACGCACAGACCATGTCCGCACACACGATCACTCACACGTACGCACAAGCACGAGCACACGTACACACACACGCACGCACGAACACACGAACGCACACACACACTCGCACGCACACACACACACACACACACACACACACACACACACACACACACACACACACACACACACACACACACACACACACACACACACACACACATACACATTCACGCACAAACAAATAGACAGAGAAACATACTGACAGACAGATAAACAAACATACATTTGTGTTTATTTTTCCCAAGTACCTAACTACACAGAGACAAGTATAAATCGCTAAAATATAACACAAATATAAAACGTGGAGCCAGGGGCCATTCGCATTATTTTCCATCTGAGTCGACCGTCTCACCAAAACTATCAACCGCCATTTTTCTCTAGTTGCGACCACTGACTAAGGCCCGCACCTAGTGGTTCTATAGATGCGGCGCGGCTGGGCGGAAATTTCCCGAAAACGCTAGGCCGTCGCAGAAGGGTTTACGCCCTGCTCAGGGCATATGCACCCAGGAGGCTCAGGAATAGCCCTATCTCAATGAAACCACCTGACGCACACATGTGGCATAATAAGCACGTCTCTTGGTAGCCGCACATTTCTTGTAGCCATCTCAACGTCGATAAATGCATTAATAATGAAATCCGCTTAGAAAAAAGGCACGCCATAAAGTATTTGAGGCATTAAGCCAATCTTTTTTGCAAAACAAAAACGTACGAATAACTTATCCGGTCGTAGTAATCAATAATTAGGTATGCTCTCTAGTGCGCAGAGGCCATTCATCAAGAATAACGACACAGTAAATTAGAATGCTTATAATGTTGAACATAACATCAATGTAATTACGAGTTTGTCACGCAATGCTATTTATAGATCAATAGAACCGCTGTTCAACAATGTCAAAATATATGCGACAATGTTTGACATAAATGCACTATTAAATATATGATGCCTTGTTTCTGTTCATTAGTGTGTTAAAAAGCAGTCGTGAAAAAAACAGTGACACGGCCCACGTGTGATCACGTAATGACGTTTGACGTAGAATGAACCAAATCTACGTTACTCGGTACCATCGCAGTAGACACGTACAGCTCCGCGAATAATGCTACGACAGTGCATGCGAAGGAGCGTACCTACTTACGGCTGGTTTTAGAACAAAACTACGGAAAAATCCGGTGAACTGGCACCTTTGAAAGTTGTACATTTCAAAGACGCTTTTAGAATAAAACAGCTGCAGATCTGTAAAGGAAATAATTATGTAATTTAATTTCACTGTCATAAATATGATCCGTTGTTCACAAATTAACGTTTCCATTGACTTTTTAAAATTAGGAGCACGCATACGCGAAAAAAGCATTACATTTGCCCAACTACAGCTACTTCGCACCATTGAGCAAGTACTGTAATTTTGAGCACAATTCCGTTTTATATGTAATATTTCTTGAGACTAAAACAATAGAAATCGATGACACGATTGATCCAAGATATGTGTGACAATAGAAATCGATGACACGATTGATCCAAGATATGTGTGACAATAGAAATCGATGACACGATTGATCCAAGATATGTGTGACAATAGTAATCAATGACACCATTGATCCAAGATATGTGTGACAATAGTAATCGATGACACGATTGATCCAAGATATGTGTGACAATAGTAATCGATGACACGACTGATCCAAAATATGTGTGACAATAGTAATCGATGACACGATTGATCCAAGATATGTGTGACAATAGTAATCGATGACACGATTGATCCAAGATATGTTTGACAATAGTAATCGATGACACGATTGATCCAAGATATGTGTGACAATAGTAATCGATGACACGATTGATCCAATATATGTATGACAATAGTAATCGATGACACGATTGATCCAAGATATGTGTGACAATAGTAATCGATGACACGATTGATCCAAGATATGTGTGACAATAGTAATCGATGACACGATTGATCCAAGATATGTGTGACAATAGTAATCGATGACACGACTGATCCAAGATATGTGTGACAATAGTAATCGATGACACGACTGATCCAAGATATGTGTGACAATAGTAATCGATGACACGACTGATCCAAGATATGTGTGACAATAGTAATCGATGACACGACTGATCCAAGATATGTGTGACAATAGTAATCGATGACACGACTGATCCAAGATATGTGTGACAATAGTAATCGATGACACGACTGATCCAAGATATGTGTGACAATAGTAATCGATGACACGACTGATCCAAGATATGTGTGACAATAGTAATCGATGACACGACTGATCCAAGATATGTGTGACAATAGTAATCGATGACACGACTGATCCAAGATATGTGTGACAATAGTAATCGATGACACGACTGATCCAAGATATGTGTGACAATAATAATCGATGACACGACTGATCCAATATATGTGTGACAATAGTAATCGATGACACGATTGATCTAAGATATGTGTGACAATAGTAATCGATGACACGATTGATCCAAGATATGTGTGACAAATTTGAGTGAAGCTTTATGTTTGTCTACTGATCCATGAACTGTATTCATACCATTGAATAATTGTATTCTAAGTTTTTCAGCACATTTTTACACAAGAACAGGATCATCGAACGTTGTCCTGTGACATTGTCATAGCAACGCGGAATCATAAGCAACATTACGTTATATCTCTCATACATGTTCAGTATATAAATATATATGCCTTTATTAAATGCATTCCAAATCAAGCTTCTTTGTGTTCACATAACTACTTATCTTCTTTTGCGGAAATGCAACGGGCGATAACGTGTAACAACCAATGGTGTATCCGATGAGTAGCAAAACTAGACGCGGATAACAAAGTCACCAGTCATTACTACTATCATAAACGTATATCGTGCTAAAGTCACTGGCATCCCAAGTTCATCGGTGCGTCTAAACCAGAGGCCAAACTATCTAATTTCGTGCATGCTACGTCGAACAACGTCATACGAGCGCGTGGACCGTTTCCCTGTGTTTGTACAATGGCAAAATCTTCACCAAGTGGATGGGTGTGCTAGTAAAAACAAACATAAACTGCTTAATGTGGGTCATGTAGAATGCAAATAGCAAAGAGGGTCACAAACAGTGATATGCACAATTTTGTAACAACCTTATACTCAATTGAAGAAGTGATGAGGAGGGCAGGTCTGGACAGCCTGCATCACATAGTTAAGTCTCGACGACGAAGACTAGCGGGACATATCCTACGCCTACCAAGAGAGAGAACAGCACATGTAGCAATGGAATGGGTGCCTGAAGGTGGAAATAGAAGGAGAGGAAGGCCGACTAAGACCTGGCGCAAGACGTTTAAAGAAGAACTGGCAGAGATGGAAATCACCTGGAATGAGGCCAAAGAAATTGCGAAAGACCGTAGTAGATGGAGAAAGCTCGTCGCCCGATGTCCCGAAAGGAACAGGAGGAACTAAGTCTAAGTAAGTATACTCAATTAATATAGCTATCATCGCTTGTGACTACGCGCGCGCAATAACACAGTTGTTCACTAACAACTAGCGCAGACCGATATGTCATAAACCAGTGTTGATGAACTTTCAAATGGACCAGATGGTGGTCATAACTCTTCCAGTCTTCGGTTTCACCTGAGCATAATTATTAGCTGGTACACTGTAAATGTGCTCAGCAGCTTGTAGTAAAATTTTTCATACCAACCAACGGTCTTGCTCTTGTGAAGGTACATGACCAAAGCCAACTCTCAAGAGCTGATCTGATGTTACTCGCCTTATTAGGTCGTGTCACTTCAAATCTCGGCATGGAAGCTCTAGTTTGCCTTGCATGGGTTGCAAGTGGAGAATCACTTGATCTCTGATGGGTATGCTGGACAAGGCCAGTTTTGACGAAGACAGTAATGTCCTCATCCAAACTAATGTCCACACAATCTAGCTGTTGGCAGTATTTACTGTATCTTTCATAGTTAACTTCAGGTTGTAGTTACGAAAGTTAACTATACCACCTTAATAACTTATCGACATATTGTTGATTCATGGCTAGCATCTTTACGCAGACTCAATTGCGTTGCATGCATGAGCCGTCAATGCGTGCATAGCAGCCATTCCATCTACTACAATGACGATTGTTTTGTAGTATTTGTTGGCATATTCTGTGGTTGCGTTTTATTTATTAATTCTGATGTAATCCATTAAAACAAAAAGGTTTGCTGTGTAAATTAACGAAAACACTGGGTTAACATTTAGGATCATGAAACCCATGTCGGGAATGGAAGTATGAAGGTCATGGTTTCTAGCTGGGTTGACTACCATGATAAGATAGAAAGAAGTGACGTTGCTAACATCAACTGATAATCCCTGGCTATGGTGTTCAGGATTGTTTTATTGCAAGGGTCATCCCAATTCAGGACCTTAGCATTTTTACTACACCAAATATGGCAAGTTTCGCTCACTGCCAGGTGATAAGCCAACAATATAAACCAATATATATAAAATATGTACACCATTACGATGGACACCATGCTGTCGTTCTAATGCATACAACAGCTGTGTGATCTATCTTGTGATTGGTGATGGTGATCACATTTAAGTCAAAGATAACGCTTTTTATGTGATTTAAAAATCGCATCACTGAATCGCAAACAAATAAGTTCTCTAAGATATCTCTAATAATAGCGTAATAATCAACTAACATATTCCCGAATATGTGAATTTAGCCAACACAATACTATTCTACACTGTACATGACTAATCCAGCATATCATGTTTTGGCAGCTATTTATCAATTCAAAAAGGAAAGTCTAACAAGATTTAACAAGATTGCCACCCAGAGAATTAACTCTAGGTGGCAGGTGGACAAGGAAGCCCTTTGGCTTATCGAGAGTCCGACCCTTTTATTTATGCAGACAATCTGTTCCATTCATTTACAGTCCTTTTCTGAAAATGAGAACTTTCTTATATCTAATCTGCACTGCTCCTTTGCTAATGTAACTTCATGTCCTCTACTCCTTCTATCTTTCTTAACTGAAAAAAATATTTCTATCAATATTTTCATAACCATTTATTATTTTAAACTTCTATCTGATCTCCTCTCAATCTCTTGGTCTCTAGTGTTGTTAAACCTCATTCTTTTAGGCGAATTTCATAACTAAGATCCCTCAGTTTTGGTATTATTTTAGTTGCTCTCCTCTGTACTCTTTCTAGCATATCTATGTCCTTCTTGCGATATGGCCTCCACGCTTGTATACAATATTCTAAATGAGGCATCACTATTGTTTTGTACAGCGGTATTATTAGTTATAAGTTTTCGGATATTTCCGAACTTTTGGCACAAGTCCAACCGTAATGACGTATGAATCTTCATACACACGATCTTTGCGTAGTAGCATATATCGAACTTATCCATCACGTGAGCTACTGCTTAGCAACAAGGTCCACAAAGCTTTCAAAGTGGTTAATCCGCATTATGAATTTCTCGGAGAATCCGTCGTTTATTTTGCTGAAATGTTATCCCCAAATGGTTTTCTTTCCGACATATACTTTAGGTAAAGTTGTGTATGCGAGAATTATATTGGGGAAATGAGTAAAGAGGTTCATCAGACTGAATGCTTCAAATGAGCTATACATTTGTTTACTTATTTCACAGTCAGTTTTTGTTTCCGTGATGTTTCGACTGCTATGGCATGAATCGAGAGGAGGGAAGGTAGCAACTCTCACATATCTACAACAATCTCCCGAAAAACCACTGAGGCCGCTGACGGGGGACACACGCCGTAGTGACATGCCAGCGCAGATGAAGATGAAGACTTGCTGATAACGGTGGAAACGTCACGGAAACAAAAGGTAGATTGACTGTGAAATAAGTAAAAATATGACTTATGTGCGGGAAAGATTGATCTACTAGTAAAGTATTGCACGTAATGTAACCACTGTTATCACGACAAAGCTCCACAGGGGCCGAACGCGTAATTTTGATAGTGTGTCAATTTCTGGATCTATCAATTGTTCTCAATGCTCTGCAAGCCTTCAGTGACATGCATTATATGTGTAACTGTACAGTGTTGCATTTACGTATTTACGTAGAATACCAGTAAAATTGACCTTTTAATACTACGTCGGTTAACAATGACATTCTTCCTTAATTACGTACACATACTCAGCGTATTTGACGACAAGAGACGACCAGCTGCAACAGTGACAATGACAGCGACATTTAGCACCAGTTTGACATTTCAGCCGCTTGATTATCGCGCCAACTGCGCGCTACCTTCACGGGCATGTATGGTGCAAGATGGTTCTATAAAGCATGTATACATACAATTCTGTATTTTGCTGTGTTTTAAAAACATATAGTTTAGCATGCTGTCTGTAGCCTATTCGAGTTAATGCATACAGAGGTGCCAAGTTACATCGCCCAAATAGCGGTAGACCTACCGGTTTTCGGGTTGTCATGGTTATAGATGAGAAACTGGAACCACGACCCTTGCGCTGCAGTCACGAGGGGGTGCGACCGGAGAAGGGAATCGCACCATGGCCTGGTAATTGTTCAATTGTAGGGTATATTGATTTACTTTAGTGAATTTTCAAAGTAATTTGTTGATTAGACAGCATAATTGGATCCAAAATTAGTAATTATTTTTTTAAACCTTGACATTTACCGGTTTATGACAATTTAAAATCAGTAAAAACTTTAACGTGATATATATTGGTCTCGAGGTAGATTTCGGCACTAAACGTTAGACCGTGAGATTATCCCACTAAATTAGAAAAAGCGTGAGAATAGACTTGGTACCCCTGTGTATGCAATTGTATTAAAGAAAGATGAGCTAGTAAAACTGTATCGATCAAACCTTTGATGACGGAACCCACTTTCCCAGGGTGCACCAGCTGCTACATGCGCAAGACAGACAACGCAATATTCGCTAAAACACCAACACGATTTATTAACAAGCGACAGGTTTTACACAAGTACTTGCAAACTGGTCACCATATTCACAACGTTCGCTTCCGCTGTGGTGTACTCAGCGGAGATCTTCAGCGTGTGTGCCTAAATGACGCAGCTGCTTCAACAGAAGGCGCAGCACCACAAGTAAAGTCATATATGTCCGTACAAACGAACACCACATATTTTTTTAACAATTCTCGTTTACGATATAGACACAAGTACAATTATACAACCGACCATCGCAACGTCCGGTGCAATGAAGCAATCCTTTGGATGAAACAAGGTTTAAATAGTTCACGGATGACAATGACAGTTGCCTAGTACGAGACAGTACTTGCGCCTTAATTCGAACACACGCGATCGGTGCGCGCTGGAGCGTGTTGCCGGGGTTTCTTGACCAACAGCGACCCGACAGCTTTGAACGAAGGCAGCTGTAGGAGCGAAGCAGTGACGCGCGGCTCACACATGATTCGTCATTGGCCCTTTAAAAGGAGAAGGAGACATCTAACATCGACTCTTGCGCTGGTATGACCGACACATGCACTGGGTGAGAATGCAACTACACCGAAGTCAGAGCGGACATGGCAGGTATAAGGAGTACAATTTACTTAACCAAAGGTGTTAAACTCCTGTTTTGGCACGTAGTAATTTTAACAAAGGCCTAAAATACTCCGTTAATAGTAAAATACAACACTACATTATGTATAATATAGGATATTCTTAAAACAAAAAACTACTCAAACAGAGACATGTAGTTATAATGAACAGATGTTGTTTGGAAAATCCTAACACGTCTTAATAATCAAAATGATAACAACGAATTATCGTAGTAAACAATAATAACAACCGCATAAAGTACAAACTATGCTATTAAATAATCGTTACAAATAAATATTAAATAATAAAATAATAACATAGAATAACAACGCAAATAAATACAATTTAAAAATAATGTAAACAAAGTTAAATAACAAACTAAAATACTAAACATTGTAAACAAGGATAAACAATAATAATAAACTATATAAACAAATATAGTAACGTGAGTGAAAATATGGTCGTTAACCCATGCGACGTTGCCGCTGTGCAATGGCTTGGGGGTCGACATACCCTTATTGGAATCATATTCTCAGCGCACATTCGGCTGGTCAGGCTAAACGTAGTTTCTGGTTTCTGTTTAGAGAACAAGTACCAGAAATTGTGCACCGAATCGAGCTGTTTTGCGTTTGCAAACACGTCTCTAACACAATTATCAGCTTTTGTTTTCAAATGTCACAGATAAGTAAATAAATTATTTCATTGTTGATTGATGATAAGACAGTCCTGAGTGCATTGACGGCAATTCGAAAAAAATCAATACCGTCGATGCTGGAGTCTGGGCGTAACGCAGGCGCAGACCAGAAACCGGAAACTACTGTCAAAGCAGGCAACGAAGCCGCACCACAGCTTTCTATAAATGTCACGACGCATACAAGGAATACACCTGCAGTTTTCCAAACAACGAACAGTGTTTATAAGCAAGACGGCTGTCAGTAAACAGTATTATCATCTGTTGCACAGTTCAACCTTTTCGCCAATCCTGCAGGCCACAGCCTCCGCGGAGCTTCGTCATAAAAGCCATTCGACACAACCGTGGAGTTTGAACTGATGGAAACATAAACGAGATTCTCCAATGCCCCATTGGCCTAATTGTTGCTTACATCCGATATCGCTACAAGAGTCACCAATGTTGTCATGCGTACGGTCATCAATCTTAAACTTCACTAAGCCACCACAATATGCGTAGCTTATGACGCACTTTTATCAATCTCCGCCATAACATCCTGCTTGGCGTAAACAGCGAAAAAAACCTCTACAGACCAAGGGCCAGCATGCTGGTTTGTACGTACACAAGACACAAGTTCTCATTAAGTATATATGCTAACTAAATGAATACATCCTCATTGGTCTTGCTGTATACAGCCACTTTCGGTTTCGCTTTAAGCCTTGATACTAGAGCCACTTCTGTTGACTTCAACAACGCGCAGACTGTCTTCAAACAAAATCTGACCCATCACAAGTTTAATTCAATAGGTCACGCGTTATTTCAACTCTTTTCTACATATACAGCTGCCGAGTACGGTCATTTCCAAAAAGTCACATGTTTAATTGATCAGGTCAAGCGCTTACTTCAACTCTTTCTAGAGGTACAGCTGCCGAGTACGGTCATCTCCAATAACAAGCACTTTCCGCCCGACGTCCGGTCGGGTGATGGTCATTGGTCAGTTGGCCGCTTGACCGATGTGACGGGCGACGTCGGCGAGCGGCAAACTCTCCTCTCGACCGACGTCACGATAGTCGACCGTCGCGAAACTGTCGCGACACCTGGTGGTGCTCGGCGACGTGGAGAAACTGTAACTAGGTGCGCGCATGTTGCCGGGTGCGCGCCCGGTTGTGGGGTTATAGTCAGACCTCAACGTCGTAACGTACGTACCGTTTCTGGCGCGCGACATCACGAAGTGGTCTTCCTCGCCAGCGCGTACGCACGGGCAAGCGCGGAGCGCGTACTTGAAGCCGTTCCGGAAGCGACTGTTCATCCAGCAATAGACCATCGGGTTGTAGCAGCAATTGCTCATGGCGAGCCAATGGCAGGAGATCCACACGATCTGGATGTAGCGGTAGGTCCAGATGTCCTGATGCGTGTCGCCGACCAGCGTGATGGTGTGGAGAGGAAGCCAGCATAGCGCGTAGATGATGACGACCGTGATCATCATTTTCACCATCTGAAGAGATAAAAGCAATGTCATGTATATATCTGAAGCGATCACACGCAGTCATAACGATGTCTCATTTTTAGTTAAAAAGAGCAAAATATTACGTTGATATTGTTTGGCGCTGTACCTAGATAAAGAATACCGCAGTGCATTTACGTTAAACAATATTCCATGCAAACAGTATAATACTGAAAATGACCTATTTTAAAACAGAATTACACAATCTAAGCATACATACGACATATTTAGTAGTAAGGAAAAACAAAGCATGAATTAAAGCGAACTTATGTCAGCGTTGTGACAAACACTGTTAGCGGCCATATATCAGGGGCCAGCAACCTTTTTGAATTGGGCGCCAAATAAATGAAATTGGCTAGATCAGCGGGCCACACGTTTATTTGTGAATATTAATTATCATTCATGTAATCTTCGTGGAAA
This sequence comes from Paraescarpia echinospica, assembly GCA_020002185.1. Classification (NCBI taxonomy): domain Eukaryota; kingdom Metazoa; phylum Annelida; class Polychaeta; order Sabellida; family Siboglinidae; genus Paraescarpia; species Paraescarpia echinospica. The sequence continues at coordinate 49,867,920 of CM034535.1, read as the reverse complement.
CTGGTCTAATGAAACACTATTATGTTACGAATATATAATCAGTCAAGGTCCTATCCGGAAATGTACATATTTTGGTGGGGTAGGCCCTATAAGATTAAAAGGTGCTATCCGTCATCAAGGTATCATTTTGATAAATTGATTGTTATATAGTACGCAGTATTCATGGTCCGTGTTGGTGACATACACCTGACGTCTTGACAAATGTGCCGTCTCGTTTTGTTGCTGCGCCACAATTCGCCACAATTCGCCACAATTCGCCACAATTCGCCACAATTTTAGATGCAGACTTGTTCACGTGAGCGTCAGTCAGTCGGTTAGCTGCGTCAGTGTCTTGCATTTCACGAAATTTCTCATCGAGTAGGCTCTACTGCTGCTCACACCCATGCGTAGTTTCAATGAGACAAGCAATGAACTTATTGTGTTTTATCAGTTTAAGAAACTGTTTCATTAACAAGTGTTGCTGGTAGTTGCTGGTCTATACCTGCCAACTCTCCCGTGAAATCCGGGAATCTCCCAGATTTTAGGTGTATCTCCCAGTATCCCGGAATACAGGCAAATAAACCGGATTTTCTCTGAACATCTTGAACGGCACCCCCCTTTTGAGACAACCGGACACCAGTGGAGACGTGCTGAGACGTGCTGACCGTTGAGTTTCCGGCGAAAAATCTCCAAAGTACCCCCCCCCTCGATGTCAAGATCCGTAACAGCGCGACGAGACAGCGCAACACGGAACCGTTGATGAATTTCCCGGATTTCAAAAAAAGCTCACATGCATAAAACTGTACAGGTGTCACCTCATCGAATGTCACTTTGAGTATAGCAGAGGCATTTTGCTGTTTGGTGAACGTCATCTACACAGGTTCCAGCCCATCGACGACTTCCGTATATAATATGGAACGGGCTGTAAATTGGAGACACTGCGAGGTAAAACGCAGTGCAACCCCCGTCGTCTCAGCAGCCCACCGAACGCTATGTACATGTCCGGCCTTTCTAGCTGGTTCGTTTTGCAGGAGTAATGAGAAATGAATGCAGTTGACGTTCTGTAGTTGTCTCCCACAATAGCCACATGATCAGGAAAGCGGAAACGAATTGGAAGAAACAAACTGGAAGAGTTATTAGATTCGGTGTTTTCGTTGTCCCTTGAGTTGAACATTCAGCAGATTGAAATTCTCCGTGATGTCGACAAGAAATACAAAATCGCACATACATGGTTCTGGATAGTCATTGAATTGGCACACAGGCTTTTAAGGGGATGATGAAGTTGGCAATGAAGAGCTTTGCAGAGGCCCCTGCTTCGTGTCGAACCTTCCACATAAACGTAATAACAGTATATGCAACATGTTAGTTGGTGGAAGACTAAAAGTCAACGGACAGACAACATCAAAGCATTGATGGTCTACATGACATATGAAGACCTGGTCAGAACCGTCAGAGGTGCAAAGTAATGTTGCACACAAAGAGGCAGGTCTACCGCTGTTCACGATGCGACGGCGGTTCGCGAGGAGCTGGCGACACAAGCATCGCGTTGCAATCCCGATAGGGCGTGCACGCGCGGATTTAGGAACGCTCCGGATAATTTATTAAATTTAGTGTATATTTACTTATTTTCGTGCATTATCTACATGAAATGTTGGTTAGACTGTATAGTTGGATTAACAAAATTAGTAGTTATTTTTAACCGTAAACTATTGATCTAACGGTAGATATTGGCACTAAAGCGGTAGACCGTGAGATTATCCAAAAATTTAACAAATTTTACTGCAAAAGAGAAAGACATGGCACCCCTGAGTACAGCACAACACTTGGATGACTTGCGACCATTAGTTGCCGACCTTCCGAGCAGAGATGTTCCAAACGAAAATATTTCAATAGAAATGTTGGCTGTTGCCATTTGTTACACATTTTTATACAGACAACATCCTGTAACACATGATCTATTGCGTTGTCCGATGATTCTATAGAAACTAAACAGTTGCATAATGGGGGCGTAGTGACACGACCCCTCTACAATTGTTGTCTTCAATATGTAATCGGTTGCGTCACTAGCATGATTAAGGTTGGATCCCCTTCCGAGATCCCAGTTCGTCCACCAAAACAAACAGCATATCGTAATCGATACCATAGATAGCTTCGATTTACGCAAAATCGATCTGTGACTATCGGAAATATCGACATAAGGAAAGACTTTCAAACTAGCCTCTGTAATCAATGCGAGATATTCCAGATTCCAAAAAAACTCCAAATCATAGTTTGTAATACCAGTAAATTATGTGATGCTGGCATAAATGGATGCCTTAAATAAATCAGACCCGCCGCCAATCCTGGATGCGGACAGGTTAACGAAGGTCTTAGCTAAGTCAGACCCATTTATACGTTTCCGTAATGCTTTGACATTCTTGGTTGGCACATAAGAGAGTTAGGAAAACGAATGTTCCGTGATAATTAGATTGGTTACAGACAGGTGATCCGCAAAGCACATTGTGCGTCTGCCGTCTGGAGGTAAATGGGACGTTGTGGTTGCGTGCGTTTGTGTGATCGTTCGTGCGTGTGTGTCTCCGTTCTTGCTTTTTTGGAAAGTAATGTGGAGAGATGTACATGAAAGTCGGTGCATGTGTATGAGTGTGTATTTCTTGTGTACGTACGCGTGTACACGTTTTAGTGCAAGGTCGTGTGTTTCGAGTGAGGCGGGGGGAGAGAGAGAGCGAGAGAGAGAGAGAGAGAGAGAGAGAGAGAGAGAGAGAGAGAGAGAGAGAGAGAGAGAGAGAGAGAGAGAGAGAGAGAGAGAGAGAGAGAGAGACGAGAGAGAGAGAGAGAGAGAGAGAGACAGAGAGAGAGAGAGAGAGAGAGAGAGAGAGAGAGAGAGAGAGAGAGAGAGAGAGAGAGAGAGAGAGAGAGAGAGAGAGAGAGAGAGAGAGAGAGAGAGAGACCGCGTGTGTGGCAGATAGAAAACGGAAATATGGAAAGACAGACAGCCAAAGATAACGAGTGAATACACAAACAAATAAAAGTGATTCGTTGTGATATTATACTCGTTCGTATGTGCCAGCAAATGTTCAAGCGTACAGCCGGGGGCAGCCAAAACACGAAACAGAGACGACTAAACAACAGACGTGTGCGTTTATCTTAGTCTCCCTCACAGGGGATCAATTTACGGCTGTGGCCAGTCGTTTGGGACTCTCGCAGCTCTGGCATTTACAAAGTGCCGCTTGCAGTCCGCGGTATTTGCCTAGCAGCGCCTTTGGTTGGATCCACGGTGGAAGCTGTGCTGTCAATCAGGACACGGACACGCGAGCCCCGTCAGTGTTCTCGCGCACGTCCAGGGAAGAAGCATCTTAACAAGGCCATAGACTAACACTTAATGGTTGTATTACGCCGAAGTCTCATTGCCATACCTACGTCGTGTGTGTGTGTGTGTGTGTGTGTGTGTGTGCACGTGTGTGCGCGTGCGTGCGTGAGTGTGTGTGTGTGTGTGTGTGTGTGTGTGTGTGTGTGTGTGTGTCACATTGTGTATGCGGGTGCGTGCGCGCGCGTGTGTGTTTGTGTGTGCGAGTGCGTGTGCGGGTGCCTGCGCTTGCGAGTATGAGCGCGCGAGCGTGTGTATGCGTGTGTACATGTGTGCGTGTGGACGTATGCATCTCCCATCTGTCCGTGTGTGTGCGCGCGCAAGCGCATGCTCGTGTGGTGCACGCATACACATGTGCATTGACAGTAATCCCTAAGTTTTTTTCAGATTGACTTATTCTGTATTCTGTTCCAATGCGGTTCAACCCCCGTTTTTGCCGACAGACTGACGACAGTCGGTAGGGTCGCCGGCGACCCATCTCTCCCACGATGACTGATATGAGACGGGCGTGTGTCACACGTGTCCACTGGTTTAATTGTCACATATGTCTAAAATTGTGTCAAATATGTCAAATGGTGCGGTCGCCATAATGAAACTATTCCGTGTCTCCTAACCATTGCAGGACACGCGCGACCATGCGAAGGACCTAAATTGCCGTATCGTGATCGATGGCATTGTTGGTTAAGAAAATAATCAATAATGTCACATGTGGGATTATATTTATAAATTATTTACTACACCAGGACTTACAAATCACATCCTTGACCAATCGAACACGACAATTACCTCACACGCGAAGGAGCAAGAGACATTTGTCAAACTTGCGAGGTCCCGTCGATTATTTGATAAGATTGCGTCCGTTGGTTCAGTATTGTCAGCGGCCTATTTATTTCTGACCCATGCCATGTTAGACAGAAACGACCAGTCGGCAGGATAACGACTGCGCCAGCGTAATCAGTCGGAAATACAGATTTATATTAAATATTACATTATTCCGCTCGCTTTGCGATGGTTCTTTGTCAGTCTCTGGCAGTGTCGCAGAAGGTTTGGTAGCGTTGCAGAAATAGCTGTATTGGGCCACATGAGAAAGCCGACAGAAAACTTGTCTTAGCCAACCATCGTCTATTTGCATCTCCATACAAACTGCTAGTTTAGCTATTTTACCAACCCTTTTTGAATTAGCTACTGTTCATGCTAGGCACGTTTTATTTGTCGCAAGAGATCTACCAATAATCATAGTTTATGTAAGTAAATATAATCTGGACATAGGAATATGATTTGGTTGCGATGTTAACATTGCTCAACTAACTAACAGATTGCTCAACTAACACAGCCTTCCTCTACGTACATACGCACACACGTAGGCCTACAGACGTGCGTACGTATATAAATATGTACTTTAATATAAGTACATGCGTGCATACGTACATAAGATCGTACGGGCATACGGGCATGCGTGAACATGGGCACACACATACATACATACATACATACATACATACATACATACGTACGTACGTACGTACATACATACACACATACATACACACACATGTACGTACGCACATACATACATACATATACACATATACGTGCATACATGAATGTATACACACATACATAAACACATATGTACGACCACACACACACACACATATATATATATATATATATATGTTTGTATATATGTATATATGCATATACATACATACATGCGTAGTATATACATACATACACACACACATACATGCATACATACACATGCATGCGTACATACACACATACATACGTACATACGTACGTACATACAAACATACATACATGCATACATGCATACATACATACATACATACATACATACATACATACATACATACATACATACATACATGCATACATGCATACATACATACATACATACATACATACATACACACATATATACATACGTACATACATACATACATACACACGCACACATACATGCATACATACATACATACATACATACATTTATTCAAGCATACTTAGATTCATGCACACGTACACAATCGTGTAATCGTATACTTCTGCCGACGGGTGTATCACTGCAGGAAACAAAATGGTTCCGCCAACAAATAACGCAGTCAAAATGGAACATACATTACAAACAAAAAAACGTTTCTGCGCGGATACATGTATGAACTTGAAATTACGTTATACGTCGTTCCCGTTGATGTTATAACAGTGAGCTTGATTACGCGTCCTCACACCGAAGAAACGTAAATGTGCTTACGCGATGCTAGACGCGCATTTGATTGTTCCAAACATAGAACTAATGTTGTAAACGAACGTCAGTGTTGTAGCTTGATTGGCATTTGATCGACACGGCGCGAAGTGGGTAAGCGTAACAAGATATGCCATAATTGAGACTCTAATGTGGAAAAGACGGAGGAGTCGTAACCTTAGCGTAATTTGACAGCGCGCTAGTTGGCTACACAATAAAAACACGTTAAATGAAGTCGTAAGTTGAAATGGCCGAGTAGTGGTGGCGGCTACTCGTTTTTATATTATATGTTAGAATAGGCTATAGCAACTAGCCCGCAGCTCTATATCAAACGACGTAAACACAATAACTTAGACTTGGCATTTAGTGGTTGTACATGATGATTATATTAGCATACATATCGTGACACCTAATAAGTTCTGAATTTATACGATCAGACAATACAGACTGTTTAAGGCATCATATTGTTCCTGTTATCATACGTCGTCATAAGCAACAAAACGATAGATGTAGCCATATATTATGTATATGTTTCTTGTTTGCTTGTGTACACCATGTGCCTTGGTTTATGTTTATTGCGATGAAAATCACATCCTACATTCAATGCAATTGATTAAGCGACCGTCCAAGTATTAAATACCACCCTGGTGATTGCTGGTAACACACAACCTCGCTTTACTGGCAACCATCCTCGAGCGCCAGGGATCGCTGCTGCTGATTACGTCAGTGCCAGCCAGCAGTATCCCCTGGCTGATCGCTTTGCGAAACTCTGAATTTAAGCTCAGCCTATGAAATCGCTCACTAGATCAGTGGTTGGTGGCAGGTCAGGTGGTCATAATAAAACTAATTTCAACTGACCGTGGCTCGTGTTACATGCAATGTTTAGGAAGTAGAAGCAATTATTCGAATATACAATACCGCTCAGCTGCTCGTGCTAATGGGCGAACGGGTCATTATATATTGGGATTCCCAGAAATCGTTTATCCGTCTTTAAATTGGTTCTCATGGGTGACGCAGACGCGACTAGCGAAGTCAAGTATTAGTTTGACTCAGCTAACTTCCGCGCTTCGTGTATGAGATCTGTCAGGGCTAGTTTTGCATGGCAAGCAGCAATGGCTTGCGAGGATGCTGGCAACAAATCTCAACACTGAACTAAAACGTCCTACTTCAAGTTCAATACCCGGAAAGGTAAACAAGGGATGCTTATTTACTTAATCCTCTTCGCACGGGGTTGCGCATAAGGCCGTCACCAGAGCTCGCCACCGTCGGGTGTATGTCGCATACCTTTCCAGATATCGCTAAGTTTATCCCTGCTGCTTCATCTCTCTCTCTCTCTCTCTCTCTCTCTCTCTCTCTCTCTCTCTCTCTCTCTCTCTCTCTCTCTCTCTCTCTCTCTCTCTCTCTCTCTCTCTCTCTCTCTCCTCTCTCTCTCTCTCCTCTCTCTCTCTCTCTCTCCTCTCTCTCTCTCCTCTCTCTCTCTCTCTCTCTCTCCTCTCTCTCCTCTGTATATATATATATACATATATATGTCTTAATATGTCTATATAATGTATATATATGCATATATGCATATATATATGTATATACATATATATATGTAATATATATACATATATATCTTAATGTATATATATAATACATATATATACATATATATATATATATATATAATATATATATATATATATACATATATATATATATATATGTGTACATATATAATATATATGTATATATATATACATATACATATATATATATATATATATATTATATCCTATGTCCGATCCATCTCCAACTGCGTATCTGGACTTTTGATGATGGGTTTGGTAGCTGACCCCCCGGTGTAGCTCAGCGTTCAAGATGCAGTTGTTTGCCCAAACAAAGTTAAGGAGTCTGACTAAGGAGTGCGGTTTTTTGAGATTATTGGCGAAATTACTTTGCAACTGAAATCTGATTCGTTATTACTCGTTGTCTGTGACTGACATCGGTCTCAAGAGGCAATGTCATCTACTGGTCCTTCTGTCGCCGCATAGGCGCCGTAGTTTTGTTTTGTCAGAAGTCTTTCTGTGTCAATGTCAAGGGCAGTGTGGAACTTAGCACGCCAACTCGGTCTGTCAGTGACTGCGGTTCTTTCTGTTTCAAGGTTTCGTTTGAGAACATAATTGTGTGTGTGTATGTATGTATGTGTGTATGTATGTGTGTGTGTGTGTGTGTGTGTGTGTGTGTGTGTGTGTGTGTGTGTGTGTGTGTGTGTGTGTGTGTGTGTGTGTGTGTATGTATGTATGTATGTATGTATGTATGCATGCATGCATGCATGTATGTATGTATACATGGACACCACTGGACGTACGGAAGCGATCTTATGAGACTATCGACGTGACCGCGCACATTTGACACGTGCCACCTGCCAGGTCACGTGTGAGGTAATTGTCATGAAAGACGACCCGTTCTACGACGGTTTAAGTTGTAGTCTGCGAGCCTCGGAGTGTTAAACAAATGCGTATAGCATTGATTATTCATAACTAAAATTCAAATCAGATATTGGACGAACTCCGCAGAATAAGAAGACTGTAAAATAATTTGCACCGAAACAGCACTGAGGCGGCGTTACGACCGCGTGAGTTTTGCCGGTCAATATAACAACGAAGTTCTTAGTTCGCAACGTTACGGAGCGGTACTTTCGGCGCACAGTAACGACGTCATAGCCATTTAGCGAAACTAATTCGACAACGTAGCTCGACGTATGACAGAGGACGGTCTCCTGACATTAATCGCGCGACTCGGAAGACCGTCTACGGGGCACCAATCGATGGCGCGATGACGCACGACGGGAGAAGACGCGAGGCTGTCTCCGAAGGAGTCGAACATTAAAGAGAGGAACAATCTCCGTAATCTCATCGCTTTATCGCAAATCGTCTTATTTTTTTTTTTTTTCTGGAGCGCCATTCATTCAACGGACTGTCGGGACTCCTAAGTTAATGTCACGTGCACGATGCTGAGCCTGACTGGCTAAAATGGTTTCAAGCAAGAACACGCCGAATTGCAAACAATGACGTGATGACACTGTCCGATATTATTAATTATTTGTTTGTAATTGGTCGTGTGTTCTTACGCGACATCGTCCTCGCTAGCCACAGGTGGTGACTATACAGCTGACATACATATCCTACGCAAAGTGCGGGAGTTTGCTGACTTAGTTCTACAGCTGTACTTTGTCCTAGACATACGTGTCCCCGCCGGTCTTGCTTGGGAACCACGAAAATATATTGATACGAAAACGCCATCTCCTCACACCAAAGAGCACTTACGGGAAATCCCAATATAATTACTCGTTCAACCATTCTCACGAGCGGTTGAGAGGTATTCTGTATTCAAATAATTACTTCTACTTCTCAAATTTTACTTGTGACATGGACAACGGTTGACTAAAGCTAAACTGAGCCGGACACGCTGGCTAATGGTAATTATTATTAGCTTCACTTCACCTCAATGTTTCACAAAATGATCTGCCGGGGAACACCGACACTAATGTAATCAGCAACGCCTCCTGGCGCGCGACGTCCGAAATATCAGATTCATATATTTAACCAGTACTTCTTCCCCTTGATGCCTCGTGGCATGAGGCCACCTTCTCAATTCATTTCCCCTCTTCTCTTCTCGTCTCTTCTCTTCTCTACTCTTCTCTTCTCTACTTTTCTCTTCTCTTCTCTATTCTTCTCTTCTGTACTCTTCTCTTCTCTACTCTTCTCTACTCTTCTCTACTCTTCTCTACTCTTCTCTTCTCTACTCTTCTCTTCTCTTTTCTACTCTACTCTTCTCTTCTCTACTCTTCTCTTCTTCTCTCTTCTCTACTCTTCTTTCCCTTATCTTCTCTATTCTTCTCTTCTATACTCTTCTGTACTCTTCTCTTATCTACTCTTCTCTTCTAACCTTTTCTCTACTCTTCTTTAATCGTCTCTGCTGTTCTTTTCTCCTCTCTTATCTACTCTTCTCTTCTTTTCTCTGTTCTACTCTTCTCTTCTCTACTCTTCTCTTTTCTATTCTTCTCTACTCTTCTGTACTGTTCTGTACTCTTCTCTTCTCTACTCCTCTCTTCTAACCTTTTCTCTACTCTTCTCTACTCTTCATTTTTCCTCTCTTATCTACTCTTCTCTTCTTTTATCTTCTCTACTCTTCCCTACTCTTCTCTTTTCAACCCTTCTCTACTCTTCTCTTCTCTTCTCTACTCTACTCTTTTCTTCTCTACTCTCTTCTCTACTCTTCACTTATTTACTCTTCTCTTCTCTACTCTACTCTACTCTTCTCTTTTCTACTTTTCATTTCTCTATTCTTCTTTTCTATCCTTTACTCTTCTCTTCGCTTCTCTACTCTTCTCTTCTCTACTCTTCTCTTCTCTTCTCTACTCTACTCTTCTGTACTTTTTTATTCTCTATTCTTCTCTTCTCTACTCATCTCTACTCTTCTGTACTCTTCTCTTCTCTACTCTTCTCTTCTCTACTCTTCTCTTCTCTACTCTTCTCTTCTCTCAATCTGCACTCTTCATCAATCTCTCCTCACTTATTTTCTGTATCTGTCTTGCCAATACGACGGGTGGTTAAATGAAAACGTAAAGTTCTCAATTATCACACATTATATTTGCACTGCACTGTATCTGGCTTAGTTTATAATACACCTATATACGTGGTAGGCGACTTTTGACCGAACGCGAGATAAATATAAACGCTCGTGAAAGCCAACGAAGCATTTGAAGTGTGATTTTTATGTTCGCTGTTGAGAGAGAGTGTGATTCAATTATTCGGTCGTTTGCAAAGCGCAGCACAGAAACCTAACAGCTGGAAAGAACCATATATAACAATAACAATTTGTCGGCAGCCGTTTCCGTAGGTATGCCCGCGTATTGCTCGCAGTAAACACTGCTCACGACAAAACGGAATGCAACTGTCCGAGCGGAGATCCAGAGCTGCTTAGCCGCGGCACAAGGCGCCGTACTCGGGGTTTGTTTATGGTCGTCTACAGCGGATTCATGTTCTTGTGTTTATGGCGCGTTTATGTGTGTGCGAACGACGGAGCATGCGTCTTTCAGCATGCCTGTCTACGGTCAAACATCGTTACACGTGCTGACAGCCGTCGCTCACAGGGCGCGGGCGACGGGGAGACGTTGGAACAACGGAACGCATTGGCATCAAGTACTCTTCGCTTACGACCTGGCATGTCCGTCATAAACAATGCGACGTCGTCAGCAATTGCGCATAAAAGCATAGTCGGGGTGGTGTAACACATGCGTTAATGCAAAACTGTGTTGCGAGTTTTCGTCGACCAATAGTTTTACGGCGAATATAAGAGGAGTTTATTTCTTTGCCTATCTCCCTACCTTCCACGTGTTCGTCCGGCAGATTCACCGCCGTCCTTGCAAAACGTTCATTATCTGTGCTACAGCGCCTTACCTTTCATGAAACTCTTTGATGTACGTAAATTCTACACTACTCGAGTCCCATATATTCCACTCGCTATCAATAAATCTTTGTAAAATGTTTAATACCAACTGCATCTGATTAGTTTCAGCAGTCGTATTTGCCATGAATGTTGCTATGCTCTAGTAATGTGCCAGTTTTAGGATATACAACCTGAATTGCCTGTATACGTCTCTTCCTGTAGCCCAAAGTATTACAACTGATTGCTTTAGTAGTATACGTGACTAATGCAATGCATTTTTCACAGCGTTGCTCTCGACTACATAACATTACACTTTATACCTCATGCCTACATATTACACACATAGGATGTAATTGACTGATGTGGACCGTGGACTTTGAGGAACAAGAACAATTCGCTTTATCGAAGAGGCAGTCTCGCGTGACGAAGTATTCATCTTGTGTTCCACAATGAAGGTGTACTTCCCTCGCGGTATGAGGCGACCATGCACGAAAATGTACTTACCATGCATTTTAGTAGAGGCAGCCACGGGGGACTTTTATTCACTGTGATGTTGGACGAGGCAGTGCATGACGATGTGCTTACCATGTTCTTGGAGACGCCCATGCGTGACAATGCACTCACCTTACGTTTGGAATCAGTCATGCGTGACGAAGTACACCTTTTGTACTCACCTTGTATTTGGAAGCAGTCATGCATAAAGATATACTCACCTTACGTTTAGAAGCGGCCATGCGCTGGTCGCGGTTGCTCTCCGCCTCGCCGGGCGGACGTTTTACCCAGATGACGATGCCGATGCGTGAGTAGGTGAACGAGAGCACGGACAGCGGCAGGAAGTACTGCAGCACCATGAGCACGAGACTGTAGAGGTAGCGCTGTCCCTCCTGTGGCCACACCTCCTCGCACGCGTCGCGCAACACGCCATAACTATCACTCCGAGGCACGATGCGCGACATCAACGCGACCGGAAGTGGAACGGCCATGGACAGCGTCCAGATCAAGGCGATGACGAGCGCCGCCTGGCGGGTTGTCATGCGCGGTCGCAGCGGGTAGATAATGGCGATGTAGCGGTCAAGGCTGATGGCGACGAGCGTAAAGGCGCTGAGGAAGACGGACACTGACTGCGCGTACGGCACGACGGGACACATAAACGCTCCGAACGGCCATCCGTTGCTTACCTGAAGCACGCTCGTGATGAACGTCAACGGAACGCACAACACAGACATCAAGATGTCGCTGCACGCCAGATTAACGATGAAGTAGTTCGTCACGGTGCGCATGCGCTGATACGCGAGCACGATGTAGCATACGATCATGTTGCCGCCGACCGCGAGGATCGTGATCGTCGAGTAGATGACGATGACGAAGGCTTGCGCGTAGAGCGGCATCAGTTCAGCCCCACCATACGGGTACGTCTCGTTGTGGTTCGATGACGTGTTGGCGGAATTCCGGTTGACCGTGTATACATCAGCCAGCGGCAACAACGTTTTGTTTCCGACAGCGGCGAGGTGAGCCATGATGATGTCAACTTAACGATGCACGAAAACGCACCTGATAGTTCGAATTCAGTATACAAAATCAACTACATAAATGTAAAATGGCGCGCCGTCACTCTTCGGTTTCATTGAAACGTAGCCTATCCGTATCCGTATTCGCATCAATAAACCGCCTTTTCGTGGAATTTGGTCGTACTGACAACTGATGTAGTCCGTGTTTGGGTGAGCGATAATACGGGACGCACCGCCCACGACACGTCAATTCCTCTTCGCTCGGCTAATGATGTCCAGCCGCGTCACTTGCATTTAGTCAGCAGCTAATCCTTCCGCTACAAGCGGGCGGGGCTTCACCTGGAATGACACAAAACCATGAATCAGTGAAGTGACGCAAATAGGCACCCAGTGTGAACCGGAAGATTTACCGGTTGTTCATTGCGGAGATGAGGCCTAATGTGAACTCTGTCGCTCTATCGTACTTGTTCTTGTTAATTAGCATGACACGCCTAAACGTGCCAGTGCTAAAGGTGAACACGTCTTGTGTCAGCGTAGAAGAACGTGCTACTTGCTGACGTTGTGAAGCGAATGTGTTTAGGCTGTATAGATAAACGAGATAAAGTGCTACTACATAAATAAATAAACGACAAGTATCTAACTAAATGTTTCTTTGCGTATTGCCTTTCCTATTTTGGTTTCTTTGCTTAACATGCAGCTATCTGACGTCTTTCTGAGGGTATGTGCTTTACGGGTACAACACGTTTTTGAAGTGTTGTTTGTCCCTGATAGTAACTGTTTCCTGTGCGTAAGAGTTAATTCCGTATTGGCGGTCGGGCGTACGACGGAATAAATTTCCATATTACGTCCGTTATCGCACGCACGTAAGCACGCACACGAACACCCGCACCTAGGCACACGAACACGCCCGCACGCCCGCACGCCCGCACGCCCGCACACCCGCACGCCACACCACACACACACACACACACACACACATACATACACACACATATATATACATACATACATACATACATACATAAATACATACATACATACATACATACATACATACATACATACATTCATATATACATACATACATTCATACATACATACATACATACATACATACATACATACACACACCTTTGACACACACGCAAGTTCGCACACGAGCACGAGCGCACACTCACGTACACACACACATACACACACACACACACACACACACACACACACACACTCACTCACTCATTCACTCACTCACTCACTCACTCACTCACTGACGCGTTCGCGACATGTTTACATACATACATACATACATACATACATACATACATACATACATACACACACCTTTGACACACACGCAAGTTCGCACACGAGCACGAGCGCACACTCACGTACACACACACACACACACACACACACACACACACACACACACACACACACACACACACACACACACACACACACACACACACACACACACACACTCACTCACTCACTCACTCACTCACTCAATCAATCACTGACGCGTTCGCGACATGTTTACATACATACATACATACACACACCTTTGACACACACGCATGTTCGCACACAAGCACGAGCGCACACTCACGTACACTCACGTACACACACACACACACACACACACACACACACACACACACACACACACACACACACACACACACACACACACACACACACACACACACACACACACACACACACACACACACACACACACACTCCACACACACAC
>CM034535.1:49823672-49851172 GCA_020002185.1 Paraescarpia echinospica | reverse complement strand
CGTAACAAAACAAGTGTACAACGTTTATATCCCTTCGTATGCTCCACATTTATATAACCTGTGCCGTGTATTATGCACAGGTGAAATTGATGTTTTGTATAATCTCAAGCGATCATTTGAAATGTTGCTGTCATTGTTTGTAGGTGTTGGTCGCGATGCTAGCCACGTAGAATACGATTCAATAACTAGTTGGAATTAACATAAACACTATTTGATTTGAACAATTCTACGAGCTGCGTTTGCATGAGCGGTGTTGCTTAAACTTAAGTCGTGAGGGCGTATTTTGCAAGACATTAGACACTTTCTCAGATCATCGTTTGGTTTAACTTTCTTGGTTTAAATAATGTACGAGTTATGACTATAATGATGGTAGGTTGCACACTGCTCTCTTTCTCATTCAAGCAATTATGAGTCTGCATTAACGCGTTCCTTCTGCTGGACCTTCAAGGGCTCCGCACTTTTATGTAAAGATTGGTTTAGAAGATAGTGCATTCGACTGTTACATCACACCGTCTTTTACTCTATAATTTTGTTAATGAAAAATTTTCCTTTACGCAAAACCGCGCGTTTCTACTTTTACTTGCTGGTTTATAAATGTGCGGTTATAAATATGTGTATCCTTCCAGTTGTTGACAAGTTCTCACAGCATGGAAGTATCTAATTGTATGTTCGATCGTGGGTTTTCACACATCGAATTTTCCGACGCAATTTCAAGGAAGATTATATATTTAAAAGTCCCTCCTCAGTTCGATTTTTCCGTCTGGTCAGTTCATTGATTTTTCAAAACATAAATCTACCTAGTGTCCACTAAGACATGGTTGCTAATTTTGTGCAATTTTTTTATATCACTATGGTTGAATGGTTGCATTTATTACATTGCACTGGCTTCCCGTGAAGCAACTCAATCGTTACGCATATCTGCTACTGACGTTTCGTGCTAAACACGGACTGGCACCAGCTGACATCACCGACCTACTCCATGAACAAAGAGCTACCCGAGTGTTGCGTACAGCTACAAACAATGACTTGTACGTGCTACCATCTCGCAGCCGATAGGGCGACAGAACTTTTTCGGTATCTGCTCCACGACTGTGGAATTCACTTCCAAGCGGGATGAAGACAGCCTGTTGCCTTGTGACTTTCAAAAGATGTTTGAAAACCCATCTTTTCCGGGTTGCTTACGCAATATAGGCGCCACCAGTCAGTTTAAATAGTCAGTTTATTTTTTTTAATAATTATTTATTATCTTGTACATGTTTTAAAACTAATTTTACGCAATCTTTACTGATTTATTTTCACAATATACCTTTAGTTTTACATTTTAACGATCATCTTTAGCTGTAACTTTTTTTTATTTGTGTATATATTGTCATTTATTTTAATTAATTTAATATTATTAATTTTACGTAACTTAAAAATGGAAAAAATACGTGGATGTGTGGGTTGTAGACGAACTGTCGGCGTGACAATTGGCAAGTTACGCGTTGCAATATATAAAGTTAAATACAAAAAACATAGTATATCACAAAAAGGAGAGGAAGAGGTGGCCGAAACAACATCCCAGCTACAAGAGCGAAGACAACTTTTACCAGATGTCCAGAGAAGACCAGGTAATAATGGTGCGCCTGAGGAGTGGACACTGCAGACTCAGGCACCACATTGGTAATACATTTTGGAGAAACCGACATATGTCCTTGTGGCACTGATCCAATGATAAGTGGAAGACCCTCGCAACACAACAACTAGAGAGGAAGGCAACCTGGCCTACAGAAACCTCAGTAAAGAAACGTTATTTGGCCTTCTGGAAGACTTCATACAAGCAACCGAAGTCCCAGTCTGAGCGTGTGATGAAGACGTGAATTATTTCCACATTTGAACACTATTATTTCGTACACACTTAGTCTCAAAATACATTAACACACTACATATGTTGACATCAAAAAGCCGGATTCGCGATGAACAGAACCAGATGAGGAAACAGCTTTAATGAAATAGTCCATGTAACGGTGCCATTGCCTACATGCGGAGCTACACAAAAATATGATCTCGGGCAACGTTTGTTTACCCGCGATAAGTCACACAACACACATTTGTATATGAACGATCTAATCCACAGCAGCAAACTGACAACCTGTATAATACCTGAAGCAATGTTATTGCCATAACGTAGATATCTCACTGTTATCAATCTACTCAGAGCACCTGCCATTTGGCGTGACAGCCTTCCTTTGGGCGTGTATAGTTAACGTGTCTTCATGCGCTAATGCAGTTACTCAGGCTAGGCGTGAAACGAGGGCAACAATTAGTTCTAACTAAGCAATGCCAGTTTGTAATATGTGCGACCAGACCTCCAGCGTAATAATGGTGTTTAGTGGTGTTTGTTGACGAGACGAGGCGGCCACGACTTGTACGCACTCGTATGCGTATTCCTGTACACACTCATCAATGAATGCCAGAACATAGCGGAAACACGTCGATCTCGCGCTTTGCACAATGACCTATCTGGTGAACTTAATCGGCGCAACGTGCAACTGTACAGAGCACAAACAGTCCTTTAATTTGGCATCTGTATAGTACGCTATCGTAATGGGCAGTGTATTCGTATCTCCTCCCAGGTCCCTAAATTCACTTGCCTCTTCTATTTCATTCACTACATTGGACCAACATAATCTGATCTACCTACAGTCGGTGCTTTTAAATAAAACCCACAAAGGTAGGTACTTAGTGGAGCGCAGTAGCGCAGCGGTAAGAACTTCGCATTCACGACTGAGAGAACCCGGGTTCGAATCCTATGAATGAATACCTGGCTATAGACAGTGGTGGATATTTGTGTACGAATAGTATTCACGCATTAATTTCAGCGTGGCTGAATGCCTCCCAGAGAAGTCGAGATGGTGTTCGATTGAACAGTTCTGCCAGGGAGTAAAGTGTAAAGCGCTTTGAGCAGTTCTGACGACTGAATACCGCGCTATATAACTTACCTTTACTTTTACTTAGGAGTATTTATATTTTTCAGTGGGCGAATTGTGAGGTAATTGTTATCGTATCCACGCAGTGCCGCAATTGGTGGCAGCAGAATTGACTTGTTCAGCGGGAGCAAGTTTATGATCAAACACCGTAATAGTGGTAAGAGCTGCTTTTGTAGTGTTGTTTTATGGGCGGGTGTAAGCTTGTGTGTAACATTTGCCTGTCACTACTAAATATGACGTGTTTTTGTTGTTGCTCTTATCGTGGTCGTTACTGCCGCTATAATTATGTTACTGCTAGTGTCGCGGTTGTTTTTATTGTTACTGCTATTGCTATTTCAGTCGCGGCTACCAGTGCTGTCACATGATATGTTCGTTGAAACGAATGTTCACATCTTCATTACGTGATTGTAAAGGAGCATGAACAGCTTTTAGCGAACGTATTCTTGACCCATGATGTTTAGGGTTGGCAAACTCCAACAAACAAACCAGTTATGACCTACATCCTAACCTGAATAATACGGTATTCGTAATGGAACTATCCTTCCGAGAACATATATTTTCACCATTGCTTAAATCCAGTTTTCTCTCAAGCGGACGGTAATGTACCTCATCCATGTGATATACCTCACCCAACAGCATTGTATTTCATGTTTGCCCCCA
Organism: Paraescarpia echinospica; assembly: GCA_020002185.1. Classification (NCBI taxonomy): domain Eukaryota; kingdom Metazoa; phylum Annelida; class Polychaeta; order Sabellida; family Siboglinidae; genus Paraescarpia; species Paraescarpia echinospica. Next base: position 49,847,543 of record CM034535.1, on the reverse strand, counting down.
GTAACAAGATCCAAGTAATAACTGATACAGCTGAATTAAATCAATGCCAGTTAGAAGAAGATAGCAAAGCTACTAACGGCGACCATCGATGTCCAGGTTCATCCGGCAGAAGGAACAAACGCCCCAACCGCCATACTCATCATTTTATACCAATATATATTATTCAATGTGCACTCGAGTTACAGGTGACACAATACGAAACTAACAGGCTTGCACAACATCTGCTATACGAGGATATTGGACGTGACCATCATCAACACCAGACCTCACAAAACAAGAATGAGGAAAACAATTTTCTCATCCTGAAAACGAAGAGTACGGAAATGGCTCGACCTACCAGCGACGATGGCGTGGACGCAGAACCCAGATGGAAAGAGAAAGACCAAAACAGCGTGGAGACGACCAATGAAGGACGAAAAGCTGGAGAGCTGACACGAGGAACAACAACATGAAGAGACCAGGCATGACGAACGGAACTGGCGAGTTATTGTGCGGGCCATATATGCCACATGCAGCGGACACGTATACGTACAAATAAGTATGTAAGTAAGTACACCGAATTTCAGCTTCAAACGCTAACTCACCTGTAAAAGAAGCGGAACAAAACATCAACATGCGATGCGACTTCGTGAACACACACCGACCTTCAGCCGGGTTCACCCACGTAGTGCTTCGTGAACGCGGCATCAGTCGGAGTCTGAGACAGGTCGTCGGCCCACCTATACCCACTCGCCTGTGTGTACGACCGCTGCTTGTCAGTGCTAATTGTGCAAAGGTATCCAGATGATGGCCTGCGCCCTTCTCTCACAGTCGCCTTGCTGCCTCTGACCGCGCCCACGGTTGCACAAGGGTATTCGTTAAATATAGCCACGCACCAATCACCGCGCAGAATGGATGCGTCCGCGGGTCGAAACCGAACCAGGGGATTGAGGCTACACGGTACTTTCTCACACACTGAACAAAGCGCCGATATGTCGGCATGTTGTCGTGTAATTAACGACGCGCCGAACTCCGTCTACGAACCGATTCCAATTGCGCCCAGATTAACGCCCGTTAATTACACCGCGCGAGAGCTACGTGAATAGTCTGGGGGACATTTTAATGTCGCAAACAGTCCACGAAAGTTTCCGCCATGCTGTGCGGTCTTCATTTCGAGATGGCAGTCTGACGCCCGTCCCCTGAAGTCCGTAGCATTCTAGGAAGTTTGTATTCAACGTAACTTCACATGAAACCGACGAATGTATATTTCCGTATCCAGCTAGTCCACGTGATGCTGGTGTTAGAACAGAGCACAGCGATTGAATAACACTGAACGAGATTGCCATCCAAAGCAGAAACTTGAGATAACAAGTGGACCAGGGAACCTTTGGCCTACCGAGAATCCAATATCTGTATCAATGTTAAACCTGCCCCTTTGAGATAGTTGTCAGTATCGCATCAAACCATTATGCTCGCCGCTAACATGTAAGAAATTATGCCATTAATGCATAATCATCTGTGTGAATTAATACATTGAATTAAGTGATAGCTTAGATAATAATATTATTATTATTATATATCTAACCTATTGATACCTGTTTTTAGAAGAAAAACTTGAATAAAGAAACAACGTTACGTAGCAGTGTTACATAACCTTTAATGTAGCTCACACGATACGTGAACTGATTACGTTATTGAGTGATCGTTTGTCTGTCGGCCAGCCGCACCACGGGACATCTTGCGATGATATATTTTACCTCATCGAGGCACTGCGTTCTTTCCATTGTACGCTGGGGGCTCACTGACGGGTTGTAAAGTTCAAATGAACACGGATGACTGTGTTTCGGATGCTCTGACGTGTCTTTTAACCTAATTTAGTGGTCAGCGAGGCGGTATAAGAAAAACACTTGCCAACCCGAATGCGAAGTGCGAAACTCGTATTTTCGATTACGGGCGAAAAGTTTGCATAGTAAGGAAAGGGAGAGGTTTTGCAAAGTGTCATAGGCGTCGTCTTCCGGGTCACCGTTCGATCGTTGACATACACAAAGGAATGAAAACATGTGATCTTAAAAACCGTTGCTAGTGAAATATAGCGATGCAAGTCAGATGCATTGTTTATGTTAGCTTAAACTATATAATTAAGTTAAGGTAAATTTACTCCACACATACAAATACACACACACAACCATTCAAATCATGTCATCGGTTGGAAGGAACATATTTTGAATTAGGTCATGTGCGAACAATACCCAAAAAAAAGAAAACAGAAAAACTGTACGATCAATTATGTCAAGTAAGTAAGTAAACGAGTATATAAACTTGTAAGTAAGCAAACAATTAAGTTATAGGCACGGACCTCGAACATTTAAGGTACATCTGATCACCATTATCGCAGTAGTAGAGAATATAAGTTTAACTGCGATGGCTTCTACTGACAACTATATCGGCTGATACCACACGACTGTGTGGGTGGAGATAAATACGGACACATCCCGTGTGATGCTGCTCTTTGGAGAAATAACCCCAAATGTGCAAGGTCATCAAGGCGTTTCTGGTTTCTGTTACATTGACTTGACATCGCCACATCCCTACACATCGCAATCCCGAGTGATCGTCAAAGAGTAAGAACATAAATATCGGCTTCTAAGAAATTTAAATTGGGAAGTTCATACTATTTTAATCGACTACGCTAGGTGTGAAGTGATACATCATTGTCTGGTGTCATCTCCTCTCAATAGAGCTTCTACGGTGGATCGACACGCCTCTCTTTTATCTAGATGCTCATAACAGTTGTTCATACTTCACATTGCCAATCCACGTTTTGATGTTGTCTTTGATGTGACTATGCTTCCAGTTAAAAATTGCAATTTCGTTCAACCCAGTTACATACTTTACAAATACAGAACAAAACACCCGCAGTTTCATTCAAAGCTGTTTACATACGTTGCAGCCAATGCTGATAAATCCCGCCACAGTTTGCCGAATGTCTCCGTTGAGGTGATCAGATGCGTCAACAATAATAATATATATTAGCACAGTGGTAGAATTAGCAAAACACCGACAGTTATTGTTGTTGTTGTTATTGTTGTTGTTATTGTTGATGTTGTTGTTGTTGTTGCTCTTGTTGTTGTTGTTGCTCTTGTTGTTGTTGTTATTGTTGTTGTTGTTGTTGTTGTTGATGATGTTGTTGGTGTTGCTGTTGTTGCTGTTGTTGTTGTTGTTGTTATTATTATTGTTGTTGTTATTGTTGTTGTCGGTGGTGGTGATGGTGATGGTGGTGATGGTGGTGGTGATGGTGATGGTGGTGGTGGTGGTGATGGTGATGGTGATGGTGGTGGTGGTGATAGTAATGGTGATGGTGATGGTGATGGTGATGGTGGTGGTGGTGGTAATAATGTTGATGGTGGTGGTGGTGTGGGTAGTGGTGATGGTGATGGTGATAGTTGTGATGGTGTGGGTGGTGGTGGTGGTGGAGGTGGTGGTGGTGGTAGTGGTAGTGGTGGTGGTGGTGGGGGTATGTGGTGGTGGTGATTATGATGAATGTTGTTGTCGTGGTCGTTGTAAATGTGGTTTTGGTGGTCGTTACGAATGTTGTGGTGGCGTTCGTGGTAGATGTGGTTGTTGTGATTGTGGTGGTTCACAGGTGTTGAACGCCTGCTATGACACCGACCGATTTCCCACTAGTTACGTCAGTTAGTTCCACTAACTATAGAACGACCCGTGAAACGCTCAGCCGCAAGTTATCGATCCACACGCGCACTTACACGGTATAACCGTCCAACAGTAAACACAAACTTCCCAAGATGTCAATTGTCAACAGAAAACTAAATCTTCTTTTGTTGCATTTTTATCACATAGCAAAACTTTCACACGCGGGTGGCCTTTCGGGAAATGGTCCCAACCGAACGGCTTGTGACTCCGTAACATCGGCCATACTGCGCCTTTCCCTCCTAATTACCAATATTGGATGTAGGTTGTAGTCATTAGCCTAAAGCCCTAAACGAAAACAGCCGGAAACTATACGTGCAGGAGACGTTAAAGGAGGTTGTTGGACAGGGAATTGGACGTAGGATGTGGTCAGCTAGCTAGTGAAGCGCACCGCTGGCGCCTGTAGGGGTCAGCACACTGTTAGTTTTCCCATTGGCGACCATGTTAACGTTTTGTCTGATTATAAGAAAACGTGACCAACAATATTCTTAAACTCCTCACCTGCTGTTATTATCATTGACATGCTGGTCGAGTTTAGTCAAAATCTAATATTTCTAGCTCTCGTAAAATGCCTGTATGTGTGACACCCGTCAATATTTACGAATGTATGCAGGCAGTAATCCGGCTAAAGGGTCAACTAGCCAAATTGCTGTCAAATGCCCTTCAGCTTAGTAAAAATACACCAGCTTACTGTCAACAGCTTCTACAATTACACCTGAAAATCTGATTACTGAAATGCACTTATATGTCAGAGCAGGTGAATTTTGTAAAAATATCATTTCTCAAAAATACACTGACCAGGAAGTCAAACAGTGTCATGACCCCTGTAATACAACTGACACGACGCCTGCGATGATGGCCGGAAGTCTTTATCTTGTTGGACACGGTCGCCCTGCGCGGAGCGAGATGCACATTTAGTGCGTCCACGCGTCGACCCGAGATGCGTGTAGTTTCTCGTGCCTTGTTTTCATTCTAATGTCCGGCATACCTTTTTGTGTTATACAGACATGCTAAGGCATGTTAATGCTGACACAGCAATACAACATTGGGTTTTTCCGTTCATTGGATCATCGCAAAACGCCGTCGTAGATTGTGGTTTTGTCCTAGATATATTATTATTTCAAACTGCATCTCGTTAATGTTTTTAATGTGCTGATTATTTTAGACCACCATTGTCCTTCATATGTCACGAGTTTTATCCGTTGTCCTATCGTATCACATGATTTGCATGTTTGGGTTTTGTACTAAAGACTACCACACGTATTATCGCTTGCATCGTTGAACACGCGATCTGCAGTCGCTTGTTTCCTTTGAAGACATTATATGCTGTGGTATTTGTCTTTGTTAAAACGTCTTAATAAGTGTATGTCTTCCAAATACGTAGTATCTCAGGCTTGCGTCTTCTGAAGACGTCATAACTCGTAGGGTTTACCTACAACGTATTCTTGCAACGTTCTTTCACCTTCTGAAAATGCCACGTAAAGTGGGATTTGTCCTACACAGGATCGTTACAAATCGTGTGCTTGTTTTGTCTATGACGTCACTGCTCGTGAATTTAGTAGGCCTATATTTCTTCTGTGTACGTCGTGCGTTGTACATTTTTATGCTACATCTTGTCCTCTTTACGCGCCTGGTTCTTCTTAAGACGTCACTGGTCGTGTATTTAAACGTAACTCCATTTCTCGTTTCTACTGTCTATCGAAGATTTCGGTGATATCGTGATAGCACGCGTCCCCGCGGAATTGCCTAGCAACGAGACTATTGCACGAATGCACGATGACGTCCGATTTATCGCTCGTAAACAAGACTACGCCATTGGTTGTAGCTGTTCCTTAGGAGACTCGGGCAACCTTAACGAGGTTTGCCTTTGTTCTGATTGTTGCCCCGCGGCCTAGTTGCAGACCAAATAGACATCTTGGAGAATGACTTAATTTAAAAACCGACTGTTTGATATATTTAGTACGTGTGTAATATACTGGCATATATACATTTATTGTTAAGTGATGATTCACTATGTTTATATAAGTTAAATAATTGTTCAAATTATTTCATAAGGTGGCTCTTACGACAGCGACTGTAATTAGTATTAATAGGCGTCTCCCGTCCCTTATATAACGTAATCCTTTATTTCCCTAACATACATTATATACTTACTACTTTGTTTGTTTTTATTCATATCGATTCGATTGCAATGTGAGAAGGTGAGAAGATTTTGTAGCAAACGGACTAGCATCGTGCGTTTATAAAGGGAAACACCGAGAAAGATCACATGCTCATCACCCAGATGCCGTTACAGCCAGAAGTATTTCTAAATTACCTTTGCTTTGATATAAATTTGAAATTTGTTTCGGATTAACGCAAATTACACAATACGTCCCCAACTGCTAAATATGCTCCTTGTTGCTTGGAAAAAGGTCCGCCAAGCCATCTACAAATGGATGCCAAACACGTGGAGCGTTCGGACAACGCATGCGTTCGGATGTTGTTTGTTTTGTTGTTAAACTTCTAGTTCTTGCTCCAAAAATGTTTTTCGCTATGAAATAGGAATAAATCCGCACAGAAAGCAGTCGTTATTACGTACAAATATTTGACTGCTTTGTAAAAACAAGTGCACTAAATTGGAACAAACAATACACTTCACTCTCCTGTTTATAATGATATTACGTCCTGTACGTGCTCTGTACTTGTAGGATAAGTGAGAAGGCTTGCAACGTTCTGCAGAAGACTCGAATAACAACATGGCAATGCGATTCCATGTGTCATATTTCAAAAGAAGCATCGTTCATTGTCAAGGTGGAAGATGAGCTGGCATTAGGTGATTACTGAGTTAAGTGTTACGAGACTCTGAGCTGTATTGTATATGTGCGACGGTCCACGAGTTGATTAAACGGAATGCCGAGGAACAAATTGATCTGCTAATAAAGAGACCTGGGTAGACATTGATTGAAAGAGGACCCTTCCCCACGCCGAAGGCGGACACAACAGCCATAACGAGCGCGCGGTAGACGCAGCGTTGATAACAACTACATCGGGCGCGTTGGCGTTACGGCGAGTTAACCACCCCGAGAAGGCGGGGTTCGGAGATGTACAATTAAAATACATGGAGCGACGTGTGACATAACCGTGTGCGTTGTTACAGGTGTTCTGTGGTCCTTGTTCTGACTGACCGCGTCTCACGGTTGGTTTTGTTGTCCTCTTTCTCCAGTGTGAGGTAACGTTCGCCCAATAATACTTTTTGTTTTCATTCTTTTCTTTTCCCGTCACTGCACCTGTAATGCCATCCCCGTCACCACTCCTCTCCCAATCTCGCCACACAACTCTCTTCTCGTCACTTCCTAGTCTGCTTTAAAATCCACTATCTTCCCTGGTCGTCTTTTCCCCTTTCGTTTCATGTCCTGCTCACTTTCGCTGACTTTACGCTCCGAATAACTGATTGAACCCATAAAAAGTGAGAATATTAACATATATGGGGTATTTTGAATATACATATGTATGTGTGTGTGTCTGTGTGTGTGTGGGGGGGGGTGGGTGGGTGGGTGTATATATAATATATATATATATTTATAGGTGTTACGTCCTATTCTAGGGGTCGTAGATTAATCCCGGAAGGTTTGTCGCGCGAGGTTCAAGCCGTCTAAGAGGAAAACGTTAACCTACCCGCATACATACGCAGTAAATGTAATAATACAAAAACAAGTTATTCAGTGATGGAAACGTGGAAGTGGGTGAGGAAACAACAGTTGTACTGGTCATAACACGGGAATCATTATATAAGAAAATATCGATGAACCATAGAAATCGAATAAAACCACCAATTTTAGGCTGTTACCATCACCAATGTCAAGCGCCGGCTTCAATTCTTCTCGAGCATTCTCATTATTAATAGCAGACAGCCAACATATATGGATCCGTTAGTTCCGTGTGTGAACTTGGAGGCTTCGTGGTAAATGATCTGTACTTCGATCTCTGCGTAACACCAAGTGATAAACGACGAGTAACTTTTGAAGACGTGTCGGTAAATGAAGTGGATTTTCTAAGAACAAGAGCGAGCGAAAAAGAAACCGAAAACGAGCGCTGTCAACCATGACAAACGCGTCGCTGCTAGAGAGCAGGTGACGCGTTTATTTATACTATTTGTTGCATGGGATGGGATTTTACACTCGATTGATGGCGTGTAGATATCACGTAGATATATATGACGTATCAAACGGATGCGGTCTGGGCCTACCTACTTGCTACACAGTATTTGTCTTCGCTCTATTTGTCTGTACTTCCTGTGTGAATTGGGCCTATCGTTTGATGCGATAATAATAGACGCTGTAGCAAACGTCAGCGGTGCGATTAAGTGACGCATTGATTGAGTAAGAAACCTTGTAGAGAGTCTTTGCTGAGAGCAAAAATAGATAAGAGAGCGAAAATGAATAACTCGGAACACGTCCAAAACATGAAATTCTACGGTCTCCAGCATCCTCGTGGCTCGTCCTATACCGACGTTTTGGTATAATTTGCAAGGATGTACTATTTGGTATCTAGCGTCATCTAATTTTCCGGTAACCGTTCAAAGAACACTTATAAACGGACCTACAATTGTGCCGTGTTCGGTGTTCTGTATGGTTCCGAACGATGTTGGCGGCGGGTACTCAGTATAGGAATCTTCCCATTACGGGGCTGTTTTCCTCATTTGCGTAGGTTTAAACATGCGCACTTCACCATTTCTTGATGTCATGTTATAAGCTCCACCCACTTTTAAACCGCGGAGAAACAGATGTGCTTTGATCGCAGCGAAACCGATATATATCTCTACGTCGGCGTGACGTCACGGGACTAGTTTTGAGTTGTTCATTTTTTCCTCGCTTATCTATTTTTGCTGATTGCCAAGAGGTTTACTTTCCGCTTTCCGTACGTTCACTTCCAAGGCTATTTTGAAAACGATTAAAACGCACCAAATGTACACATATTAGTAATATCTTCATGCGTCTTTCATGCATGATTTTTATTTGTAAAGTTGCTTGACAGTAGCCGTTTGCATATATATGACATTTTGTCGGTTTTTATGAAAACTGTAGCACCACGTGAAAACCGTAACACCACGGATAATTTAGCTATACAAATATACATTATCAGTTATTCGGACCGAAATTGTTCAGTTCCTTTGCGGCAACTTGGAGATAATAATTATTAGTCACGGAATACACACGTGGACGGTTATTATTGTGTGTCGGATTTAAATCTTATGTAACTAGTGCGACAAGAATCCTTGTCTGTCAGCTAAATAATGGGGCGCCTAGCGACTAGAGCATCGGACTCTCAGTGGAGAGTTTCTGGGTTCGAATCCAATTACTTCCGTTTTGAACCTTTTGCCAAGTTCGTTCACTTCACGTTGCTCCAGTTCACTCAGTTGTATGAATGAGTACCTGGGCACATCAGTGGTGGATATTTGTGTACGAATAATCTTCGCGCAGTAATTGCAACGTGGCTGAATGGTTCCCACAAAAGTCGAGATGGTCTTCGAATGAACTGGTCTGTCAGAGAATAATGTATACAGCGCATTAAGCAGTCCGAAGGACTAGATAGCGAGTTATATACGAACCTACTTTTTAATTGGTTTTTAGTAGCTGGGCTTTTTCAGGCCATAAGACCAACACGCCTACTGGAGCGTTAGGCAACAGCCGAAAGGTGCTCTAATTACCCTTCACTTGTAAAATTAACTGACAGTTAGAGAGGTGTACGAACATCGACCCTGTCGTTTTTCGTGTACCTCATACATTGTATTTTGGGCATTGAATATATATTAGATATATCGTCTTGTGTAGGTTCATCGAATACATTTGGGCGGTAGAGATAATAAGTTAGACAGATGTGATTATAGATGTATACAGCATCACTTTACGATGAAAGCGATCATATATTATACCTTTAGATGTTATAAATGTCACGTGGACACTAACGTGATTTTCTTTGTAGACGCTAGTTGTGAGCTTCGTGTAATAACAATACCCAAAGTATGCTATATTTGAAGTCTTAATCGACATTGCTGCAGTATGCATTTTACTGTCAGAATTTACACTTATTAAGCTCCCTCTGTATATGAACTAACTCATTTTAGTTAGCAACCTCGTGAATTTATGATAATTACGTATGATATGTTTCGATTGTAACGTGTTTTGTACGGCAATAATTATTTTTAACCAGCCACCGTATCATCAATACTAACACATCGCAAATGAAACAGTGCTGTTAACTCCCGGAAACCAGTAATTTATTTAACCAATGACATTCGTTGGATATTCCTATAATAGTTCGTTGTTCTGTGTGTCTTCATGCCGTCTTGTCAGCTTTCATTTTATCCGCAGCGTTGATGACGCGTCCTTCGGCTGGCTGCCGAATCACGCCTTCACACATCACACGAAGGGCTATATCACACCTGTGCAGTCAAGTGAAATGCGAAATCCTGTTTGCTTGTATCCGCCAAGCAGACCGACGCTATAACGTTGGTATCTCCAAATCTTAGCAGAGGTTTTTTCGTCTAATGATTTTCCTCGCTAGGCACCGGAGATTGGAGCCTGGCGTACAACCGATCGGGTCGTTCGTCATGTTGGTGATGCATATCGCGACGATTGTTGCAGTGTGAATCGCACAATACAGCGTGCGAGACGTGAGAGAAATGCAGCTATCTGGCTGTGAAGCTCTTATGTCAAAATCGTGGGCGTTATCTGGAGGAAGGCGCACGGGTTACGTGACGACAATGTTGACAATTAACTCACAACGTCTGAGCTTCCATTCGGGACGTCCGCTCATTGGAAAGGTTTCGGTGAGCGTATCAGTTTAAAGGAAGACGTTGTTACGTTCACAACAGCAATGTTTACCTTCAGCGCGGCTTTCAATTTAAATGAAGATGGCTTTGCGTTCACGACTGCAATGTTTACCCCTAGTGAGTGTTTAAATAAAGGAAAACGTTGTTTTGGTCACGACAATAACGTTCACCTTGAGCGAGCATATCTATAAAGGAAGACGCTATATTCATGACAACAACGTTACTGCCAACAACCTGCCAACGTTCATGACAACAACGTTCACTGTTCACCGGTATAAGACTTGTAAGAAGTGTCGCACAAGCGACGAGCGGCGGTTCTTGCTGTAGAAGATACATTATACTTGACGTGAGCCGACTAACTTGGCCCTCTCATCTGCCGCCGTGATGTTTGTCGGATGATTGATATGTCAGTCTTGACTTAGCCAGGTTTAGACTCACGTTACGCCTTCGAAGAAACCAGCCATTCCCTGCATCCATCCCTCTTCCAAGAGGCAGGTTTCAGGTAAATTGGTTCATTTAGACTGCCGGAAACACGCCACATGACAAACGACACATTAATGGGTGATACCCTTATCGCTATTGGCGAACGCACGCGTCGCGTTCTGTTGACGTTTGTTAGGACGAGTGATTTATGCACGTCTGTGCGTCACTTTCAAACAACAGTTATATTTTTTTAACTTTACTAACAATCGAAAGGTTATTACGGCATGGTGTGATATGCTAATGAGTCAAGGCGTCTAGGAAGAATACCGTAAGCCTGTTCCGAGAAGTCGTCTGTCTTCAGGCTTCGATTCAGTCTGCATCGCTTTAAAACGTTCACGATAAATGTCAACGCATGAGCTATAGCTTTGGCATATGCTACTACATTTCTACGAGCAGGCTAAACGCTATTAAGAGGATCATCCGTGTGGCATACCTTCAGTGTATGGAAGATCTTATTTCCAAACACCACACACACACACGCGCGCACACACACACACACACACACACACACACACACACACACACACACACACACACACACACACACACACACGCACATTTAAAACCGTACTCACGCATGCTCGCATACACGCACCCTCACACCACAAACGTTCGTGTGCGCACATACATGTGTACGCACAAGCACACGCACACGCACACCACGGACACACACACACACATATACACACAATAAGATAATTTTGTGTACATGCCATTATTAAATCAGGGTATAATTGGACATAGTATTTCGTTACACTATTAATTATGTAAGATCACGCTGACAACAAGATTAAAAAATACCATACAAGCGCCCGAACTGTCGTTTGCCAATTATATCAATCAGATGCCATCCATCATGTCCGGCCTGTAATGGTGGCGGGTTTCCTGGTTCGAACTGTTAGCGGAAATGAATGCGCGAGACGCCGACCTGTGCCTCTTTATTAGCGAGCTCACGGACGACGCTACTAAATAATTGCAGCGGCTTCAACGGCTTATTCCCGGTGGCTTCGTCCATATCAAAAATACACTTTTTACCAAAAGACACTTTGCCAGTTGTGCGTATCTCGTGGGAGGACCACGGGTCCACAGCGTGGACAACACAGACAAAACCAGCAATGATAATTGTTTCTCCCATAAGACGTTGCAACAGTGGTTAACCGAATACAGCCGGATTTAGCCAGTTTTATCCAGTTTTAACCATATTTAAAAAGGCTGTAAGGGAAAACAACAAAAGGCTTCAGCATCACCTCTGAATTCTATAAGCGCCTCTCCCATTCCGTTTCCTCCCTTTTAATACCCCTTAAACCCCACTAAATCGCACTGGTACATTTCTTCTCTTTTTTCTTATGCCAAATACTACCTCCCCAAATTACAAAATCTTCACCGAAATGTAGGTGGTCATAAAAGAGGAAGATCACCGTGGGAATCAGGCGCGCGCGTCCAACATCAACGAGCAATTTCAGCACATTTTAGTTATATCATCAGATGCACCCGGTATAGACAGTATTTAATTTTTGAATAATTTGCAACGTCGTAAAACTGTTTCAGGCTTATCAGGGCGGGTAGTCTAGGGGGGGGCACAAAAATAATCTACACTGGCGGCCGAACCAAATGCAGCCGCGCCGACGTAACTTCAGCTTCTCCGCTGTCTCGGCTCGACTGCTGACATCGGAAGACGGGGGAGAGGGGGCGTTGTTGGGATAAATCATTTCGCCACCGTGTCGCCGTAACGTCAGCTTACTGTAGCCTGAACGGGAGACATATTTCGAAGGGTCTATAGGGAGTGCACGGTCACGTGGGCCCATTCAGAAAGGTCTAATGACACGGAAAATTCAAAAGGTCAAGGGGGCACGTGTTATCCAGGCCTCCTGGATCCGCTTATTAAAGTTTATTTGACGCGCTGTACACTTTCAATATTATATGTGTTATGTTCATTATGTTTAAGAACAAAACAATAATGCATATTAATAAATAAGGAACAAACAATATAGTTTTAGTAAAGCCTTGTAAATGTATTTGCGTATGGTACGTGTCCAAACGTGATATTCAACCGATTTATGTATTCACACCCATCAAAATCCAAAAACCTCTTCTTTAAAAGACTAAATAATAGTCACTAGCCATGTCTGTATAAGGCATGCATTGATCAACATACGAGGCAGACAATAAATAAGTTTCCGGTTGTTAAGAAAACGCATTTCGTTTATGTCGAATACGCACGTAATAGAAAACACGTGTAATTTATGAATACTCGGTTTATGGATATATGTATGGACTAAGTTAGCGTCAAGCTATCCAGTAGGTTCTACCCTATTCTAAGATACACGTTGCATTATACGACACAGCGATGACACTAATGAATCGTATCAACCGCATTGCCTTTGTAACAGCTGTATGTTTTTCAAATGTCTAAACTACGCTTCTATTTAACTAACATAAAACCAGACCGTGATATGTTGTCCGTGCTATCTGGTTTATGGTTCCTCCTACCTGCTATATAGCCACTATGAACAAACAACCTACATACGGTTGTATAACTGTTCATGCATGCACATACGCCCGCACAACACGCACGCGTATATATATGTATACATGTATACATAAAGTAAAGTAAAGGTAAGTTCTTATATAGCACAATATCCAGTCCTCAGGACTGCTCAAAGCGCTTTACACTTTACTCCCTGGCAGACCTGTTCAATCGAACACCATCTCAACTTCTCTTGGAAGCATCCAACCACGCTGCAATTAATGCGCGAAGGCAATTCGTACAAACACATATCTACCACTATCTATAGCCAGGTATTCATTCATACAGCAGAGTGAACTGGAGCAACGTAGAGTGAACGAAAAAACAAAACTGACGCACGATTTGTGTCGCCCACCACTATATTATCGCCCAGTCATTTCAATTCAATTGAATCATTAGCAAACTCCAATAAACACCTGTTAGATCTGTTATATTTCTATGGTTACGCCTAGCTTCGCACTGCAAAAGCTTCTTTTATTGATCTAGTGACACTACTCTTGCGGTGCATTTTCGAAGCTTTGGATTAGCTAACATAAATAATGATTAAGCGGTGCAAATTTGAACGCTCTTCTGCAGCTCCATCACTGATCTTCATAGTTCAGTTCTTAACCCTTTATTGGATGAATTATTTCAACTTTTCCAAATAAAAAAATTCTTCACCACCTATGTTAAGATGTTGTATCCAACAGACCATGTACAAAAAAATATATGAAGTAAATATTTATATGCACTAACTTGATACAGCAGCACTGATTTTGCATTGGCTGTAGTTTTTTTCTTCAAATATGGCAATAGACCAAGCAAAAAGTATAAAACTGGTACGTTGCCTCAGGGCAACAACGTCCAATAACAAAACCGAGCGCCACTTGCGTAGACGTTTCAATGGACACGGATAGAGCTATGCAATGTTATTTGTGCATTGGTTTGTATCAAATTATTCAGCGGTACATCCTTGGTAATATGTCTTTTAAATATGTTTTTCTTGTTCTCGCTGAACCCCCCTCAGCGAGGTTGGGAGGTCGATGGATACCTGGGACCCCTCTGAATCCGCCATTGATTACCGTGATTGACACAGTTGGGTTGCGTACTGATGGGATGGTTACCATATTCCGTTTGTGCGTTGTTCACTGCACGTGGCACTCTTCTGCACTAGCGTAAACAAAATTAATGTGGTCAATACATGCACATATTTAGTATTTATTTTATTCATGTCTAAGCTTAAAACTTATACCGCTGGATTAATGACGAATTATGTCTTAGTGCTTTACGTCCCATGGCAAAAGTACTGGGAGTACTGAATTGTTACACGAAGGCGCTTAACTTTAAGTTGGCGATGTGTTGTAGTAGTAGTAGTTGTTGCCAGCATGGGGCACCAATACAGGCCGAGGACTTAACGACAAATGAAAATGTCGACAACCAAGACGGCGACTGATCCAAACGGCGACAAATTAAATAATAAACTTGTTTATTATTTAATTTGTATACCTTCGGCTACGATGCGTTTTGTCGCCGTTTTGACCAAGGCTCGCTACTCGCTGATTGAGTGACAGCGTAGCGATGTTCATAAACATTGAATTATGAAGTTGCTTCCGCTCCATTAAAACATATGTGGGCAGTCAGTGTACGATATTGTATGTCGTTTGTACATGTATGTTATACACTTTTTATATATACAAAAGTGTATGTTATACTGCATAACCTGATTTCGCAACAGAATTGATCAGATTGTCTCCTTTTAACGTTTGGCGTGCATTTATTCAGCACTTACACGTCACGTCATCGTGACTACTGCTTCAGTCGATGTCCCACCAGTCGATCTTATCTCTTTCACTATCAATACTGACGTGATCAGTTCGGTAAATTCGATCGTATCTTTGATCAATGCCAGTTGGTAAACTTTCTCCACTTTGTCTCCCCTGCGAACGCGTCACAAGAATTTGTGCCTAAACGTTAGTGTATAATAGTGTTTATAACCGGTTTGAGACACTCTAGCGTTAAAACACGCAAATTCAAAAAGGATCACTTTTATAATAAAGTTATGTTTTTATGCGTACAATCCTCGCAATCAGCAGGATTAAGTTCAAATCATGACGTCACATGCCATAATATCAACCATTTTCCAAAATGACTGAAATGTAACGACCACTCGTGTAGAATGGCGTGAGCGTGGACATGTTTTCAACGTTCTCTACCAGCTGTAAACCTTTTTTCACACTCCTATATTGCACGTGATTCCTAAACGTTCCCAGTCTAAGGTCAATACTGAGAGACCAAAGATGGATTATCAGTCACGAATGACATGGTATAAAAAGTACAGACAACACTGAAACCAGGAGTCTACCAACACCTCGTTCGGGACCAAACGTTGCAAAGTGCAAGGGACATTTAACGATA
Organism: Paraescarpia echinospica; assembly: GCA_020002185.1. NCBI lineage: Eukaryota > Metazoa > Annelida > Polychaeta > Sabellida > Siboglinidae > Paraescarpia > Paraescarpia echinospica. Next base: position 49,831,638 of record CM034535.1, on the reverse strand, counting down.
GTAAGCTGCTAAGGATGCGCCGATACGAACGAACGTTGTTGTTTCACGCCCGACCACGTGCTTGTGTTTCCTTGGCACAAGACCACAAGTGTGTGGATTTCATTATTGAAATATACTATGTCTGTATTTGAATAGTTCATTTCCAAAATCCGCGAAAAATATATTAATACATGAATATTTCCACCACGGTAATGAATCGTAATATTTGGGAAAATTATGGATGATTGACATAATATTCTGGTATACATAATGAAGTATGACACGACATTATAATGCTAATATAAAAATGGAGTTATTTCCTAAGTTTCGAAGCGACAGCTGGTATTGTTGGATACGCATTTCACTGTAGAACATCGCAAACTCGCGCCGATATTACACCTGCATGAATACAATAGCAACAATATGAACGTGATATTACGCCTGCGTGAATACAATAGCAACAATACGAACGTGATATTACACCTGCGTGAATACAATAGCAACAATACGAACGTGATATTACACCTGCGTGAATACAATACCAACAATACGAACGTGATATTACACGTGCATGAATACAATACCAACACTACGAACGTGATAGACGCACTCTTTATAATTAATCTATTGGTGAGTATTCCTGCTGGTATTGCTAAAATAAAATAAATATTTACAAAAATAACAGCAAAAAAATTACTACGTGCATGCGTCTCAATAGCAAACCCCACGCTCATAACATGACACGCTGTAACTGTGTATTTCAAAACAAACTTTCAAATGTTGTATCTTTGCGTACACTATGCGATATCCCAATGATGTGATGTGCAAGATTTTCTCTTTTTGTTTGTTTAATCGAATATTATGGAACACTCTTCGTTATAATCGACAAACATATGTAGCAAAATATCGATCAAACTGTAAACTGTAAAGTCGTAAGGAGATTTTTCTAAATAAAGTGACACCGACATAGCTGAGGTTACGTAATTATCAATCACGTTCGAACAAGGCATTTGTTATTTTGTTGTATTTATTAAATGCAAATTCGGTGGGAAAATGCACTTTAAACACATACCACGTCATGCCTGCAACACTCCACTATGCACATCATATTCATTGGGCAATGCAGGATACAATTAACGTATTAACGATGCAATATTTACCGCAGAGTGAATCCAAACATCCAATTTTCACACGGCCACGCTGCGATATCTTCTCTGATTTCCGTTCCTTGTCGTTGATTAATCGTATTGTGCGATCACAATTCTGTCCGACCGTGTGTGCGTGTGCGTGTGCTTGTGCGTGTGCGTGTGCGTGTGCGTGTGCGTGTGCGTGTGCGTGTGCGTGTGCGTGAGCGTGTGCGTGTGTGTGTGCGTGCTACTCCAGAACAGTGTCCACGCGCAGTCCGTCACGGCGTTGTCACGACGGAGATCGGCTGCTGTCGGTTGCTACAGATGCTGCCGCTGTCAGAGTCTGGCAATGCACTGGCAGAGCGGCCTAAGTTATATAGGCATCGCTGGTGCTCCGAGAACGCGTCAGACGACAAGACATCTGCCAGTATCACTGGGCCGCCTTGACGCGTGAGCCGGGAAGACATGTGCCGGCAACGCGGGGTCTAATTACCTGTGGAGCCGCGCTGGTGGCGTGTACATGCGGGTAGCTTACCTGATGATGGGATTGCATTGTTGGGCTGATCGTGTGCGAGTGCGAGTGCGAGTGCGAGTGCGAGTGCGAGTGCGAGTGCGAGTGCGAGTGCGAGTGCGAGTGCGAGTGCGAGTGCGAGTGCGAGTGCGAGTGCGAGAGAGAGACAGACAGACAGAGAGAGAGAGAGACAGACAGACAGACATACAGACAGAGAGAGAGAGAGAGAGAGAAAGAGAGAGAGAGATATAGAGAGAGATAGAGAGAGAGAGAGAGAGAGAGAGAGAGAGAGAAAGAGAGAGAGAGAGAAAGATATATATATATATATATGCCCGTAGTAGCTAGTTTTTACAACATATAAAAATAACTGCAAATTAATATTTATGCAGTTAGCGAATCGGACATAGGAGGGAATGACCTCTGTTTATCCATTTGATCTAAATACACTTGATCCGGCTCACTCAATTCAACGACGAGCTCTATTTCCTCCTTGCGTACAATTTAACCAGTCTTCAGATACACCTGTTACGGTTGCAAATATTGAAGCAACTGCTTTCCTTTTACGTAACACAGGAGTAAAGGAGAAAGTGTTTCGTCAAAGTTGATGTGATCCAGCAAAAATCAACTTATTATAATCGACGCATAACGTTCTGTATGAAAATGTGCTAGTCGTACTGCAATGAGCAAGACTGTATAGGGGAACGACGTCCAAAACTGTGCTAGTCGTACTGCAATGAGTAAGACTGTATAGGGGAACGACGTCCAAAACTGTGCTAGTCGTACTGCAATGAGTAAGACTGTATAGGGGAACGACGTCCAAAACTGTGCTAGTCGTACTGCAATGAGCAAGACTGTATAGGGGAACGACGTCAAAAACTGTGCTAGTCGTACTGCAATGAGTAAGACTGTATAGGGGAACGACGTCAAAAACTGTGCTAGTCGTACTGCAATGAGTAAGACTGTATAGGGGAACGACGTCAAAAACTGTGCTAGTCGTACTGCAATGAGTAAGACTGTATAGGGGAACGACGTCAAAAACTGTGCTAGTCGTACTGCAATGAGTAAGACTGTATAGGGGAACGACGTCCACAACTGTGCTAGTCGTACTGCAATGAGTAAGACTGTATAGGGGAACGACGTCCAAAACTGTGCTAGTCGTACTGCAATGAGTAAGACTGTATAGGGGAACGACGTCCAAAACTGTGCTAGTCGTACTGCAATGAGTAAGACTGTATAGGGGAACGACGTCCACAACTGTGCTAGTCGTACTGCAATGAGTAAGACTGTATAGGGGAACGACGTCCAAAACTGTGCTAGTCGTACTGCAATGAGTAAGACTGTATAGGGGAACGACGTCCAAAACTGTGCTAGTCGTACTGCAATGAGTAAGACTGTATAGGGGAACGACGTCCAAAACTGTGCTAGTCGTACTGCAATGAGTAAGACTGTATAGGGGAACGACGTCCAAAACTGTGCTAGTCGTACTGCAATGAGTAAGACTGTATAGGGGAACGACGTCCAAAACTGTGCTAGTCGTACTGCAATGAGCAAGACTGTATAGGGGAACGACGTCCAAAACTGTGCTAGTCGTACTGCAATGAGTAAGACTGTATAGGGGAACGACGTCCAAAACTGTGCTAGTCGTACTGCAATGAGTAAGACTGTATAGGGGAACGACGTCCAAAACTGTGCTAGTCGTACTGCAATGAGTAAGACTGTATAGGGGAACGACGTCCAAAACTGTGCTAGTCGTACTGCAATGAGCAAGACTGTATAGTGGAACGACGTCCAAAACGGGCCCCTTAAGCGAGATCTTTCATGAAGTTCAGAGTTTTCATATTTATTTTTTGTCTACGAGATCATCTTTTCCACTTACCTAACTTCGTTTTTTGGTAACATTTACACATTCCTATTAAACTGACTGTTTGTAAGGGGTGTTTCAAAACACCACCCGATTTTTGTCAAGGGCCCCCTGCACATCCACTTGTATTATTTAGCCTTTATCACACATTTCGCAAACACATCGTGCACACTCGGACCCTGACCAGTCATGGTTTGCCCATTAATACACACACATGAGATCATACCCATTTGGCTTGTGCATACCACAGTTTCTGTAGAAATTGAAATTTGATGTTTGGTAATTAGTGCTAATATCTTACAAAGTGTGAAAAAACAATCTTTTTTGAGCTTGTCAATTTGAATTTGCTTTCGCGCTTCCGTCCAATGTCCACTAGTGCCCATTTGTGAGTTACTTAGCAGTGCCACCACAAATTTAGCTGTATGTAGTACATTAACACCAAACGGCTGGGGGCCCGTTTTGGTTAGGGTGAGCCTTGAGTACGTTGTCCCCCTTCACTTAAAGCAAATCATTATTGTACGCGTCAGACAACCAGCCATGACAGTATTCTTACATTAAACGAGTAACTTAGACAACTGGTCCAGAAATAACACGTATAATTACAAATATAAATTTCGCTTTGAAAGTATCGTTTTTGTGCGTCAGATATGCAAACCAGGCCGATTGTCTTGTCACTGTCCATCAGTGGTATATTCCGAACAAATGCAGCAGCATTTTTACCAACCGTGTGAGATAGTATCCGATGGAGCTATCATGTATAATTGGCAAGGTTCATTCTGCCTTAGAGATCCGGGTTTGCAAAATCGTGCAATGACAAACACAGATGCGTATGTTAACACTGACCTCCACAGTTTGTGACGAGATCAATTCGAAACCATTAGCAACGCATTTAGCACTGATGCATCTAGAGCCGTCCACCGCCGTTTACTCAGTCATATACACGTGCACAACGTTACGTGAGATTATGACATCAGTTTTTTCTCTTTTTTGTAATATGTTTTCCATAAATAAAACCCTATAACGCTTGACGCGATAAATGGGAATAGTAATTATGCAAAACTAATGGAAAACCATGGCATATTTCGTTGTTCCTGAATGGCGTTGGATCACAGACTGCGACAGGGAAATGTGTACAGGTCCATCAATCACTCCTTGTGGCTTGCCCACATATGTGCGTTAACATAAACCTGTAACAAATGACGAGATAAATGTATAACGCGCCTTATGCAAAACTAATGTAAAACAAGGCACTTTTCGTTGCTGATGGATGGGTTGGATTACTGACTGATTGCGATATGCCACTGCCTGGGAAATATATACGGACCTACCAAATCAGTCATGTGGTCTTTCTATATCTGTTGTTGTCCCTTTATCAAGAAACTTAATTAATCCCAATAATATCAACAGTTTTATATTAATTAACGTTCTAAAAAATAGATTCTTGAATTGTTTGCGTATACTAAATAAACACCTGATTTATACAGAACTATTTAAGTAGTTGAATAGTTACAATGTTCAAATGTTATATTACTTAAGCGTTTAATTGTTAAGTTGTTGTAGTGTCATTAATGAATTTATTGTTTTAATTAATATTTACTCTTTAACATTAAGTTTGTTTTATTACAGGTGGTTCCGCTAAAAGCCCTGGTGGGTTTCTTAGGAATCTCCTTAGTTGCACAACAATTCCATTTTTCAATCTGTATTACTTTGTCTTGTATCTTTGCAACGTAAATAAGCTTACTATTATTATTATATCGGGGATGCCAACGCTTGATTGGCTTTACTGCTTCATGCGCCCTTGGGCAGACCAAACAAGGCCCAGTGTAGAAGACATTGTCTCTAGAGACGGAAGTCAAACATAGAGACACACTTGCAAAACTAACACGTTGTCCGCAAGTCAATTCATTCTTCACGCACGAATCTAGCACACATTGTCATCACGGTATTCATATATCAAAAATGTGCCTCTGTATAATAATGCTGACAGAGTACTCTTTGTTAAGCGCATGTCTCAGGAAATGGACCTAAGCTAAGGTTATTATACTATGAATTGTTTATCTTACACAAATGGTCCTGACAGTGTTCTTACGCCACATGTGTGCATATCACACATATGCATGGGTGTCTTGAACACTAGTCTTTCGGAAGTATGTTTGTTTCAAGCGCATGCCTATTTTTGTAACATATTTAAGCATTCGACAAATGGCCATTGTACATGTCGTGCGTTTCTATCAACTGTCCCCGATGATAATATCATGACAAGGCGCTTTACACTTTATTCCTGGCAGACCTGTTCAATCGAACACCATCTCGACTTCTCTGGGAAGCATCCAGCCACGCTACAATTAATGCGTGATGACTATTTGTACACAAATATCCACCACTGTCTATAACCAGGTACTCATTCATACAGCTGAGTGAACTGGAGCAACGTAGAGTAAACGAACTTGCCCAAGGTTCGACACCGCAGCATATGATTCCACCCGGGTTCTCTCGGTCGAGGAACCGAAGCTCTAGTCACTGCTCCACTGAGTTCCACCTCATTTGTTGAGATATATTCAATATTGTTTGATTCGGGACTAAATTTGAAGCAAACGTTTAGAAAGCGGCGTTTTGAGAAATGAGGACATTTTGACTCGTATTCTCTTTGGTTTCTAGTCACTGCTCCACTGAGTTCCACCTCATTTGTTGAGATATATTCAATATTGTTTGATTCGGAACTAAATTTGAAGCAAACGTTTAGAAAGCGGCGTTTTGAGAAATGAGGACATTTTGACTCGTATTCTCTTTGGTTTCTTAGTATGTGGGTGTCTTATTAGTTTTGGGTGATTTGTTTGTCGAATAAATTAAACCGGGCATTGAAACGTGTGATTATAAGGCATTCATTCATTTTTGGCAAAATCACAAAAATGATGGGATATGACGTCGATATGTATTTTTGGCTCATCTGCAAATTAGGTCTGTGCGACGTAATACCCGGTTCGGTGTGGCGGGTCACATTTTACAGATAGCATTCCACGTCATCTTAAAGTATTCTCCGTGATAGACGTAGGCCGTATACGTCATGAGGTGATGTACCCGTCTTTCATCGAGAGTTTCGAGAGAACACTCCGTGGCACCACGACAAACACGTCGATTGCACCACCAGCAGTACAGTTCCGTCGATTAATACGTGGGCGCATCGCATCAAGCGAGAGTGAATGTTATCAAACGATTAAAGTGAAATAAATGCCGTTGATGGAGTGTACTAAGAGAGGCAAAGACGATAGCTAAATAATACGAGCGAAACAGATCCCCCATTAAAATACAAATGCGCGTGTCATCTCTATTGTTATTTATGCGGCGGCCTAGACGTCAGCTTCGTCTGGGTCGCTGGGTAATGAATGGTACATTAACAAAGATGGCAAGTTGTGGCTGCTTCCAATTACTGTGTTTTACGCGCTCTTTACAACTAGTACCGTGGAACATATGCCCAGAGTAATTACACCAGCTATGGAGTGTATAGTAGGGTTATACTGTCTATGTTATAACGGAGTGTGTGTCTCTCTGTTTCTTTGTATGTCTATTTGTTTGTCTCTCTGTCCAAGCACATCTCCGTCTATTTTGCACAATGCATTTTGTAGTGGTATCGGGCTTATGGTTCGTAGATTTAAAGGTGTTTTTTTTGTTTCAACAGGGGACCTGTAGGATGGCGATCTTGTGGGTATGTACCTGACGTAGCAACGGCGGAATTTAATGTTTTTTTCTATGTCATCGTAAAGATAGTAACGTCATCTACAAATATGTCGTTGGATATACCAAGACATTTTGAATAGTTTTCAAGTTATTCTAGTTTACGTATGAATGCACGAACTTTCGCATAGGAAATTGGCTGCTTCTGAGACACGTTGTGTTAAATTCGCACCGAGTGACACAACTCTAGCTTCATTGGTCAAAACAATGCTGACTTCCGCAGTAGCGACACTGTTAGTACTAGCAAACGAACAGGTAAACTTTTATGTCTTCTTAATCTCCGCTCCGCTAGTGTTGTCAAACGACGTTCTTTTACGTGCGTTCAGTGTCTCAGTTTTGGAATCAACGTATTTGCGTAGCGTCGTATTCTGTCCTGCGTGTGCATTTCTTTCTTGGAATATGGTTTCTTCGTATTGCTTCGTATAGACTAGAGAGTGACTAGATGTTTCAATTGATTAACATAGCCTGATTGACTCGATTGAGTTGCAGAACGTAACTCAAACAGACAGCGAGAAAAGTACACCGATTATATACAAAATAAATATACACTAACCTCTCTAACCTATTAAAGCCCGCTTAAAAGGAACAACTTATATCAGGAGTCCACATAGCGAAATTCCACTGACTACTACTGCTACTACTACTGCTACTACTACTGCTACTACTACTGCTACTACTACTACTACTACTAATACTAATAATAATAATACTAATAATAGTACTACTACTACTATTACTGCTACTACTACTACTACT
>CM034535.1:49751172-49821172 GCA_020002185.1 Paraescarpia echinospica | reverse complement strand
TAGTAGTAGTAGTAGTACTAGTACTATTACTACTACTACTATTATTATTACTACTACTACTACTACTACTACTACTACTATTATTATTATTACTAGTACTAGTACTACTACTATTACTACTACATATATAAATACATATAAACATACGTAACGCCCAAATAAATTAAAACGCGACAGTCGTAGCTGGTGCTAAATACATTTCCCTAGATACGCGCACGCGCAGAAACATCACCCGGATATAATTTAACGCCCGGATAAATGTAAGCGCGACAACGTCAGTGCCAGCCAGCAGTACCCCCTGACTGATCGCTTTGCGAAACTCTGAATTTCAGCTCAGCCTGTAAAATCGCTCACTAGATCAGTGGTTGGCGGCAGGTCTGGTGGTCATAACAAAACTCATTTCAGCCAACCGTGGCTCGTGTCACATACAATGTTTAGGAAATAGAAGCAATTATTCGAATACACAATACTACTCAGCTGCTCGTGCTAATGGGCGAACGGGTCATTATATATTCGGATTCCCAGAAGTAATTTATCCGTCTTCAAATTGGGGCGGGTATTTGCGCTGTTCTCACGGGTGACGCAGTCGCGACCATCCTCGCAAGCCAGGGCTGTTTGCCATGCAAAACTAGCCCTGGCAGATCTCTCCTACACGAAGTTCGGAAGTTAGCTGAGTCAAACTAGTAATTGATTTCGCCAGTCGCGACTGCATCACCCGGGAGAACAGCGCAAATACCCGCCCCAATTTGAAGACGGATAAACGACTTCTGGGAATCCGAATATATAATGACCAGTTCGCCCATTAGCACGAGCAGCTGTGTATTCAAATAATTGCTTCTACTTCCTAAACATTGCATTTAGCACGAGCCACGGTTGGTTGAAATTAGTTTGATTATAACCACCTGACCTGCCGCCAACCGCTGATCTAGTGAGCGATTTCATAGGCTGAGCTTAAATTCAGAGTTTCGCAAAGCGATCAGCCAGGGGGTACTGCTGGCTGGCACTGACGTAATCAGCAGCAGCTACCCCTGGCGCGCGAGGATGGGTGTGCGTAATATACTCGTCTTGTGTTTGGAGATGACACTTCAAATAGAACGCTCATTGCCCTTGTTAAAGACCAATAGCGTAATCCATTTGAGGAACGTCACATTGGATTGTCCAGCCAGTGGCGACTAGTGACGTATCATGTGAAACTCTTTATTAAAGGGAGGCAGTATGTTCCTAGTTTTTCAGTTATTAATTAATGTAGTCTTCTTGAGACTATACCAACTATGTTGAATGTATAGTGTCCACCAAATTGTGTTTAGTAAGCCCGAAACAACGTTCGCAATTTGAAGGTACGACCCCGGAACATGCTCAAAATAATAGTAAACAAAACATCCAGTTTCAAAACAATGTTTATTGGCAATACGGCCGAGTCGGGCTGAGTTAACTGCAATACCCACTGATGATCAACGATGTCCCCTTTTCCCACGTTTAACACAGCAGACTTCCTGTTGCAAATTACTACGCCGGCTAATTCCGTGTAGAGGAACAGACTGCCTCCATTTCAAACCAGACTATCTGATTCTCAGCTTTAAATATGATATTCTTAATACTAGACTAAATATGTCTGAGGTAACTCGATCAACATATATTGAACGCCGAAGTGCGTTTGAAATATTCGCATTTTCCCACATCCAAAACAACCAATTCAACGATGAATCTCCTCTCAATAATTATCACACTGCTGATTCCGGGAGACTGAACAAACAACCTCTCTTTAAGGACGCAATTCGTATTTATTCCCAACCAACGCCCAGCCAATCAAACACTGCCGGTGAACTCGAATGACGAACTAGGAAACGGGCGGGCAAAATGTCCTCGCCGTTATTGCTTGACAAGACGCCAACGGCCGTACAGACGGACTACTTCAATTGATTCGTAGGCCATCAACGTTGTCACGATGTCGCCAAATGTCGTCTATTGATAGTCTTTTGACGGACGCGACCAGACTGCGAGTCGCCCAGACTCAGGTGGGGATAAAGACAGACGATCGCTTTACTTAAAGACGGCTGTCGAAACAATGACGCCTTCATCAGTTAATCGTACCAAGCGAAACATTTTGATCAATAAGAAAGAAGTAAAGCACGATAATGTTTGTATTGCAACGACACGTGGTCAGTAAGTATTAACGGTATTAGTTACGAAATCATATCGTAGAATAATAACACTGTTAATTATGTTTTGGTTATGGCATGGCAAAATGTTCATTTGATAATGATAAATTATACGAGTGTTTAGCTTATGGACACGGTAGCGCCAATAGTAAATTACATAATTTGCATATATAAAATGCATGGCTAGGTAAGTGGTAGACAATAATTGTACACAACTTAAGGCCGAGATACATTGACGTTTCTTTCACTCGACCCGACCAGACCAGACAAGTCCAATGTTGATTTAGTCGGGTTGCGTCGGGTTGAGTCGGTGTCAGTCAGCTAATGTAATCGTGCAATTGTAATCGGGGCTAGTCGGTGTCGATTAAATAATCCAGAGTTTTTTATTTTGTAAATGGGAAAAACAGATCACATGATCAACGTATAAAATGTAACAAATTAAGTCAGATAACTGTTATTTTATTTTAAAAATACATTTATTTATGCAAAATGTGTTACTTTCTTTCCGTCACTTTTTTCCTGTTATATTTTCTTAACAAAAACGGTTACTTTTTGTCCGTTACTTTTCTCCTACTACGATGGAGCCTCACTATTAAGGTCACCATCGGGACTGAACATTAGTGACCGGAATAGCGAGGTGACCGTATTAGCGAGACTTATTTCTTATACTTTATTGCTATTGAAATAATTTGGGACAGTCCTGGTGACCTTAATGACGAGTTGGCTGTAGTACTGAGGTGAACGTAAAGCGAATTTCGACTGTACTTTCTTTCCCATTACCGTCTAGATTGTACAAAGTGTTCTGCACCATACAAGAAGACCAGCTGTAGCACTGCTGTCCACGATTGAGTGTCCTTAGTACTGTCGAGTAATAAACCAAGCGAATTCGCCTTGCCCAAAGACCCTAGAGACATTCGGACAAAGTGTCTATCCCGTATTCGAGACGGCAGCCATATGTCACCATGCTACTGGGTTCATATATGTCTTGACCGTGGAAAGTGTCTTTCGTCCTCGGTGGTCAAGCGATGTAGGTGAGACTTTCATAATAATGTCTTCATCAGTCGGGTTAATATGTTAAGGGAAACTGACATGAGGCTCAGGTATATATATAAGTTAGTCGAATGACCTTTGATATATTTCATGTTGTTTTGCTTTTTTGTCGAGTTGAAAACTGTGCTTAAGGTGGATGTGCCAACTTTGAATGAGTCTACATTTTCAACGTTCCGGTCGTTCGGCAATATGTTAATGACGGTATTCTGGTTGGCACTGTCTGCACAAATTAGCTTATCTCTCTATTGACTTCCTTTCCACATCTTCGTGCCGTTTCTTCCAGTGTGTTTTTGAGGTCTTGATATTTATTCTCCCGTCTGCCTGTTATGGAGAAGGTAACCTGGAGTTGTTGTATTTTTTATTATCCGACCAGTATTGAGTGTTTGTTTAGATGTGCTTCGCCCGGCCACGCTAAGATCGATAGTGATGCTCAAAGCACTAAGAAAGACGCCGTTGACGCAATCCTGGGCCAAGAACAAAACGGATTTCGACATGACCGGACGTCGTAATTGGCTATCGTTGGCAAGCACCTAAACAGCTCGGTGCTGTGGTCGATGTTAACATGAGTCATGCGTCGGTAAAGATAACGTAATGACGATTCCTCAGTTTTTTTCCTGAGCGAGTCGAAGATGCGAATCATTCGCATGCTCCTTGTTGTAACAATGATTGAAACAAAACTAAAACGGGGTCAATGCCAATTATTCGCAACGATTACCGACACACCACGAGGCTCCAAGGATCGATTTGAATCCCGCCCTCCTCTGAGAGACGACTTGCCACATGACCCCGAGACGACACCCATATGCCGTACACCATCCCACATTCAATAACTTTAACTTTTTTTAGCAGTGCTATGTAATTGTTGTACGAGGATCAACGAATTGCTCACGGTTGATTGTCGTTCAAACAAAAACGGAAGGAACTGACGTCAATAGAATATACACACCTGCTGGTAGGGAGTGATTCGCAAGATTGTGCAACGTAACGAGGAAGATGTGGCACACACACGCTCCTGAAACGCTCGCCTATCTGATCCAAGCACCACCGAGTATCCGAAGGCGAGACAGTGCATCTGTTGTTTCAGCTCTAACAACATCGACACGTGCGCGCTGACACCAACGGAACTGGCCAGGTTCCACGAAATTTCACGAGACAGGTCATTGACATCAGACGCCCTCGGTCAATGAATTTCGAACAATGTCCAGTAACTTAAATGTTCAGTAACTTAAACGTGTTTTCGACCCATTGAGCTTGTCTGTCTTTGTATCTCGGCGGAGCAAGTTTGGACAAGTATAATTCGCATGCAGCTGGACCATCCTGCACAGGTGTCCACACATATCAATACTTCACATCTGCTCCCATGGTTGGCTGGCGAGGACGACCTCGCAGAACAATACAAATTGCACTCAACAAAGATCTACTGGAAATTGGCAAGCGTCTTAGCAGTCAAATACATCTAGAATGGCTGAGATCACATGACTGAAGTAAATGTCAGACGCTTATCCGGAACATCCGGGATATTGAAACAACCCTCACTACTTCTTATGAAGCAGTATCGCAAAAATGTCGAAACGCATGTACCGTAGTTATGCTGTAATTATGCCGCTTGCAAAAACAAGCGATAGTTCATCCTGTTTTGGACTTCTAAGCCATTTCCTTAGCTACTTAAGACCGTAACCTTAATCCTGTTCCGCAAAGGAGCGTGTTTTTCAGCAGATTTTCTGGGATGCCTCTGGGGTATTACGTTAGAGGTGTCCGGTACCGGAGTGGAACATCGGATTGATTATACCCGAAATGAACATATATATCCTATTCCTTATGCCGGCGTAGAGCTCAACGGATGTCGCCAGCTGACTCCAAAGTGAAAACGAGGCGCGAGACTCACAGGCCCTATATCGGTAACTCCACGTTGCCTTAGTTTACAAACGAGTACAATACTGTAGACTGCTGTGCGTATATGCGAAAGAACAGTCTTCAAGCAATAATTGCAGCGTGGCTGAATGTTTTTCGAAGAAGAAGTATACACGTGTGTCGGTAGCTGAAGTGTAATACGCTTTGAACTTACCCTTTACCAGTTACCACGAACAAAGGGCTAACGGTCGTCACCATTTGATATTAACGACATCACCCGAGGACCTACTCCAGGTCACCAATTTGGACCTCTCTTTAAAAAGATTGTTGACGCCTGGTTATTGTAATGGGAACCTGATCCTACGGATAAAAGAAAATAACTGCAATTTGGAAATAATTATACGTGGAGTAATGTGTGTATATCATATGACAAGAAGTCTCTCCTCACAGATGAAACGATGCGACATGAAGCCTCTCCTCACAGATGAAACGATGCGACATGAAGCCTCTCCTCACAGATGAAACGATGCGACATGAAGCCTCTCCTCACAGATGAAACGATGCGACATGAAGCCTCTCCTCACAGATGAAACGATGCGACATGAAGCCTCTCCTCACAGATGAAACGATGCGACATGAAGCCTCTCCTCACAGATGAAACGATGCGACATGAAGCCTCTCCTCACAGATGAAACGATGCGACATGAAGCCTCTCCTCACAGATGAAACGATGCGACATGAAGCCTCTCCTCACAGATGAAACGATGCGACATGAAGCCTCTCCTCACAGATGAAACGATGCGCCATGAAGCCTCTCCTCACAGATGAAACGATGCGACATGAAGCCTCTCCTCACAGATGAAACGATGCGACATGAAGGGTGCCATTTCTTCGATTACCATGAGTATTTCTTTCTTTGGAATTCGAAGTAATGCTATTAAATTCGCAGCCCAATAACCGAGACACGTTTTTGTTATTTCTCAAACGTCACTGCGATTGTTGACAAGGCGTCACTTTCACATTGATCTACTGACTTCCGCAAAGTGTCAACTTGCGCATCGCTGTCGTTGACTGTTAAAGGTCCTCAACCAATTCGTTTTCCCATCGCCAATCCGGTTCTTTTACGTCCAGATGTGTAATGTGTGAATCATTTAACTAGTTTGCACAGTCTGTTTAAGAAAAAAACTGAGCGTACTTGTTTTTTAATCGTCAAAAAAAAAGATTTGTCGTTACACCGGGTATAGCTGGCGAAAGCCAATTGCGCTGTCGACCTCACGCGCCATTTCGGACACGTGCTTTACGCGAGATCGGCATCCCACACATTTTAAAACAATAACAACACACACGTGCTTTGGTGTGTCAAAACGAAAATTCAAAAGTGATTGTACGAAGGTACGTATTACACTGTCGCAGTTAGCAACAAGAACGCGTAGCCGAGTATTAATTCAACGATAATTGCAACTTGCGAACGTCTACACTCGACTCGAGGCTGACTCTTAACTTCTAACTCTAACTAAGCCAGTCACCATATCAGCCAGAGACAGAGTCAGAGATTCAGCCAGAGACTGTGACAACGAGCATACTATTTGATATGTATTGTATTTGGTTAGACAGGATCTTGTTAATAAGCTATGTTATTGCGACAATATATAGAGAGTAGATGACGTGAGGGTGCGAAATGACAAGTAACATTGGTTTGGCAGTAGGCCCTTGACCTGTTGATCGTGCAAGTAACTTAGTCAGGGAGCATATGTAATTTCGTGCAACAGAACGTCAAACACGGGCGTATTATATTGGTGATCATTATTATTAATACAGTGTTTTGTGACACACATTTTGATACTATTACTGCAGAATGTTGTTGATTTGTATTGTATTTTTTGCAAAATAATTAAGATGTTTATATGACAACCATGATGATGATGGTGATGATGATGTTATTCAATATACAAATGTAAACATGTAAATACATAAAGTATAAAATAACACAGCTAGTGTACACCATATATAAGGTATACACAAGAAAATGCTCGCACTTGTTTCCTTTGTGGTCCTTGATGCCTGGCTGTAGTCTATGTAATTGGTATTCTGTGATATCTTTCAACTGACATATGCCAGCTATTCTTGTGTATTTACCAACATGTGTATATATTCTCACCACAGCAATATATCAATGCATAATACGTAACTTGAATTATGATGTCGCTAGAGGTCACACTGCAACCCAAGAATGGGAATGAGAGGAGGCAGAAGAGGGGCTAAGGCAGACACAGGGAGGATACGTAGTCTGCGGGAGGCCCACATTTGATCAATCCAGGTAATTTCAAATTTATAACAATCAACCATATATGTTATCAACAAATTTTAATGTGCACATTTAAATATACAATTGTTTTCATACACATTTGAATAATAACATCTTGGACATAGACGATGACTCAGATATAAGCTTATAAAATAAATTATTCATTTTTGAAGAAGGTAAACATACATATTATGAACCTTTGAATACACGACAACGAAACTATACTGTTAGCATCATAATAACATCAATTTGTCATTTCCAACATTCACCTTGACCATTCAACCTCAGGCAGAACCTTAAAATGTCAAACATGAATATGTATAGTAGTTACACATGGCAGACACTGACATGAATTTGTATAATGAAAACAAACAAAAAATATAAATACACTTTACTGATGCTTTAGTGATTAGGAGAATTCGAATATATCTGTAATATTGACTAAGATCAGGCATCACTGTAATGAAATTGAATAATATTTTAAATTCATGTATGAACACCTTGTCAAGAAAAATAATTTAAATTTATCACCGTTTTGAAAAAGAGCCATATTCCACTAATGTCTGCATGCTGTGTCAACCCACCCCATCCCCCGGAACAACCCCGGTAAACACCGACTGTTCCTAAGATATCAACATGTATAGATGCAACTGTAGTAGAACATTTCTTGCTGCCTTTTTTCTTGTGAAATGCTGCAGATCATACATGAAATATTATTTTATATTTACTGATTATGACAATGAACAACTCCATAATTATTTACTCCCAACGCTACTATGATGCCTGTTTTTGTTTACTGAATATATGCTTTTCTTTACAGGAGATTGAACTAGTGTGCTTAGTTCTACTAGCTCTCCAAGTCAATACGGCATACTGGGCAGTTGTATGTCCAGGATCTCGGACAAGATTCTACAGCCATGCAATATGCTGCATATTAACAATTTGTCTTGTGAATGTCCACCGAGTGATCCCAATTGTGTCGTGTGTTGCATCCGTGACAGATTCCCCAGTGTCGATGGGGTGAACACTGGCTGGAAACCAATGTAGAATGCAGGTTGCTCGACATAAGAATGTAGTGATGCCTGACTAGCTCTGCAATTGGTGATGGAATGGTGGGTTCCAGGGTCTGGCAGATATGGCATGAGTCTTTGGGCAACAACTTTCAACGCTGTGAGAGAGGTTCAGTGTCGAGCATTCTTTGGTGAACTACATCAGTTTGGATATCGATGACATCACTGTATGTGTTCGCTGTCTTCAATGGTACTGCATACCAGCTTCCTGACATTTTGTTGTACATCCGCATCTACCTATACCGGAGACAAAGTGACAATTAGCATGGCTCTGACATGTAGGATATTTTATATGTGTCGACACATTTATCAAAAGTCAATAATACACAGTATTTGCATTCAATATAACTTTTAGCAGTATACATGAAAAAATACATTAATTATCCAGCATTGTTACAGTGGTAGGGTTTCATTGTCTTTGTGTTGCTGATAGTCAGTGGCAGCCAGCTGAGTTCTTGCAACATACACCAGGTACTTATTATGTACAACACAAGTTTGTGATGAAGTAATGGTATTGAAAGCCTTTTCACATTTTTCAACAACAACCTGTTGATACATTGACAGCAGCATTTTACTTGTTTAAATTTTCTATGTACCATGAGGACTGTTATATTATATACTTTTCATGTCACGTTTAATTTTTCTGAATTATTCTTATTTATCATTTTTTTTTAAATATATTTTCACAAATAATTTACATTACATTTTCACTTTGCATGATGATTATACACCTGTGCACAGTGTACTAATTATGTTATAAACAGCACTTGAGCAAAGTTAGTTCTGATATGGTGTAGTATCCAGACTTCAGGATTGCTCGAAGCGCTTTACACTTTACTCCCTGGCAGACCTGTTAAAACGAACACCATCTCGACTTATGTGGGAATCATTCAGCAACACTGAAATTAATATGCTAAGACTGTTCATACAAAAATATCCACATCTGTCTGTAGCCGGTACTCTTCATACAGCTGAGTAAACCTGAGCAACGTAGCAGATAGTCATAGTGATTGTACATGTAATTCTCAGTCACATGACTCTGACTAGTCAAGTCACTATTATCACCGAGTTGTAAACATATCAAGCATTGCATAACCTACACAATTTTTGAATTTTATATCAATGATGTTTTTTTGATGTTTTTTTTAACAAAGAATCATAAATGGTGATTATTAAACTTTGTTGTTAAATACACATAATTGCTTAGTCACTAATTCTGTGAGTTGTAAACATACAAGGCATGTATAAACTACAACTAGCATTTGACATCATATGTACTAGTGTTGTTTTTTTGTAACAAAGAATCTTGATAAAACTGACAGTTTTTGTTTATATGTACCTGACATTTTGTCAACCTCTTCCTAATTTTTGTTTCTATTGTTGCTTTGCATTTTATGTGCATGTGATGTGATATTAAAAAAATTATTAACAAGATTTAACAAGATTGCCACCCAGAGAATTAACTCTAGGTGGCAGGTGGACAAGGAAGCCTTTTGGCTTATCGAGAGTCCGACCCTTTTATCTATGTCTGAGGTTTAAATTATACACATCAAGTGCAGTGATTGTACCTGTAGTTGTATTGTACTTTTCATTATTTTGTAGTCGATCTCATCAAATAGTTTCAATAAAATGTGTTTACTTTACATTGTCTTTACTTTAATTAACATGCATTTCTAACAACAATATGCAATTTAACGAGGACACCCATTACTGCAAAATTCTCATGCAGACAAAGAAAACTATCACATACAGGGGCGGATCCACAAATCGATCTAGGGGGGCACAAAAACCTCTACTGGCGGCCGAACCAAATGGTGTATTCTAAATTTTATCGCTATCGCGCCGCCATAACTCCAGCCGCTCCACTGGAGTGGTGATACCGGAAGGCACCATAACGTCAGCTTATTATTATCACCTAAACTGGAGCACATTTCAAACGGTCTGGGGAGACACAGTCGCGTGGGCCCATTATAAAAGGTCTGCAGACACGCCAAATTCCTAAGGTCTAGCCTGGATCCACCTATGACATACTTGTTTACTGCTTGCATTTATAATTTTGATAAAAGGTTTGGGGACAGAGTAATGTGTACCACATTTGACAACACTCGTTTACCTGAAGCTGAAGAGCTTTGATGCATATATCTGCATGTGGTGTTGACACCTTGAGTTCTGAAAATATGGTACATGTATTAATAGTCAGCACTGATTGTTTCTAACAATAATCATTTTAATGTACTTGCAAAAGTTGCAAAGCAATGAACGACCACCTGCCAAATGCAACCAATGTCAACGGTCAAATGCTATCTATATAATTATATACGGGTTGTTATGGGTGTTAATTTTCACGCCTTTCACAGTATTGAGAGGCGCTGGTTTTTTGAACATAACAAAAACTCACAGAAGGGGCAATAAAAAAACCTGGAATATTCTTTTCTTTGTAAATAATTAAATACTAAGACTACATACAATCACAATTGAATTCAAATTAAATTTTGAAATGTCCAACAATAGTAATTTTTAATATAAAAGTAATAGATTTGTTAAATTACTATTACACTACTGTTATTAGTAAATTATGTACATATTGTTTTTGTTGAATCTAGTACTATTAGTTCAATAATTATAATCGTTTCGGATACTTTATAATGCATTTATTTACACTACTACTATTATGCCAAGCCTACGTAGGCTACTAGCCTACTACCATATACGACATAGACATAATGTAGTACTATTATCATTGACATGGGTATATGCCATAGCGTCGTACTGTTATACTGGTCTATAGTATAGTAAACAGGGCCCAGCCATGCTGCCCATACCCATACCGCCATTGCCATTGGCTATAACTAAAAGGTAAACAATCAAATAAATTTAATACAAACAACATTAATATGTATACTCACACATACGTCTAGATAATTGTGATTATAGCTGAATAATTCGAAATTACTAACCTGTCTGGAAGAACCTGGTAACCTTTGCGAACGCTGCATCTGTTGACGTTGACGTTCTGACTGTCCCCACGGCACGGGCCACGGCCACAGTCCACTGGCACTGTCCCCAACTCGTTCTGTTTACTTTGTTTCGTTCCATAGTCTTTCCCAAATAGAAATACACCTTTATGCGTGGGTACTGTTTTTGTCTGTCTAATTTAGCCCATTTTGCCGTGTCAGTGGCATATGTTCGTGGACGTCCACTCATTGCCTAAACTCGGTATTTCATAACATCAACATTTCGCCTACCCAAAATGAACTGACGGGGCAAACTCCATATCGACCTATTGTAACTTAATAAGACTATTCACATTGCATAGCTATCAAAGTTTATCTTACGTAACACTATTAAAGAGTTGCTTCCTCGATTTATTTAACTCATCTCAAATCCGATTCTTTCAAATATGAAGTGTGTGGATATTTTAAATAATAATGTTATTTATTATCTGCTTTCGGTGTTATAAAAAATGCGTACATTTCTTTAAATGGTCGAAATAATTAACGTTAGTCGTTATACCTGGTAATCTGTAGTTAAATGCTAGGTCGACATCTAACCTTCATCTCACTGAATTTGTCTGTCATATAGTTTTGAGAGACCAACGAAACTCGACAACGTCACCACAGAAACAAGAAGATAATCGTATTGCGCGTATTATGAGAATTACTTGAATTGGTTCAACATCTAGAATTAAATAACGTAATAGTTCTACTGACTATATTACCGAAACAACATTCAACAAGTTACGCAATCGAGGTAGCATGTCTTAGTAGATCGTCTTTCGAAAATGAATTTGATATGTGACGAATGAAAAATCGAACTGAGAAGACACCGTTAAAGCACTGAGGAGGCACCTTTAATGCGCTGAGGATGCACCTTTAATGCACTGATGATGCACCTTTAATGAACTGAGGAGGCACCTTTAATGAACTGAGGAGGCACCTTTAATGCGCTGAGGATGCACCTTTAATGCACTGAGGATGCACCTTTAATGAACTGAGGAGGCACCTTTAATGAACTGAGGAGGCACCTTTAATGTACCGAGCATGTGCCTTTATTGCACTGAGGAGACAATTTTAATGTACCCAGGATGCTCCTTTAATGAACTGAAGCTCTCGGTGTATTCCCTCTGCAAGCCTCGCTGCTTGCTTTGCCGCGACGTCTGACACATAGAGTAGTTTCCACGAGTCCGTCAGGCGATGTGGAACAGTTCGTCGTACGAAGACCGCATCATGCTATACGTTGCTATGGCATTATCCTAGACATGCACGACGACACTGTAAATAAATTATATAAATAAATAAAAGTACTTATATAGCGCCCGATCAATTAAAATTGCTCTCGGGCGCTTTACAAATATGCACACATATATAATAGTATTTTACATTCTGTCCACCTATCTTCTTGAAACGGCAGAAATGGCCAAACCGCATTCAATGTCATTATTCTGAGGCCTATAGTGCTTTATATATACTATGCTAATTGAAGATAAAACTGTAAGATGTTATGACATACAACGTCAATGTCATAGCATTTGAATTATAATTGATCGTCTTGTAAAAAATGGGGACAGTCCAGTTGAATGCGAGATGTATGACATAAAGAAACTTACTATCTCGATGTAAGATTTATGTTTTTATTTGCGTGTACTGCAAAATATTGAAATGGAGGCGTTAAGTAATTCTTCGTGCACCATGACACAGAGCACGCTTACTCACATGCACTCGCACGCAGGAATGACACACCTACACACGCACGCGCGCACGAAGACACATACACACACACACACTCACACACACACACACACACACACACACACACACACACACACACACACACACACAGACACACACACACACACACACACACACACACACACACACACACACACACACACACACACACACACACACACACACACACACACACACACACATACACACACACACAAGCACAAGGACACGCACACACTCATGCGCACACGCACAGACACGCACGAAAGGTAACCAATATTTTGTATTATATACCTCTATGCCCTATTTAATTGTGAACAGCATCACAAAACTGAGCAAATCGCGAATTTGTTTAACAACACGAGTCTCTCATGACTGTCCGGAAGCTCTCAGACTAAATCAACAGTTGTGCGTAACTGCTTTTCTTGTGAATACGAAGTCAAGAAATCCTTCTGGCATCGAGCCAGGAATTTGTTTATCACTGTTCCTTTGATGACGTGATATACTGGTGTAGGGACGCGTCGCGTGGTTTAGCAAGACAACGAAGCGGGAGAGTATAGTCTTTCGTCGACAGGCACACTTTTATCGTCTTCTTTGAATATGGTACATATGTCATCCGTTTGCCAATTTATAGCTGTCGACCTTTGATGTAATGGAAAGAACATGTAAAGATAAAATGCAAGGTAGGTGTTATTTCATCTGAATATTGCTCGATACATTATGCAAGACATTGGCGGCTCCTCTCTACGAGACGTAATCATGCGCAAATTGGAATGGATTTATTTCTGCCTTTAAAAACGATAATAATACTAATGACAAACTTCTATAGCGCCTAAATCCCCAGGAATCTGACCTCAGAGGCGCAACGTACAAGAATCGTTGGGCAAAATCGTTAATAGGGACAAGTAAGGGTTGTTATTAGAGCAAGGGGCCGCCGAAGATTAGGGTGGGAATGCAATTTCACATAAATAAGTCCTCAGTTTTTTACGAACGAAATCTATAGTCTCAGACAATTTTAAAGTGATAGGGAATTGATTCCAGATTTTGGGTGCAGCTACAGAAAAAGCACGTTTGCCGATATTTAGCTTGGTTATCGGAACAAAAAGTTGTTGTGAAACAGATGATCTGAGATTCCTGGGGATATCAAAAAAACGAATGATATCTTCTCACGCCTGTACCGATTAGTATTTGTGTGAGAGATCAGCGACCTTTCCTGCATCGTGAGTTCTAATAGTGGCTTCGTACTACCTGGAGGATACCCGGACCTGTCAATTTAGGTTACTTGAATAACAGAATCGTTTACATTAATTTACATTAATAATAATGTTGTTATTATAACAGCGAACTATAAGACGCATGGCGCACAACCTATAAGGCTGTTGTTGTGAATGGGCGTGTGACTAAGGTTTTGGAAGTGAACGGATTACATTATAAAATTGCCTCGTGAGCAAAACAACCTTCATCACATAACTCTTTGTATTCGATTGTGGAACTAAGCACGGGAGTGTTTATTATCAAAGATGATAACATAATTTATGTGCATATCAGTTACACAATTCGGAACGATTTGGGTGTCGGTTGTTCTGACATGGATAAGAAGTCGTGTGTAAGCAGTTGACATCATGCTATCGTCAATAACGTTGACATGCAACTGAAATATGAATGGAGACGCGACGATGATGATGAATGTGGATGTTGTAAGACCCGTGATAGTGCACAGATCCATTACGTGACTTGTCCAGTGTTTACAGTGATGCATTGCGTTGTTGTACTTCAGCGTTTTTCTGACAACTGAGCCGCGAGTCGCGACCCAACATTGGTTCGCCACATCATTCTGAGTTGGTCGCCAAGAGTCTTCTCTAGTGAAGTGTTTACAGTGATGCATGCGTTGTTGTACTTCAGCGTTTTTCTGACAACTGGGCCGCGAGTCGCGACCCAACATTGGTTCGCCACATCAATCTGAGTTGGTCGCCAAGAGTCTTCTCTAGTGAAGTGTTTACAGTGATGCATGCGTTGTTGTACTTCAGCGTTTTTCTGACAACTGGGCCGCGAGTCGCGACCCAACATTGGTTCGCCACATCATTCTGAGTTGGTCGCCAAGAGTCTTCTCTAGTGACTGTCCGAAAATTCCTTTAATGTATCGCACGCCCGTCCCAGATACATGCGAAACGAATAAATTAGACCCAATATACATATATACCAAATGCTATATGAATATGGATAGCAAGCATTTGAAATTTACGCGACAATTGGAGTAAATTGTTCGTCTCGCCTGCATCCAATACGGGCACGACTAAGGTTACTATGAATTAATGGAGACCTGTAGGTAACGCAATTAGGCGCCGTAACCGTACGCGAAAATTGGACGCGACGTCAAACTTAAAGTCGACTCCACATCTCGCGCCGGCGCCTAACAAAACATCATTAGCTAACCGCTCAATAAGCGATTCTACGTCCGACTCCGATAAAAAATAAATGTAAGTCCATTATAGTTGATAATCGATGTGCATAGCCAGATATGACATGTAGAACTTCATTCTAGAAATTTAGATTGTTTGCAGTTTTTGCAGATTGCGCTTAATTGGGTAAGCTACGGAAATCTAATAAGGGTAACATGAATACTCTCCAGACATTATCGAAACCGTACGACCTTCCCAACTCCGTCCGCCATATGTGTTGTTTTATGTTATTTATTTTATACCTATTTATTTTATAATTATTTATTATTATTCAAGCCAAGGATCGCCAAACAAGTCGCGTGACGTAATAATAAGATAACTAACATACCTCCATTACGTATCCCGAATTTCCCAAATAACTCGCAAAAACAGACTGATTGTGAGTAATTGAGTTTCGCGCAAATGCTTTGGTAGAAAAACGTGTAAGAAGTTGGATAGGAAGTGGGCTTTCTTAAACTGTTATCTGACAGTGATGCATTGGTTTGCACGTACTTGGCGGAAAACGAGATTGGTTGAGTTATTTCTCTGATTTTAATGTCTAGAACATGCCTAGAAATACAAAAGAAGACGCATGCCATGGTTTAAGTTAATGTTCAACCTTGGATATGCATAAGTGCAACCTTGCCCTCCAATTTCCTTTTCTTTCTGGCAAAGCTTAGGCAGCATTTATGGTAATAGGTAGAGACAAATGCCGATCAATATAGAGGTGCGAGCTCGCGAAGACATTTGAAAGCATTGTCGATCAAACTAATACGACTCCCCTATTGAATCCCATTGTCATATTTGATGCAATCACAAACATCGCAGCGTTTCCCGTCGAACTTTAGTAGGTGACGTCAATGAGAGAAATCAACTTTGTTCCAGTGGAAGTACGGTATGATGGCTCATCGCAGATTAGAAGAAATGTGAATATTCTGCAGAAACTGGTTTGTTCTACTTCAATGGCAAGGTCGTTTCCCAAAGTTTTCTCCTATCGTTTCAATGGATATTAAGCAACTACTTTTGCAGCATGGCTTAATCCTCTACCTATCGTGCTCGGCTGGCATGCAACGACAGGGGATACCCTTTTTATACCAAAGGCACCAATTTGTCACATATTGTCACGTTTGATTTATATATGTAGACACTGGTCGATTTATTTTGTTGATATAATTAGGTTAATTTCGACTCCTGTTGGCTATAACTCATTACTCACTGAAACATTGATTGATTACCAAGATAGAGTTCGGGAAAAGGCAAGCTTTGAAATTAGCTATGTTTCATTAAAACAGTCTTCAATATGTTCATGAATATGACTACCAGCTTAGCGAGACTTCAACAATGACAGTGACAATTGCTACTACTCTGCTGCAGCTGCGTTGATGCTGCTGTTGCTGCTGTTTATATTGCCTCCACAAAGACAATGATTACCTATGCCACTGTCACCGCCATTGACATCATAACCACAGCCACTACCATGACTCCCACCTCGATCACCACCATGACCACCTCCATAATCATCATCACCATAACCACCACCACCACCATCATCACTACCATCACCACCAACACCACTACAACCACCACCACCACCATCACCACCACCACAACCACCAACACCACTACCACCACTACTACTACCACCCCCACCACCACCATCACCATCACCACCATCACCACCACCACCACCACTACTACTACCACCCCCATCACCACCATCACCACCATCACCACCATCACCACCACCACCACCACCACCACCACCACCACTATTACTACCACCCCCATCACCCCCATCACCACCATCACCCCCATCACCACCATCACCACCATCACCACCATTACCACCATCACCACCATCACCCCCATCACCACCATCACCACCACCAACACCACTACCACCACCACCAACAACAACAACACCTCCACCATCACATCAACACCACAACCACCACCATCAATAATAACAACAACTTACTTAACAAAACGTTTGATCTTTCCTGTCATACGTACCTACCTAGATAGTTATTCGACATCAGTTTGTGAAGCCAACTTAGACGCACATACACTATCTACTATCATACACTTTCTCTTCCTCTCTCTTTCCTTGTGCCATCCATCACTCGTGTCAACATGCTAACGATCTGACAGCTTTGCGTAGAACCAGATCAATCTACTTTCATCTTACGCAGAATCTAATATTTGATCACGACTTTGCTGTCAGTTCTCCAGTCTGTTACTTTTTTCTCCACATCCACCATCATAATAAACGCACGAGCTGTCCCAACGCAAGCTACCGATGCCTTTGCATTTTCTAGTTACACTAAATCTTAACAATTATTCACTTTACATTCCAATCACGTCTCGACAACACCGGTTTTTATTTGTTAAATAACATTTTCAATCATGTTTTTCGTTCTTGCGCCAATATATTTATTTAATTTGCCTGTGATATATTTCCGCAAAAAACTACCACCGTGCGTCACGGATGTTATTAAAGTTAATTCTTTATTGCGTAATTTATTTGTTCATCCATTTGTCAGTTTCGCAATCCGAAAATTCAATTTCAATTGTTACATGTAAACGTGACACATCCAAATCATAATTGTATACAAACATTTCAAAGCTGTGGTTGTTGTCTCAAAGGTATTTTACCCCACACATAATATGCTGCTTTCCCATCGCATCTAACATGCCTGGTAATATCATTTGTACATATCTGTTTTTCTTCAAATATTTTATAAATAAACTTAATTTCGTAATAACTTGTTAATGTCGGTAGTTAATTGTGTGTCATGGAGACCGGTTCACTGAGATAACGAGCTTGTAAGGCAAATTCACCATTAAACTTAATCTAATCTTAAAATTAAGCAGCGTTTTCAAAATACAAAAACCCGTCGCCATATCATCGCGGGTAATATTTCCGTGACACACCGGCGGAAGTGTAACAGCGGCGCACTCTGGTGTTGACAATTTACAGTACACAAGATCACTGTTTAAGGGGTTAGGACACTGTTAGACTTCCTGCCTGGTTACATACGAAAAAAAGTGCAGTATATTTTTGAGAAATGACTTTTTACAATATTCACTTGCTCTGACATAAGTGCATTTGAGAAGTCAGATTTCTAGATGTGATTGTAGAAGCTGTTGACAGTAAAATTGTGTCTTTTTAGCTGATTTGACTAAGCGGAAGGGTATCTGGCAGCAATTTGGCTAGTTGACACTTTAGCCGGATTACTGCCTGCATCCATTTGTAAATATTGACGGGTGTCATACATACAGGCATTTTGCAAGAGCTAGATATATTAGATTTTGACTAAACTCGACCAGCATGTCAATGAGGTGATAATAACAGCAGGTGAGAAGTTTAAGAAACTTTATAGGTCACGTTTTCTTATAATCACACAAAACATTAACATGGTCGCCAATGGGAAAACTGACAGTGTGCTGACCCCAATTAGAGAGCCTGGCAACGGAAGCACGCTATAGTCATTGCACAATCACGGAGGACGCATTTTACTTCAACTAACTTGAAACAATTACTGAAAATACGTGTATGGCAAAACTGCAGTTGAATGGAACAAACCGTTTTTTGGATATTACAGACTTCCCACCAGTCTGCAAGTCCAAATCACAGCGACGGAACACATGTCTTATAAGGGGGGTGGGGTGCGTATGCCAGTAGTTAAGCCTCAATTTGAAAATACGTATGAAAAAGAACCAATAACATTGCAGCAGGGTGATTCATCAATCGTTTGTTGTTTACTTCGGCTGACTAAACACACGTGAAGATGTTGTAATTGACCCTAATGAAGTCTGAGGACAGCGATTAGCTGGAGTCAGCCATAGCCGGAGCCTGTAATCAGATTTGTCTACTGACTGGACCTTCTGGCCAACCAAGCAAGTGGCAATGTTTTCTGATTGTCTGCTAATTAGGCTGTGTAATATTATGTAATTGAACTGATCGAGACGTCTGGCCTTTGAGGAATTCACACCCTAAGGTGACTCTTTGTTGATGTTTACCTTTGTAAATAGGGCACAAGGTCAAAAAATAAATACAAATATGAATGTAACGTAACAACTGGCTGTATTGAATTTTCTTATAAAACACATATTGGACTTTCTGGAAAACTGTATCAGGAGTTCATAGTGGCACCTGAGAACATTGTGCTGGATTACAAATTGTCCAACAGCGAAGGGCTGGTTTTTCTGGTGCCTTGCCAAGTTTGGTGGCACCTTTGAAATGTGCATAAAACACAAACACCAGGAGGGATTACACAAAATAAAATTGCAGAGTGCTTGTAACATTGGTGCCTATAAAGTGTGTTGTTTTCAACACTTTTCTCCAAAATCACCATGCCGGAGCGGAATCGATTTGAAAGAGCAAAACCAGGTTAATGAGCGCATACGAACGTTAGCGAGACAGTACTCTCACAATGTAACATGGATGTTGAAGCATTGATTAAGTCATATTTTAATGTCATGTGTGTCATGAACAGAATAAGGACGACACGTGAGCGTTAAATGATTCTAATACAAACTCATTGGTCCAATTAAAGGTCTTCGAATGTCAAAATCACATTGTATGCATGACAACATGGTGCCATTCGCTTGTGTACATATGGCGTGTGACAACGAGGACATCGAATAAAAACAACATTATGTTGTTTTTACACATGTGTTGAGACAACATAATCGATTCGTCATTTTTCTACGTGACGTAACAATCGTTGCCTGTGACATTGGCCTATTGCCATCAGACCACTGCTGCGTATGTTTTTCTGTACAAAAATCAGTGCACCTGATCCCAATTGCCGGGAGCGTGTCTTCAGACCGTGAATTGTTTGTTTGCTGCACAAAAACACATGGATAAACTATGTCCCCGGATATCTTCTCTGTAGACGGCTCATTGCACGATCTCTGTCTCATTAAAAAGCCTCAGCTTGACAAATAATGGCGCTGTCAAATTCGATGTGTTCAGTTTTTCTTATTGGTGCAACGTTGAGCTTTACAAATGTGGCGATTTCAATGTGAACAATTATAAGGCAACTCCATTTTCTGCATGTCCAATACCTATTTTGCATATGTGGCCGCAAACATTTACGCAAAAGCGGCGGTGTGGAATGTTATGTTGCTGTATTTAACAAGATTTAAAAAGATTGCCACCCAGAGAATTAACTCTAGGTGGCAGGTGGACAAGGAAGTCCTTTGGCTTATCGAGAGTCCAACCCTTCTATCTATGTGTATCCCGCCCGTCTGAGGTATGTGTCGATTTTATTTTTAAACATATTCACGCTATAAGCACCCACACAATCAGCAGATAATCTGTTCATTCATTTACAGTCCTTTGTGAAAATGAGAACTTTCTTATAGCTAATCTACTCTGCTCCTTTGCTAATGTAACTTCATGTCCTCTAGTCCTTCTATATTTCTTAACTGAGAAAAAATATTTCTATCAATGTTTTCATAATAATTCATTATTTTAAACACTTCTATCTGATCTCCTCTCAATCTCCTGGTTTTTGGTGTTGTTAAGCCGCATTTTTAGACGTATTTCGTAACTAAGATCCCTCAGTTTTGGTATCAGTTTAGTTGCTCTACTCTGCACTCTTTCTAGCATATCTATGTCCTTCCTGCGATATGGCCTCCACGCTTGAATACAATATTCTAAATGAGGTCTAACTCTTGTTTTGTACAGCGGCATTATTAGCTCTTTTTCCTTATAAGTTATGTTTCGCCTAATTAATCCAATGATTTGATTTCCCTTTGAAGCTCTAATTCCGCATTGCTCTGAAACCTTCATATCTGCACTAATGGTTAACCCTAAGTCCTTTTCTTTTCCTGTAGTACTTAGTACAGTACCCCCATTGTATATTATAATTCTTCGTTCCCATGTCCTGCGTGCAGGCATTTACATTTCCCAAAATTTAACAGCATTTGTCACTTTTCAGACCATTTGATCAACTTGTCAAAATCATCTTGTAAATGTTGTCTATCTCCATCACTTTTAATCCTTCTAAACACTTTTGTATCATCCGCAAATTTCAACACCTTGCTTGTTATTTCATCATCCAAATCGTTGATATATATTAAGAAAAACTCCCCCTTCTAATAACAAATTGAAAACTGTTGCAAGCGGTACGCTGATTTGTTCTACATTTTCCAATAGTAGTTTTGGCTGAATCCCATCCACTCAAGGTGATTTATGATCCTTCGTAGCCCATATTTTCTTTCTTCTGAATCTGCTCCACGAACTTAGCCTCTGGTACTGGCAGTGAACTAATATATTATCTGGTAAACACTGAACTAAAGTACTTATTCAGGTCTTCTGCCTTTAAGAATCCCTCTGATATTATATTTCCAGCACTATCTTCTAGAGGACCGACCTTATCTTGGACTTTCTGTTTGCTACGAACATACGCGTAAAACTCTTGCTGTCATGTTTTACATTACTAGCTAATTGTTGTTCATAGCTTCTCTTTGAATTTCTAATTTCAGCTGTAGCTTGGTTAAGTGCTTCTTTATAACTGTTGTAGTCTTCATCATTTCCAGTACATCTATATGACTTCCACATCATTTGTTTACATTAAATTTTTCTAATGGCTTCTTTCGATAAGTGTTTCTTTTTGGACCGTTTCCCTTGTTTTTTGAAGGGTACACATTCATCAACTATGCACTTAATTTCACTCTTTAATAAATTCGAGCATTCTGTTGCTGTCTTATTTATCAGTGTGTTATTCCAGTCTATCTTTGCTAAATATTTCCTTATGTCCTTATATCTTCCTTTGTGGAAATTTCTCCTATACTGCTTTTTACTATTCCTTTCTGATTTTACTTTGATAGTAAAATGTATCTGGTTGTGATCACTACTCCCCAGTGGCTCACATATCTTGACATTGTCAACTAATTCATTCTGTGAGGACAAAACTATGTCTAACACATGCTCACCCCTGGTTGGTTCTAGCACACGTTGAGAAAGGAAAGTATCTTGAACTAAAATTAAAAACTTGTGGTCCTCACTACCCATACTCTGTAGAGATTTCCATTGTATATGCCCGTGGTTAAAATCCCCCATAATAATACAGTCCCGTTTGCTTACTTCCCTTATAGCGTTTTATATTTTTTTATTCTCTTCTATGCTTATGTTTGGACTTCGATAAACTAACCCAAACTGTTAACGTTGAGTTTCCTGTAACTATGTTACACCAAACAGCTTCTTCGCAATCTGCTTCTCTTTCTAATTATATTTCATAAGCTTGGATAGATTCTTTAATATAGAAAATAACTGCACCTCCCTTTCTTCCTATTCTATTTTTCCTAAACATTACATATCCTGTCAGTCCCAATTCGGCATCTGATATATCGGCGGTGGTCCAGGATTCGGTTATACCTATTATCTGAGGGTCAATATCTTCTACCGTAATGGTTAGTTCATTTCGTTTGTTTACTATACTCCTTGCTTTTAAACAAACACATTTATATCCAACTTCCGAAGAGTTTTCCAGACTGTTCTTTGCTGATTTATTTGTGCTGTCTTTATCTATGCTTTGCTGATTTATTTGTGCTGTCTTTATCTATGCCTCCAGTTTCAGGCTTTTCTGTGAGTCCCGCCTGCGAATCTAGTTTAAATAGATGCAACCTGTCCCACTGTCAACAGATCGCAGCAGGTTCTCTGAGAAAACTGCTGTCCTCTTTCCACTAAGATGGAGGCCATCTCTCATGTACATATCTTTCCTCCCAACAAAGTATCCCCATAAATCTGTGAATCCCACCCCCTCTTCTTCACACATCTGCTCAACTAGTGCGTTGATCGCCATCCTCTTGCAGTTTCTATACGTTGCCCCCCTTCCTCCCATTACTGGCAAAATTCCTGACAGAATAATCTCTTCCACTCTTGTCTTCTTTAGCTTCCTCACTAACTGTCTATACTTCTGTGCTATCCCAGTTGTTCCCTCCCTGTCTGCATTATTTGTTCCTACATGTACCAGTATAGACACTCCCTTGCCATGTCCCAATACCTTCTCTGCCCTGTCAGTCACATGTTCAATCCTAGCCCCCGGTAGACAAACAACGACGTCCTTCCCCTCGCTCAGTGTCTTGTCCGTCTTTCTCATAATGGAGTCGCCCATAAATACCCTCTCTTTCCTCATTGCCCCCTCAATCACTGCCTTAGAGTAGCTCCTTCTTCGGTTTGCATCTGTCTGGTTGTTGTCTTTTCCCCCTGTCGTCTTCTCTCCTGTCACATTCTCTTCCGATCCATTCTTTCCTGTCGCTTTTTCTCTTGTCACCTTTCCTCCTGTCAGCGTCCCTTTTATCGACTTCTTTTCTATCACATTTGCGCTGACTTCCTTTCGTCCCTTCATCTTATCTTCCTTCTCATTTTCTTTTCTCCTCTCCCGTCCCATCTTCCCTCCCTCCTTCTCTGCGGTCACTTTCTCCCCTGTCACCTTCACGCTTGTCACAATTTCTGTCGTCGATTTTCCAATTTCTTCACCTCCAATCACCTTCCCTCCTCTCAATCTCCTTTCCTCAGTTTTCTTGCCACTGCTATTCTCCTTCTGTCTTGCAGTATCCTCACCTCTCTTCCTGTCGTCTCTCTCTATTCGACCTGTCTCCTTGCTAATTCCCATCTCCATTCCCTTCACAATATCTGTCAACCTAACTATCTCCTTCTGCAGACACTCCACCTTCCAACACCCAACCAACCTGACCAATAAAGAAAGCAACCAAAAAACACGAGTTTCGCCGCCTGGTTTATGTTGGCACATGACAACATGTCAAGTTTCTTCTTTGTTTAGTATCTGGGAATCGTGAGATCGATTCAACATCCATCTAACGCCACACTAACAGTAAGCATTTTTATCTGGATTCTTCACTGATCTAAGAGAGATCACATACACTACTTGCACAAAAAATAACGAAGTGTGTTTGTACGAAGCCAGCATTACTGATTCAACGTGCGTCCAGATGGTAGAATATTGTCATTGAGAGTAACGCATGAGTGATTCGACATACATTTCATACAGTAACGGCACTGAGAGTTATGCATGGGCGATGATTTTTATGAGGACTGCGTACCAATTCGGGAGACATATCAAACAAGGACTGCAGTAATAGCCATGATGAAGTGAACTTCCACGAGGATTTCTTCACGGTTTCAACCAGTAGTGCGTGTGACAACTGCATTGTGCATAACACGGAGTAGGCTTACTTGGTACGAACCGCAGTACTGAATACAAGGCGGGGCTTTGCGATAATCGCCGACGTGCCGCACCGCTCAGCGTTGACTGTCGGTAATTATCGAACGCATAATTATCACGTTACGCTAACACAATAATCCCAACATAACGTATAGCGAAAATAACTCAACAATCGATGATAACAAAATCGTACGAGTACGTAACGAGGAGATTCCCACAAAACCAATCAAGACGTTTTCCGTCGTTACGCACTTACGCAACATGCTGGTGAAGCAGGTCAGAGAGGTGCTTCGACGAGAGGAAACACGAACGTGTGCGAAGATCCCTTTCGATTGATTTGATGCTGCGCCGTCAGCGTAGATCACTCGAATAGTCGATCGTAGTCGATTGCAACACTCTCAGGGGACAGCTAAACAGTTCCATATTACGTTGTTTGGGCTTCAGGCCGATTTTTTGTCCAGGCC
This sequence comes from Paraescarpia echinospica, assembly GCA_020002185.1. NCBI lineage: Eukaryota > Metazoa > Annelida > Polychaeta > Sabellida > Siboglinidae > Paraescarpia > Paraescarpia echinospica. The sequence goes on along the minus strand of CM034535.1, from coordinate 49,795,908 downwards.
TAGTGGTAGAAAATGTTTGCTACTGTAAAGTATAAACTATGTACCTTCCACGATCTGACAATACATGTCTAAGTGAGCTATTTCTTTCATAACATATACTCAGTAGGGGTGTGGGTTTTATATTTGATTATAACGAATTTCGGAATGTTCAATAATTAATTTAATAACAGCGCTTAACAGAAATTTGCGCCTTATTATATGTTTTTTTGTATAATTACAATACAGCTTTGCGAACAAAACAGCGGTAAAGAGCAAAATAGTCTATATATTACTTATGCATGGGCATTAGCTATTTCATCCTTATAACGAACCACCGCGATACCACACCTTTGCACACATCTACGAACCTCTTTATTTTAATATGTCAATCTATTTCTAATACAACATTTATAAAATGCCACACGCTAATACACATATATTCCCTTTTCCAACGTAACTTGAAGAAATTTAAAACAATTTAAATCAACAAATTATTGGTAATTATTGACTGAAAATGTGATTGAAGATCGATAGGACCGATCGATACCTCGAAAGAACGAGAGACAGCGACCGATTCTCCGAAGTACGCTGTAGGTTAGGTGAGTCTCCGGGATGCGGCGGACATGAGGTTCTTTACAAGTCGTATCTTGTATGTGAGTTGTGTTACCGATGTGTGATATCTTCTGAAGACGCTGATTGCACGCTCGGGGCCAATTCCACTTGACATAGTCTCAGATCACGAGATTATCTGACCGGCTCTATTTTCGTTGCTTACGAAGATGACCCAAAAACGACAATCATTATAATAGATACAAGACTCCGATACGTTAATATAGACTACCTTTCATACTGGTAACATTACAAATTAAGAATCGAATATTGAACTAAATCAAGAAACCGGAACGTGTCATTCTATGCAAGGTCCGGTGATGCAGTGTTAATAGAAAGCAAAACACAGTCTGGCATTTCAATTACCTTAGACACAGAACAAATTGTGACACATCACGGCGAACCGGGTAGTAAGTGGCACATGTCTGCTCTGCACACGAACCAAAATTAGGTGTCCAGATGATGTTCCATCAATTTTGTTAGTTTTGCGGAAATGCATAACTTATTATCTCATCTTTCAGTGTAGTGTTTATTTTCTTCGAAAAACAATTTAATAGTAATAAAATATGTGCGTCTACGAACGAATGAATGATAAAACAATCGACAACATGAGAAAAACTTACTTCGTTTCGCAAACGTTGCATGTTTAACGTTCGCTTCAATTTTAATAATACATAAAAAACTACTGAAGATATTTCAACTGGTAAGATATCATTTTAAACTTCATCATCTGTGGAATCCAAAAAGGTTCTTAACTCTATTTTGCTATTTTGCGAGACAATACCCACTTCGCTGTGTCGGATGACAATTATAAATAGGTTATGCATTACACGTGTATATGAGATTGGCATATGAAGTACTTATATAAATAGCAACTAAGCTGTAAATAGCATGGCTGCAAGAGTGTCCACATTTAGTTTCGGAATACTATATCATGACCAACAGGACATTAATGGAAGCAACATTTAGTTTCGGAATACTATATCATGACCAACATGACATTAATGGAAGCAACATTTAGTTTCGGAATACTATATCATGATTAACATGACATTAATGGAAGCAACATCGGCAAGTTGGACACTAATAAGTCATTGAAAGGAGATTAATACAAAAACAACAACTTACTGGCAACTAAATCTGTTCAACAGTTTCAACACAAATTTAACAAGATCTAACAAGATTTAACAAGATTGCCACCCAGAGAATTAACTCTAGGTGGCAGGTGGACAAGGAAGCTTTTGGCTTATCGAGAGTCCAACCCTTTTATTTATGTGTATCCAGCCCTTCTGAGGTATATGTCGATTTTATTTTTAAACATATTCACGCTACAAGCACCCACACAATCAGCAGATAATCTGTTCCATTCATTTACAGTCCTTTGTGAAAATGAGAACTTTCTTATATCTTAAAGTAATTTGGTTTGAAGACCAACATGATCACACGTCCACCAGGATTATCAAAACAATTTGAAACTGTATATTATATTGTTGAGAGGTTTTCTGGTTTAAATGTTGTAGTATTAGTCTTTCCTTTCACTGCCCCTTAATATGGTGCACCAATTCCATTAATTCTTAGCGTTTGTTCACCGAAGTCCACCAAATCACGCACTCTGTGCTTGTAGGGCAGCAAGTAAAGCTTATTCTAAGATTGGATGAAATGAAGTGCTTAAGGGTTTCGTGATTACCTTAGTAAACATTTATGTTTCATACAATCTAGGTGAAATGTTAATACTGGTGACAATATCATTCACAAGTATAATAATAATTATAATAATGATATGCGGTAACTTCTTTTATAATGCTCAAGTAATTGAAACCAAGTTCAGAGGCGCATCAACACAAAGGATTGGTCAGTATCTAGATCGATAAGTCGTACTCAAGTTGTCATCAGATGGATGGACACACCAGGGAGATATGGTGAATGCGCAAGTTTATAAAGACGTGTTAATAAATGACGGAGGAAATATTGTAATATTTTTTATCTGATCTAGCACTAAGAAGGAACATAATCCAAAGATTTGACGCAGCAACGGAAAAAGTCATAGTCCCAATGTTGGCGTTGACACTAGGAACAAAAATAAATCAGAACTAGACGATCGAAGCTGGGTAGGCTATCTTACATGAGTGGGCAAGGAATATAACTAGGCTGGTTAGTATTGATGGCACTATCACATAAGACAGATAACTACGTGAAACGACAACAATAAGTTATATACCATAGTAAACAGGCAGACTTTGTGGATTCTACTCGGAATAACATGTTTACACATTTCGAACTGTACTGTCATTTCCAATGATGTGAATGCGAGATTGTGCATCGTTTACCGTCCGCCTCCCTCTAAGCGAAACGATTTTAAGGACAGTGTGTTTTTCGACGAGTGGAGTTTGTACTTGGACCACCTTGCTGTTATAACCAACGATGTAGTCATAACAGGCGACCTTAACTTCCACATCGACAACGTCAACGATGCAGATGCGGTGAGCTTCAATGGCACGTTGGAAGCTCACGGATTGGTACAACACGTGGTGGGACCCACACACAAGATGGGCCATACCTTGGACGTTCTCATCACCCAGGACATTAGTACCTTGTTGATTGGGATGCCAACAGTTTCTGAGCCATGTCTTGGAGACACAAAGGGTAACCCTTCCGGCGACCATCTGGCTGTGTATTTGATAATTAACTTAACGAAGTTAAGCAGCGTTCGCCAGCTGGTCACTTTCAGGAAGCTTCGGGACATTTGTTTCCCGGAATTTATCAAGGATTTAACTTAAATTTTAAACTACACTGATACGCCGCTAAATGAACTTGTACACGCCTATGCTACGGGAATTGAAGCGGTTGTCGACAAACACGCTCCCGTGCAAAGAATGTTTATAACACTCATACCAAACGCGCAATGGTATTCAGATGAACTGAGACACGCCAAACACGCGCGCATGAGAGCAGAGAGGGTATGGCGGCGAACCAAACTCACCGTTCATCGGCAGCTGTTCAGGGAGCAGTGCAGTGTAGTTAACAAACTGATGATCTGTGCGAAGAAAACAATCTTTTCTGCAAAGATCAGAGACTGAGGCAAGGATCAGAAACAACTGTTCAAATTAACGACACATTTGATGGATAACACGGGTCACGTAATCTTACCAATCCATGAATCGGCCAAACAGTTAGCGACTACTTTCGGTGACTTTAATATGGACAGTCGCTACTATCCGACGTAACGTCGATATCAGCAACCCAAGTGACATCTACGAAACAGCATTGGACGATAACGTCATGTTTGACTTATTCCCGCTTCAAAGGTTTCTGCCATCCACCCACAATAAGGTGAAGCGAATAATAATAAATTCGCCCAACAAGTCATGTGATTTAGATCCGAATCCTACGTGGCTTTTTAGGCAGTGTCTGGATCAGTTCGTGCCGTTGATTTAAGCCATTATCAACAAATCGTTGACAACGTCAATGGTACCCGCGTGTTTCAAACGTGCAACTGTGAGACCATTGCTTAAAAGGTCGGGCTTCGATAAGGAAGTTCTGAATAATTAGAGAGTGTCTGCAAGCATACCGATCTCGATTCCCTTCCCTATCCCTAACGCGCTGTGCGTACTACGTCATCGCTTGTTGAGTTTATGCGATCGGTTAAGTGTCGATCGGATAGGTAAATACGTAACCGGCAGGGGTGATCGGTAAGCGCAATCCCTATCCATTTTACGTTCAAATTATGGATGAATGAAAGTAAACAATGTGACAGCATTGTACATACAACTGTTTTTGACTGATTAGCCGCCTCGTTTTAATTGCAGTTGTGTTTAATGCATCAGAAAAAAATATTTTTTAAGACCTGTCTCAGCATGGAATACATAACGGTAGGGGCACCAATCGTGCGTGCAATCGTTTTTGTTGTTTTCACAAAAAAATTATCAAATTCTTCCTTAAGATATATATGTGCTAAATCTCTCTAACACATATTCCATTAAATTTGTGCAAATAAACTGTTAGAAAAGTTGTCTTAGGTGAAGTACTTACGAATATAAACAGGCAAATCAAAATCTTGTAAAAGGCGCTAAAAACCGCGCATCCTATCTTCGCTGTTATGTGCTTTTGTACATAATAAAAAAATTATTTAGATGCATTAAGGTCTGTCCATTTGAGCTTGTGATTAGGACCACATATCCAGCTGAAAAAGGCATAAATGTACGATACGTTGGCGAGTGAAACGCCGTGATGCAGACACTCCTGACGGTTACGTATTTCCAACAATCGACACCGATTGCGGAGTGCGTTAGGGATAGGGAAGGGACTCGAGATCGGTATGCTTGCAGACACTCTCTATCATCGGCCTGTGTTAAACCTACCATACGTGTCGAAACTCCTCGAGAAAGTGGTTGAACACCGTTTGAAAGATCACCTGAACATCAACAACCTACACGATATTCTCCAATCGGCGTACCGCAATAATTACTCAACCGAGACAGCTCTAGTGAAAGTCCAGAACGACATCGCAGAAGCTCTTGGTCAAAAACGTGTACTTGTCTTGGTCATGCTGGATATGTCCAGTGCGTTTGACGACAACGACCATGGCATAATGCTAAAGCGTTTTCAACGCACATTTGATGTGACTGCAGAAGCCCTGGATTGGATGCGATCTTACATTAGCGGCATAACGCAATGTGTCTCGGTTGTCCCCGCAACTTCGTTTAACGCACATCTATGTTGCGACGTACCACAAGGATCTGTATTGGGACCGAAACTGTACTGCATGTACACTAAACCAGTTGGAGATATAGTGAATAAACATAATCTTCGTTATCACTGTTATGCAGACGACACACAAATATATTTATCCATCAAGCCTGATGAGAACTGGGCCAGTGAAAGGACAACCATTGAAGCCTGCGTGGCGGACGTTGGCGGGTGGATGAATAGAAATATGTTAAAATCGAACCAAGAAAAATGCGAATTCATTGTGTTTTCGTCCAAATACCGAATTCGTCAGGTGAACGACTTGGCCCTCATGATCGGAGGCAGACTACTACACGCTGTGCAACCCGTTAGAAATACTGGAGTTATTATGGACAGCGGCTTGACAATGGAGAAACAGGTGAATGCGATCTCCAAGTCTTGTTTCTACCACATCCAAAATATTGGCAAAGTCAGGCAATTCATCAGAAATGACTCCTGTATGTCCATGGACTGGTAACATCTCGCCTGGACTGTGGAAACGCGCTGCTGCAAGATTTGCCTCAGGTACGTGAACTACATTGGCTGCCAGTGAAATACAGGCTTCGCTTTACGGTTAAATCCTGTACGTATAAAGTGCTCAACGGATTGGCCCCGGCATACATGAGTGACATTGTGCAGAAACATCAACTAACCCGTACCTTAAGATCAACGGAGAAGTCACTCCTCGTCGTACCTGTGCTACGGACTGTAACTTATGGTGAACGTTGTTTCAGCCGACACGCGGCCATACTGTGGAACGACTTGTCTGAGAACATTAAACAACTAAACACTCTCAGCTCTTCCAAGATACACTTAAAACACATCTCTTTTAATTGGCGTATGACTGACGTGATCGTGTCACGCTCTCGTTTTAATTGCGTTGCTATATATTAATGATTTATTCGTAATGTTTTATCTATGTGTGTATTATAAGTGTAATTTCTTTGTGTTTATTTACTTGTTATGTTTAAATCAGCTCTTTTATACTATTTTTTTAATAATCTATATTTTATAGTTTTATTTAATTCATGCAGCTTTATGTAAAACGCCTGAGAGCATTTTATCTCAAATGGATTCGGGCGCTATTTAAATTCCGATATTATTATTATTATTATGTTGGCAGCACGGCCAATAACGTACGGACACATGCGAAAAGTTATTCGAGCCGGTCTACAATCAAATTTGAAACTTAGTTAACTTACCGATCTGTCAATATTTATTGAATTGTTCCGTTTTGGAGTTGGCAGTTAGTGTCGTATTTTTGCCTAATGTAGCGTGCGCCAAACGTAATTTTGTGCTTATTACTTTGTCATTGTCCAATCACTGGTCGCAGCACTATCGCCATCTAGCGGTATGTTACTGAAGCGCATCCTTCAACAGCGACGTGGAGTGCATGAACTGGGATTTACCCTGAGAAGGTCTCGTTTGTGGCCACGTGCCATTGCAGTTATTTTTATGCACTATACATAATCATGGTTAGTTTATAAATAACATAGGTATCCGAAATTGGCATATACATATCACTGATCATGCCATGCCAAGGCTAGGCCAACAAGGTAGCCAACGCATATTTTCTGGATAATCTCGACGTTTTGTTTACGTAGATCCTCTTTTGTATTTTGATTCAAGAAACAAAGGAGACTCATATGAAATTTGAAAACAGATAGGCCTATATTGAACGTGTAAGGCAGTCTTATTCCGTTTTCCTAAAAGGTAAGTTTTTACATAGCGCAGTATCCAGTCCTTAGGACTGCTCAAAGCGCTCTACACTTTATTCCGTAGTAGACCTGTTCAATCGACCACCATCGCGACTTCTCGTGGACGCATTCATCCTCGATGCAATTGATGCACAAACACTATTGATGCACATATATCCAGTGTATAGCTAAGCACTTGTTCATACAATTGAGTGAACTGGAGCAACGTAAAATGAACGAATTTGCCCAAGGTTCGACACGGCAGCATCGGATTCGAACCCGGGTTCTTTCGACCGAGAGCCCGATGCTTTATCTACTGCGCCACTGCGCTCCACATTCCGCATTTTCCCTGTGCAATGGCTCTACCGTGGAAGACGAGCCGATGCGCTGAGAGATAGGGGTTGATGTTGCCAGTGTACTGTGGCTTCCCTGGAAACCTAATTGGCATCGCCGGAGCAATTCATTCCAGGATGTATATTATACAGATACTACGTGATACCAATACATCAACCACCCGACCAATTAACCGGTTCTCTCATGGTTTGATTTAGCTCGCCGCGTATGCACTGTTGGCACACGTGTGTGGACTTGTTTTCCTTTTGTATTGCATCATAAGTATGAAATATGATATCAATTAACTCCTTGCAGCTGTTGTTCGATAGGTATCTGGTAAATCGTGGTTTGCCAGAACATCAGGAATTTACGTCAGACATTCCAGAGTAGATGTATTTTTACAGCCAGTTTTTAATCCATAACCACTGTGTTGTGGCTTTTCTAATGGCCTTATTAAATACTGCATTGCCAGACTGAGATACATATATAAAACTTACCAGCAAAAATGAAATGCAAAAAGCGTGTTGAAATATACCCATACTCCTGTACATTTTACACGAGGCAAGGACATAACGATAATGGGTCTTTTTTTTGTATTTATGTAAATGCCACCTGATTTAGTACTCTAAAAAGTATAAATATCTGAAAATTATAGACGATGCGTAGGCGAGAAACGTAAGATTTTCCGTCGATATCACGCATGCGTTGACCTTGCGGTTTGCACGGCAATCTTGCTATATCTTGATAAATACTATTGGCGCACATCGTCAAGCGGTGGCGCAATGTGTCGGCCACCCCGGCCTGTTGCTTTGCTGCAGCGTCTTGGAAATGACGGCGGCTGGTGTAATTACATCCTCTTCTAAATCCTCAGTAATTTGCCGGTGCGACCATCAGCGGAAGATGCACGCACAGTCGTGTCGACCAACATCCTCTGACGCCGTATATCTTGTGCAGACATGCCATCGTTTCTGGGTTGAAATCCTTGTTTTTATTTGAAATTCGCTAGTTGTGTAAGGTCTTCTTGTGGACGTCTGCGTGTTACTTCTCAGATGGAGGTGCTGACTGTCAACTGTGACGACGTCAATTAGGGGCAGGATGGCATGCAACTCAAGCAACTGCGGACATAGCATTATTAATGGTTTTCATAGGCTGCAATGTTACCAGTTTGTTGTGTAGTCCATAAAATAACGACTAAGATTTTATTATGAAGGCACAAGATGTTGCATCTCATGCCTTAGAATTATCGTCAAATTCTACAATTTTTTTTACGAGAAAACAACGCGGGAGAGGCCTCCGTCGGATGTTACCGAATACACCAATATGTTCTCTTCATACGCACGGAGCCTTTCCTCGTCGATACGCCCACCTGGTGTCTGGCTTGTTCAGTTGTATTTGAAAAGGAAGACATTGAAATGAACACACGTTTGAAAACGTGTAATTTAAATGATACCGATTGGGAGATATAGGTTATGATGGTGACTGAGCTAATGCAATAAGTGTATGAGTGAATGAGCAAGTGTCGCAGTTGTGCGTGTGTGTGAGTGTGTGTGTGCGTGTGTGTGCGCGTGTGTGCGCGTGTGTGCGCGTGTGTGTGCGTGTGTGTGTGCGTGTGTGTGCGTGCGTGTGTGTGCGTGTGTGCGTGTGTGTGTGCGCGTGTGTGTGCGTGTGTGTGCGTGTGTGTGCGTGTGTGTGCGTGTGTGCGCGTGTGTGCGCGTGTGTGCGCGTGTGTGCGCGTGTGTGCGCGTGTGTGGGCGCGTGTGTGCGTGTGTGTGCGTGTGTGCGTGCGTGTGTGTGCATGTGTGTACGTGTGTGTGTGCGTATGTGTGCGTGTGTGTGCGTGTGTGTGCGTGTGCATGTGCATGTGCGTGCGTGTGCTTGCGCGTGCGTCTGTGTGGGCTTGCGCATGTTCGTATGTGTGATTGTGTATGTGCGTACGTGTGCGTGTTGGGAGGGGGCATGTGTGTATGTACGTGTATGTTTATGTGCGTGAGCAAATGCGTACGAGCGTGCCGCGTGCGTGTGAATGTATGCTGAACTCATATCAACGCATAAGACTGAGACCTGTGAAATAGTATAAACAACTTGTCCGATGTCAATATATCAGCCGACGTTTAACAAATAAATAAACCCGCCTAAATAAACAGTTCCTATTTATATGGCACGCGGCAGTCACGGGCGAAAGTAAGCAATACCTATCCGCTTTGAATATCTTACCGGCTAATTGGTGAGTGGTATATTGTTCTGGGTGGATCCGCAGTTACATACGTCAGTCACATCGCCGGGCGTATACTTAACTATGTCCCACATTAAAGAATCGCTTAACAACTACGTTCTAATATAACGCGGTACCCATTGATCAAGACTACTGAAAACGTTTTACACTTCACCTACAGGTAGACCTGCACATTCCGCCATCATCTCTACGTCTCTAGGAGGCATTCAGCCACGATTTAATTACTTCGCGAAACCTACTCGTTCACATGTATTTACCAGTGTCTTTATAATTATGAGTGAACTGATACAACATGGAATTAACAAAACTGTCCATTTTTCCAAACGGCAGCAAAACGGGTTCGAACCCGGATTGTCTCAATTGTGTACCCGATGCTATGCCACCGCGGTTCACATGTTAGAAGTTGAAAGGATGCCACTTCGTAGATATTGACAATTGCCGTCATCCATCCGAAAGATCACTCCAGGGAAATTAAGCTGTCTCTCATACGGACTATCTGTAACACATGCTGTGAAGCGACTATACGGATACAGGTCTTTGTGGTAATATCCGATTGCATGTATAAGTCACGCTGACCAAATTTAGTGGAATTGAACGAATTGTGCGTCTGGATAGTTGTCGTACTTTATGTTCAGTCTGCTAGTGAGCTTATGTGCCATTGTTCTGATGCTCCCATCATTAAATTAAAATACGCGCGCAAGCACACACATACACGCTAGCACACGCGAGCACACGCATGCGAGCACACGCACGTGCGTAACATACAAATGGGTAAAGGTCAAATTACGTGACACTTTTTGTAAATCTGGCCTACTTTATATAAATGCCAAAACTGTGAACCAAGAAACCATAAAAACGTTTTCAATCTTGACTTTGAGTGAACCGTAGAGAGCCATATAGGGGGTGTTTCAGTGTAATTTCGCCTGTTCCCAGCAGAGGGTCAGCTTTCCACAGTGACAGAAATGTTATTTGTATGATGCAGAATACTTTCCCTAGGAGACTGGCACTTACACACATAATTCCATGATTCACTGCGCAAAACACACTAGTCTAACACAACGGCAAGTATGGTACACACAGCTACATATACGTGACACCAGATTTCATTACCACTCCGTTACCAACACTAAAAATGCGTGCCACCTAGCGAATGCTTGTGTAGCTATTGCGGTTGGTAGTTCTTCTACAAGGTGTCCTCACACGACTTCGAAAAATGTGAAAGTCATCAAAACACCCTCCACTTTCCAGAAAACATACATGTATATCTGGAATCGTGTTTAGTATTTATTCTAGTTCTATATGCTATGGACATCACAGAACAACACAATTTTTAGAACACAAATTTGTATCATATAACTATTTTATTTTGAAATATATGTGTCTGCAGATACAGGTGTGACATAAAACTGAATAAAATATACCTCCCGTAAAATGTCACACTTAATTATCATTAATGCTAAATAGACATGTTAGGCGCTCTTGTGTCATCAGAGTGCGAAGACTATTCTTTGTGTGTTTTCACGTTTGGAGGCGAACACTCAACAATGACACGATATATAGCCAGGTGGGCTAATCGAGAGTTCGTGGAATCGTTCTTTGAAGTTGGGAGCGCGTCTGTTCTCCACAATCACGACAGCACGTGGGACGAAGTACCATTGCTTAAGCGAACTTCTAATAGCTAATGCTATTACCATACCTGACCTGATATGGTGATTCTGGGTAACGAAACAGACATGGTTGCTTTAATATACTTGCGAACACAAAAATTGCATTACGCTTTTGCACATATTACGTTCATAGATGACCTTCCTCGAAATGACATCGTACAGATGATTATAGATCAACCCTGCGGACTTGTTTTGACTTCACATCCACGCGACGCCATTAGTTAATTAGGGCTAAACTGCCTAAAGAAACTATTTTGTATCGTGTAGCGTAGTTTTCTGCCCCGTCGTGAACTCATTCTCTTTGAAAGAAGAAGCCACAGAAACGATATAATCTGGATTATCACCTGTAGACGAAAGATGTCTTGTATGAGCGGATAAGCGGCTTTTCCATCCATTAGTCAGCGTGTTGTGTTGTTCCGGGTTCTCCGCGTGCTATGCCTATCCACGGAGAAAGTCAAGAATAAAAGTGTACATGCCGGGGTTTATGACCGTGCTATGTGTGTGTGTGTGTGTGTGTGTGTGTGTGTGTGTGTGTGTGTGTGTGTGTGTGTGTGTGTGTGTGTGTGTGTGTGTGTGTGTGTGTGTGTGTGTGTGTGTGTGTGTGTGTGTGTGTGTGTGTGTGTGTGTGTGTGTGTGTGTGTGTGTGTGTTGCGTGTACAACATACGCGCATACCATTTTTGCACAACATCGAAACGCACAGCACGGGTCATTCATCGGGGGACAGATTCTTCATCGTTCGATCCTAAAAAAACAACGATATGAAGAAATGGACGAAGCAGAAAATAATTGGACGCCATTGAAGCCCAGATCGAGACTGCGCCAACCAGGCCGTATTATTTAAACATGCGTAACTTTGATTGAGGATGTCGACAGCGACGTTTCCGTCAATGCTTCAGTGTTTCGGGAAAAGAGAAGCAGTGTTCTGGCGATGCCTCGCGGCGCTTTCACAAGAGACGCGGCTGTCGGAAGACGAGTCAAAGTCGATGCCGCATTAATCTTTGACAGTGGGAACGTTCACCCTTGTCGCGGCAGGTTAACCGTGAATATTGTCTTTCATGGCTGCATTAGCGTACCATTGCATACCCGAGGCATGTTGATCAATGCGAGTGTATTATGTATATTTTTGGCATCGTATATCATGAGGCGCAGTGCAATGCTGATAATCATACGGTTATATAATTTGTTCCAAATGTGTATTTCATTTCATCAATATTTTTAATATTACATATAGTGCTGTTTACTATGTTAATTTTTAATGGTTTTTTAAGTTTTGTTCACTATTTTATAGTGAGCACGTCTCATAGCACAATTGTCATGGCTACAATTAACATCTGCTATTTTTGAGATAATTAATTATATATTAAAAAACAATTGTTAAGTTTACCTTGTAAGATTTGTATGTCTGATATTAGGAGATGGACATTGAGAATGTTTGACAATTTGTTTTATTTATCTACGTTGCCGTGCGGAGTATGAGAGAAGTTTCTCTCTACCGTACATTTTAGTAGAACATCTACTATACATCAAATATCTAGTCATACATTGTATAAAACCTTTTGCAAAATATGTAAAATATCAACAATACACAATGCATATAACATCTAGTGACACATAGTGACATTCTGCTTCTTCAATTATTGGACCTTTATTATTTATTATTTACATGAATGACACAAGCCAGTACACTATTTGATTTTATTGTGTTTGCTGATGACACAACTTTATCAAGTACTATAGAAATATTGCACTCAACGAAAATATAGATGTGTTAATAAATAAAGAACTATGTAAAATAAACGAATGGCTCAAAATAAACAAATTATCATTAAACATAACGAAATCTAAATATATGACTTTTCAAAAAGATAACATAAATTTACAGGTACTTGATATTAAGATAGATCATATAAATATAGAACATGTTCATGAATTTAATTTCTTAGGTTTAATTCTATACACAAATTTAAACTGGAAAACGCATTTTGAAAAAATTTCAAATGTTTGTTCTAAACAAATTGGCATTATAAATAAATTAAAACATGTCCTATCTCAACAAATAAAAGTTTTACTATATAACTCATTAGTTTTATACATAAATTATGACATATAAATTATGACATAATGGCATGGGGTTTTCATTCAAATAAAATAACGAGAATTCAAAAGAAAAATTTGAGTATCATAACACTAAGCAATTATAATTCACATACAGAACCACTTTATAAAAAACTCAACATCTTAAAAGTAGGTGATATTCTTAATCTACAATCCTTAACATTTTACTATAACTATTTACATAATAACGTGCCAATTTACGTACAAAATTGGAACATAATTCCAAACTATAATATACATAGCCATGACACATGTATCAAAAATAAAATATATACTTACAGAGTCAAACATGAATTCGCAAAGAAATGTCTTAGATATAATCTACCTCATTTATTAAACAGCATCCCAGATATAATCAAACAAAAGCTTACAACACATAGCTTATATGGATTTACAAACTATGTTAAACAACATTTTCTATAAACGTATCAAGATACATGCACAATATCAAACTGTTACATATGTACACTAAAGAATAACTGACAGTCGGTTACAATGCATGTACTCATGAAGGCACATATTGCACGCATACACATAAACGCACATGCACTCGCACCCGCACACACTTGACATGAATATTTGCAGACACAATTTCGTATATTTAGTTTTAAATGATGTGGGGGGGTTTATTAGAAGAAAGTAATTTGTTTCCGGACCCGATAACGTGTATGTTATGTGTACATTTATTTTCTACACATACAAATTGTGATTTGTTATTTATCTTTTATACTTTGATGTATATCTTCACGTGGGTCAAATAAAACACTAGCCTTCTTCCTCTTCGGTTCAGAATATCTCTGCGAGACGTAGCTGTCCGGATGATCCCACGATACGCTGCTCTGTCTACCGTTCGTCTCCCTGCTCTCACGATGTCGTCTTCCAACCAGTCGCTGACGTCCTGCTCCCATCTTCTCCTTGGTCTTCCTCTCTTTCCCTCCACTTTGCCTTTTAGGATTGCTTTCTCTAAGGAATCGTGTATTTTGATGTGGCAAAAAAGGCAGTTTTAGTTCTTTTATTCTATTCACTAGTTGGCAATTCTTTATTTCTAATTTTTACGGATCTCTGAGTTGGTTGTTTTTGTTATCCATGGCACTCTTTGGATTTTTCTGTAACATTTCATCTCAAACGTTTGAATTCTTCTCATGTCTTCTTTGTTCAATGTCCACGTTTCGCTCCAGTATAGAGCTGTTGGTAAAACGCAAGCTGTTAACATTCTTATGTTTGTTTGTATGTTTTGGCCTTTCCATACATTTTTCAGATTATTTAGTTTCTGCGTTGCTATAGCTATTCTTCTTCTGATCTCTGATGATGTCTTGCCGTATCCTTGTAGTCTTGCTCCAAGCTATTCGTAGCGGTTCACATTTTCAACTTGCTACCGGCTGATTGCAATTTTTTTCTCCTCAATTAATCGGTCAGTATCCATGATCTTTGTTGTCATCACATTAACCATGATAGCATTGTGACATTAGTCCATGCAAATTAGATAATATAACATTAAATAAACCAGGAACATACTGCACACTATGGTGATCTAATATATGTAATATAGTGAACAGTAAATTAACAATAAACTATGTTTTACATGTATGCAATTGATAAGATAGCAACTCGCATTGCAGGGGTACCGTTTTAGCAAATCGATGTAACACCAATACTAGTAATTCGTACACAAAAGTGTCACAATGTCCTATAATAAATTATTCAGTTGACCTGTGGAAATCATTGTACGCGTATATTCCTTCTAGTACTTGTTAAGTTCTAACTTCATTTAGATTAAATGACATTTTTGTTATTTATGTTGTGATAATTTCCTGTACACTTATCGACCCTTCACATAATTTGTTTGTAAGTTATTTAAATAGACTCCATATACAGGTGTTTCGTTGTGATCCGTTACCCTTGCCTCGCTAAGTAAAAGCGGTAAATTATATTGAACCGGAGTTAGTATATGTACAGAGCTACGTCACTCGGGCCCGCGCCATTTTTTAAATTGATGTCGAGCGCCCTCTCCTGGATGGAACCTAACAAATTATAACTGATTAGGTAACGCTTTCAAATACTTTTGCACCCTGAATAAAATTAATTTATGAACAGGGAAAAGGTTCTGCCAAGGACATGCTTACATCTATAGTTTTAGCTGCTAGAAATTATGCATGAGTCAATGCTGGAAGGATCCCTGTTCTATGCCGTGCCCGTACACACCCGAAAACAGAATGTCGTTTGGACAACAAAATGTCAATGACTACAAAATCTCCGTTACATTATGTGTTAGCGCTAATGTAAACGTGGCAAGTACGCATGCTTAGCCTGTCACAAGCTTGTCCATGTTAGGGACGAAAATTCAACCCACACGTTTACTGTTAAGTTTGTAGATTGTCTTTCTCTAACAAAAACGCCGGCCAAGCCAATCAACAGACAATGTGAAAGTCACGATATTAGCATTGACAGGTCTACATCACTGTATACTCTACTTGAAGTACTGCCAATACATTGGCCGCATATTTATTATGCGTATTCTGCCTCCCAGATGCAATGAATAACCAAGCTTGCTTGCCTTCAATTTCGTAGATTTGTATCGGAAAGTCTTGGTCTGGTGGAGGTACCAATCGTGCGTCCAATCAATGAATAATTTTTACCGCTTTTACAAAATAAATAATAAAATGATTTAGTCATTATTATATCTATGTGCTAAATCGCTAACACCTATTCCATCATATTTCTGCAAACAAACTGTTAGAAAAGTTATTTTGAGTGAAGTACTCAAAATGTAAGTATGCAAATAGACCAACGAAATCCAGATCTCGTAAAAGACACATTGGAGATCAAAAACCGTGCGTCCTTTCTGCGCTGTGTATCCGTTGGCCAGATTGCGTAACTCGAATCAGTGCGAGATCAAGTAATGCATTAAAGTACACAAAAAGCGTTAAACTCGATATTTCATTGGTATGATTTTTAACTTGGCGTGCATTTTCAGGTAGTGGGTATAAAGCCTTCTAATCGTTCATAAATTTCCCAAGCACATTTTCGGTAAAGGAAATAAATGACTAATGTTTATACCACTTTCTGTTAAGGCATGTTTTTAATATTCAGTCATTCTCCAATATACATGTACTGGTAGTGCCATTGTTGTTGAATTATACAAACATACACATCATTGAATTTTGATTAATAATTCACACGGTTGCTCCGTCAAATAACCTGATTACAAATATTAGTAAGAGTACAAGTATATTGAAATATCCCATACTTGTACACAGTTCCAAGGGTCAGTGGTTGCGAATGCTATAGTTGCTATAATACAGACATGTAAACCTACATTTCACAGATATTGTTACGTTTCTGTATTTGTAGCTTTTCTTAATGGGATCCTTGCACATGTATATATATTTGTGAAAGCAATGTAAGTCTCTTCCTGGGCTTGTTATGCATGACGTTAATTGTTACTTTGTGTTCTTCACAGCCGTGGTTGACACTTGAGCAGCGGATGAGAATCGTTCTGCCCTTCTAAGAAGGTCACTGTTTTAACAGTGTTGCCGCTACACATTGACTGGCGAACGGTGCAGAAAGCAGCGACCACGCACATAGATGAAAAGACACGCAGACATCGAAATGAGATGACTGTTTACAAAGATGGCACTATCACCAAGCAATGTTTATCTGATCGGAAGTAGATTTCTTAAATGCTGTAGTGAGAGCTGCAGGTAAATATGAAGTTGCAAATAAAAGCCAGAACATAGTCGTTGTTAAATTAGAGCAATTGTTTTGTCTAAGTACATGATTTGTTTGGGTGAAGATATTCATTCAATTTTATGATGTGATAATATTCCACACTTACCTGTGATGGCCACTATATTGGTGTGCACATAATATTACCTGTGTGGAGGTATAATTCCCTTCCAAAGGTTTTAATAATGCTGCTGGTGCAAAGTGAGCAGTGGCTCCACAAACAACATCGGTCAAGATCGCATGAAAACATCGGTGTAATAATTATAATATTAAGTTATACCCCAGTAGTAATTGTAATATGTAATAGTTAGTCATTCATGAAGTAATAGTAGAATATACTTTTTCAAAATTAATAGTATTACTGTTAACTGATAGGTCATAAATTAGTAAAATGTATATACTAATTTGTTACTTTTCGATTAGATATATTGCTACAAACGTGTCAAATAGCAGATATGTTTGCATACATGTTATTTCATTGGCTGGCATGTATGACAGTGTACATACAGTGTACATACAGTGTACATACAGTGCACATATAGTGTACATACAGTGTACATAAAGTGGCTAGTTGTTATTAAAACAACATTAACAGATCAGTGCCCAGGCAATTTGAGGGAGTCGGAAACAATGCAGGATTAGAAAGTAGGTTTTAGGTCTTCAGATTAACACACAACTTTCAGTAATTTCAGTGTGTTAATGTATATTTAGATGATAGCTAAACTTGTATATGTTGTTAATTAATGACTTCTAAAAATATTATAATTGATGAGATTTTAAATTACACAGAATTAATCAGTTAACATTTCTGTATCATTTCAGAACGTGAATCAAGTGAAATTACTAGTTTTTTTTATTAATTGTACTGGTGTTACATAAATATGTGCATTGTGCAAGTCCGTGGCACCTCGGTAGTGTGTCATTTCGTTCTCAAACTTATAACGTATACACTGAATAATTGAGATAATAACTTGTCAACCAGCAGACACAAGGCAGATGTGCTATGTAGTCATGCGCACAATAATTGAGTATGTTATTTGAAGTACGTGTATTTTATTTGTACTCATAAATGTATGATAAAATTATTGGTCATGACTGTACTCGTAACAAACGCTACCCACGCTCAGTAATCAATGACATTGTACTGTTGTTGCAAAACTGTTTTTATTTCTTACGTCCATCAGAATATTCACAACAATTGCTGTTATTTTTACTGTATACATACGTAATGACATTTTGAAATTTGAAGAAAAAAACATGATTCCGGTACAAAACGTTCTATTAAAATTCAGATTCAAACTGTTTATTACCAAGTAACATGGAAAATGTACGAGGAATTATTGGCGTTGTGGCGTCAACGGACATGCACGCTTGCCTCCCCTGCCCCCCATCATGCACACGCAAAATATACAATCAGAAACATTAAAAATTAACTTGTCTTAATACTTCTATAGCGATTGCCAGAGGGAAGAAATTATGAGATGGTTGGCTGGGTGGGTAGTATCCCGCACACTGCTCTTGGATTATCGCGCACAGCGAGCATGGTAAGTAGATTCAATGGATGGCAACTCGCGCCCATTGATTCTAGATGCGCCCTTCACGATAACTTCTAGCCGTTGTTTCTCCTCCTGACTGGCGCGGCCAGACCACACTACAATCGAGAAAGTGAGTATCCTTTTAATGATTGCGCTGTAGAATCGACCTCCACGCCATTTATCGAAAGAGGGCGGATGGGAGTCTTCGTTTTGCGAAAATCAACAATCATTTCTTTAGTCTTTGAAAGATTCAATTCTAGGTTGTTATCCGCACACCAGCCAACCATTCTCTGAACCTCCTCACTGTATGCCGTCTCATCCGCATTCTCAATGCAACCCTCCACAGTGGTGTCATCGGAAAACTTGATCACCAGGACCGATTGGTCCACGGAGACACAGTCATTTGTGGAGATAGTAAACAGGAAGGAAGATAGCACACAACCTTGTGGGGCACCAGTATTCAGGATAACAGTTCTGGAGATAGAGATGTTGACTCTGACAGATTGAGGTCTGTGAAGAAGAAAATTAAGGACCCAGTGACACATGGCAAGATATACATTCAACAATGAAAGTTTATCGAACAGCCTGAAAGGGATGATGGTGTTGAATGCTGAAATGAAGTCAATGAAAAGGATCCTGGCATAAGTTCCTGGCCTCTCTAGGTGCTTCAGAATGTGGTGCAGACCTAAGGCTACCGCATCGTCTACCGATCTGTTTGCTTGATATGCAAACCGGTGCGAGTCCAGGAGGCCGTCGGTGGCCGACTTCAGGTACCTGAGCACTACGCGTTTGAACACTGAGATCAGTGCCACTGGACGGTAGTCGTTCAGCCCGGAGATGATGGACTTCTTGGGAATGGGTATGGTAGTGGAAGTTTTGAAGCAGATTAGGACTCTGCACTGCTGGAGAGAGGAGTTGAAGATGTCCGTAAACACCACAGTGAGTTGGTCGGCGCAGTTCTTCAGGGTATATGTGGATATGTTGTCTGGACCCACAGCCTTTCGCGTGCTCTGTTTCCTGAACAGGTTCCTCACATCAGCTTCCTGGACTATAAAGGGCGGAGACAGAGAGGTGCCTGTTGGAAGTGGGCGCTGTTCTGGCGAATAGTTAAGCTTGTCAAATCTGCTGTAAAAGTCGTTCAGCTGATCAGGGAATGAGGGGTCACTGCTGTTGATGGCCGCTGCGCGTTCCTTGTACTGCGTAATCTGCAGCAGGCCTTGCCAGACAGATCTGGTGTTGTTGGAAGCGAACTGGTCCTCAAGTTTGCGTTTGTAAATGAACTTGGCCTTCTTGACCGCCTTCTGAGCATCGCACTTAGCTCTCCTGAATTCTTCCCTGCCGCCGCTGGTGAACGCCGCGTTCTTCGCCGCCAGTTTCTGCTTGATGTCCCTGGTGAACCAAGGTTTATCGTTGCCATACAGGGTGACAGCCTTTGTCTCCGTGCACAGCTCCTCACACCAGTTGATGTAGGATGTCACGGTTTTAGCGTACACGTCTAGGTCGGGACATGCCTATTTAAACATGTCCCAATCTGTGAACTCCAGACATCCCCGAAGAGCTTCAGTCGATTCGTCCGTCCGCTTCTTTAGTCTTCTTTGTTGGCTTCAACATGTTCAGTTTC
Source organism: Paraescarpia echinospica (assembly GCA_020002185.1). Lineage (NCBI taxonomy): Eukaryota > Metazoa > Annelida > Polychaeta > Sabellida > Siboglinidae > Paraescarpia > Paraescarpia echinospica. Next base: position 49,775,667 of record CM034535.1, on the reverse strand, counting down.
TCTTCGTACGTGGGGATGAGGACGACCGTTGCGTGATCAGACTCTCCGAGGGGAGCCCTGGTGGTAGCACGGTACGCATCCTTAAAGACTGTTTAGCAGTGATCCAGGACCTTGCTATTGTGTGTGGCACAGTCTAAGTGCTGCTTGTACCTGGACAGTACCTTCTTCAAGTTTGTGTGATTAAAGTCACCCAGAATGATGACTACGCTGTCAGAATGAGTCGATTCTGCTGCCACCACCTGAGCTGACTGCCTTGGTAGCACTGGCATCAGGTGGGATGTAAACACCCAACAGCACTACCGAAGAGAACTCTCTCGGGGAATAGAACGGCTTGCAATTGATAGTTAGAATTTCTAGTTCACGAGAACACGAAGAAGAAACAAGCCGAGTGTCACTACACCACCGCTGATTCACAAGAAAACACATGCCACTACCCCGCTGCTTGTCCGTCAGATCGCTCAATCGGTCCGCTCTAAACAGAGCATGACCAAGGGGTGTCACTGCCGAGTCAGGGACCGTGGCTTCTAACCACGTTTCCGTAAAACACCGTATAGAAGCGTCTCTTATTTCTAGTTTGTGTATATCTGTGCAGGTGAGGTGTATATTATTTAAGCTAGCTGGAATTGTTACCAAATAATGAACATCTGCTACAGAAGCTGACACATTTTGAACTTCCTGTAATAGGACGTCGAGGGCAGGGAACTGTGAGTATTGCTGCCCTGATCCTAGCTGCAATGTTTGCTGTCCTGTGAACAATGATGTTTTACCTACACGGGTGTAACAATTAACTCTGAATGCTGTTGCATTTACTGTGTGATGTCCTCTGAACATTGGCACACCTCACCTGCACAGGTGTACAAGATTGAGTAACCTGTGATAAATTTTGCACCGACTCCTCCATAAAGCCTATGGGGTGCTGACAACGATGAATACAAACAACTCCAGCAACGAATAATTTTAAATTTATGAGACAGTGGATTTTTCATATATTTATAAGACAGTGAATATTGCTGAAACAAACCTGCAGCCTATTGTAGAGTTTTATTTTAAAGAATTGATAAAAACAAACTGCTTGATATTGAAGTGTCCATTGTTATTTATGAGATATTGAAGTATAAATGGCATGAATGATACAATGACATGTGACTATTGCTGAACCTGCCATGCACGGTGAACAATCCATTACAAATAGTTCATATTAAAGTGCACATTGTTATATGTTTTGATATATAATAATATTTAATATTGAAATATGGCATTGCTGAGATGAACCTGCACTGTACGATGAACAGTTGGTAAGCCTTGCTTCATGTTCAAGCGCACTGTAATCACATTCACGTATGCCGGATTAAGACTTTACGTAAATTTACTTCGAGACAGAGCAACATACACTTCTGTTTAATGGTGAATGCTACATACATAAACATACAATGCGAACTGATTAGCCTAATAGAAAGACATGCGAGTTCAATTTATATATTTGGCAATGCTGATTCGACATACTTCGTTGATACTGAATTTGTATTCATTTGTTTATATTTAATTATAAATAGACATGTATTGCATAGCTCCTAGCACTGTGACAGGAATCTGGGTTACACCCAAACAAAACGATGAAACTCTGCCATCGGTTTAGTCCAGAGGACGTTGGAGGTAACCGTGCACTAAAGGTCCCACAATGGTTTTTTGTTGATTTTGTATCTTCAGACTATGCAGAATCAGAATCCGAAGGCTGACAAGCTGTCACCCTTGGGCGTTTTGCAGAAATGGCTGGTTTCTATGGCAACCCTACCTCACTTTTGGGCATAAATGAGAAACACGAATATATGCATATATTAGCAACTATGACAGATGTTATATTCATTAACGTGTCCATTTCTATGTTTTTAGATGTCATGAATCCATTGGACATACTATATTGACAATCTAAGATAAAGGTCAGTTGTAAATGTCAATGTCAAGCCAAAAATATGCCACACCAATTTCATGAAATATTTTGAAATGAAGCATAATATGCCACATAATTCGAAAACACAAAACACACTCACACGCACGCACGCATGCACTCACACGCACGCACGTACAAACACCAAAGCTATGTTAACATTATATCATCGCAAAACGAAAGTGGCAGGCTACCACACAACTTGGCATCAATGAGAAAAACGAATATACGCATTGCCGACGAACACGAGCATCTAGATGATCTACAGTTGTTGCAAGTACACCTGATGAGTGTCAAAATGTCTTATGGAGCGGTTGCCGCGTCGCTTGGTAGCATCGTTGGTCGCAAAGTTGCGTTTACTGCATCTGCTGTCCATCCATATTGGAGAGGATCTACGTCAGGTGGAATACCATGGTTTGCATGTTTCCAAATGCAGGTTTGCAAGATCACATCAGCCTCTTCCTGTGTGTTTCTCGTGTCTTCCCAGTCAATCAGTATGATGCTGTTGATTTCTACAGGGACCGGATCACTTCCTGTTACCAAGTTTGTGGCGCATCGTGTTTAACTGTGTTCCCTGTTCCCGTAGAGTCTCAACGATCAGATCGACCAGTTGTACTTTGTTATATGTCACAGTTAACACAACTTTCTGTGATGCGGGTAGCATCGAGCGTGAGAGTTGGTGGTGTCTGCTTGCTTCTTTCACTCTTGCTGTACGGGTGACACCTTTGATACTGTAGTCGACGTATCTGTCAAACATCAAATACACATCAGAGACCTTCATCTTTCTTGCAACATATGCAACAAAATTGTCAATAGATTGCTGCACTGTATCTTGTGTTGGCCAATGAACTACCCACAATATGGCTGATCCATCGATTATCACACTGATAGCTTTGGGTACAGTTCTTGCCGGCACGTCAACGTTTAGCTTGTTCTTTAGTGTTGACTTGTTTGTTGCCAATCTCAATTCACCAGCGTTACTGAACATTAGAGTAGGCATCGTGGCCAACTCGTACTTCAGAGCTTTCTCAATGTATATGTCTCTGCCAGAAGCCCGCATATCAATGATGCGCGAATAAATCAAATTGGTGTCGTATATCTTTGTGGAGCCTACTTTGATGTGTCGTTTCATGGTATGCACTTGTTTGGGAAGAGTATAGTGGAACCCGAGAGGCCAACTGCTTTCATACTGGTTCATCATATGCTGACCTATTGACACAGCTTCATGTACATTCACCGCAGTTCAGTAGCTGTTCTGCCACTCACAATGTGGATGATATTGTCATTTGGGTGAGTGGAATGATCAAGTGGATCAATCGACTTTTGCAATTTCTGTTTGATTTTCGATCTGTCTTTATCATCTGATGTCAGCCGAGCTTTCGTTTCCTCTTTGTGAAGATGTTGGTGACATTTCTTACGGTAGGTCATGTCAGAAATGTCTTTGTACAGGACACTGCAAGTGTGAAGCCTGAGGGGGCCCACGTCTTCATTATCTTTGGTTTCAGCATAATACCAATTATACCAGTGGGTTCCTTTCCATACGACACGAACGTTGTCTCGATCATCATGTCCGTCCACATGCCATTACATATGCCTGGAGTGTGCCGGATAACATGATCTCCATTCATGAACATTACGAAGATGTATGTTGGCATCGCCGCAACTGAGCGAAAATAATAAAGGCCATAGCATGCATAATTTTGGTGTCGAGCAAAAAAAAAATTAGGGCATCATATACTCCACAACAAGCAGATGATGTACCCAGTCTGCTTCCTTCTCAGCTCGACTAAACAGCATCACTAGTACAACAGGTTTGATCAACATATCTACCCAGAATTTCGTGGTTCTGCTTTGGTTAACTCTGTTTTCTAGCTCATACATTAAGCTATTTGGCTCGTCAACTTGCTGCACCATGCTATGAAGAAGTCCCTCCATCACCATCCTCAGTGCTCGGAAGTTCTGTGCCTGTCAGCATGTGGGCAACCCCTCCAAATGCACATTCCATGACATCAGACAGCCCTGTGTCTGCCATCAGGGCTCCGATACATCCAATAAAGTTCATTATGAAGTGCATGCCCCCAAGCGTAGAATGACATTGTTGAATCGTTCTGGGTACGCCCATGTAATGTTCACTGCAGCTTTGTAAAGTTGTTGGTCACAGGTGAACACCACAATGTGTTGTTCGACTGACTTCACAAGCCTTTCTGCCTCCAGCATAGCAGTTAGCATGGTGTCTGGATCAGATGGCTTCATGTCGATCAAAGGTATGTACACACATATGGCGGCTGGCCTTGCCAGGTGACCCTCGTTTCTATTTAACACACTGTTGAATCCATTCCACTCTGGGCATGTCTTATCACACTGAATACATCCTTGGCTTTATCACGAAACACAAGTATACTTGCAATGACTGTTGCTTTAAAAATGAGGAGATCATCTGCAAAATGCATAGACACTGCACTCAGTAGTGCTCTTCTGGACATTTCTTATGGGCGATCGACCCGCACCTATGTCAGAAATGAGTTTATCATATGCTGGGTCTTTCGAAACTTTTTCAAGAACTTCAGTACGACTTGAAGCAAGCTGTACCGATTTGGGTGCCATAAATTTGGTGTTGCAGTCATAGTGGTATCTAGCATCAGCTGCATGCAGATCACTGAGAGCTCCTCCTACTCTCACTGATACTTCTCCAGCCCACTGATCTCCACGCGCTTGACAAGTCTCCAGTACAGCTGTCTTGAATGGCTTCTGATGGACTCGGTCAGCAATTGTACGAACTCTGGCATATTATGCTTCGTTACATAATATTTCATGAAACTGGTGTATATTTTAGGTTTGACCTTGACATTTATGTATGCCCTTGACCTTAGATCATCAATATACCTTGTTTATGCCCAAAAGTGAGATAGGGTTGCCATAGACCACCAGCCATTTCTGCAAAACGCCCAAAAGTGACAACTTGTCACCCTCCGGATTCTGATTCTCCATTGTCTTAAGATACAAAATCATGAAAAACCCATTGTGGGACCTTTAGTGCAAGGTTAGACCAAAAAGCCCACTTTGGCTGCCGGACTAGTTATTTCCTTCCTTCTCAATAGAGAACCGAAGTGGTGACGTCACGCCGCTTAGCAACCCAGCTGGTTCCAACAAATGTCTCCCGTCGAATATGTTAGCATGATATTATGTTTGTTTTACACTGTAATCAATGTTCTGAAAGTCATACGTGTAGTTCTTTATGGTGCCCATAGGTTGAAATTTAAAAGCAAACACGGGTGAAACAAATTTGGTATTTTTAATATTCGGGAACGAGAACATTATTTTGTAACGCAAGCTATTTTATCGCATTGGCAACACAGTTTTTTTGTGTGCATCACGCTATTTCACCGAAAAGTGCGAAAGGAGAACCTGTCAATACTATTTAATTCATATACGAAATTGCCAATATCAAAGGATTTGATAATATCGTGAAATAAAGAACAAAATAAATTTCAGGCTGAAAAGTGGGGGAGCGGTCATTACATAAGTTCGAGTTTTTTTAGTCACCCTCAAGGAGGATGCAGTCGGAGGGTTTTGGGGACACCACGTTCCGACGCATATGCAGAATGTCAACAACATGATTATTAATACATTTTTATGTAAATATGCTGTTAGCAAAATTACTAACTATACAAAGTTAATAAACACATTATGCAGTTAATTAAGAGTAACATCAATCATATGTATTGCATATAATAATTAACTCCACAAATGTATATGAACATATACATATTTTTATTTTTATAATGCATGTACATTTGTTTTATTTGTTTCAATATGCTGCTACACTCCAAATGAATTTCCCTCCCAAGGGACAATAAAGTATTGTGATTGTGATTGTGATTGTGATTGTGATATAACTTTGAACCTTGCTACCACGAAAACTGGTTATTGTCTTGGATTTGGACGAATTTCTGATAGTTTTCATAAATGTCTCCCGTCGTATATGTTAGCATGGTATTATGTTTGTTCTACACTGTAATCAATGTTCTGAAAGTCATACGTGTAGTTCTTTATGGTGCCCATAGGTTGAAATTTAAAAGCAAACACGGGTGAAACAAATTTGGTATTTTTAATATTCGGGAACGAGAAAATTATTTTGTAACGCAAGCTATTTTATCGCATTGGCAACACAGTTTTTTGTTGTGCATCACGCTATTTCACCGAAAAGTTTTCATAGCATATTTTCAAATTTAGTGCTATTATGAATTATTTATCCTCCATATTGGTAGCACCTCGAAGAACGCTTGGCAAATAGTGAAACTATTGACATCACGGTTTTCTCCCCTTTTAAGCGGTTTGGGCTCGTCTGAGAAGTATGCAGCAAGTGCAGAGATAGGGGCCTACTGACGCCATTAGCTATATTCAAACAAAAGGTAGCAATACAAGCGGTTTGTTTTCAGTGGGTAAATCCCCCTACAAAATGTTTTTTTTATTAATAATTATTGTGAACTAACATGGATACCCATAGATTGTCAGAAAGTAGGAGTAGGGAGTAGGAGTGGTTTTTCTCAACAACATTTATTTTTTCAATATGTGATTATTATCTATAGTTGCATTCTTCTTGCAGCTTTTATAAATCGATAAACCTGTACGTGTGGATCACAACATTATTATTACAATCATGAACAAAACAACTCAAAACCATTTTTTAAACCAGCCAATTGCACCTCCGCTTGAGGCCCACCAAAACTTAATTACTGCTCCCTGACTTCTTAGCCTGAAACAGATTTTGTTCCATAATTTCAAGATTATTGTTAAATCCTTCGATTTTCACCATTTCGTACAATAATTGTACGATGTTGACAGGTTATCCTTCCGCATTTTGCGATAAAAGTAGCGTGATTCATAATAATAAAACACATGTTGCACCGCGATTGATTTTTGTCACTGCGATCAAGTGCTTGCATTAAAATATCGTTTTTATGTTCCAGAATACATAGAATACCCAATTTGTTTCACCCATATATGCTTCTCACTTCAAACTTATGGGAACCATAAAGAACTACCAGTATGACTTTCAGAATAATAATTAGTTTGGAACAAAACATAACACCATGCTAACAGATACGACGGGAAACATTTGTTGGAACCAGCGCTGCAACGTGAGGTCACACTTCGGCTCTCTATGGCTAGTATTGGCTACCACTTCTTGATACGCATTTTATACACCACAATCTGTCAATTATACAACAATTAATTGATCACAAATTAGCCAATTTAATGTTTACACATCAAGCACATGTACCATTAAACACTTATAAACGATCCCGGGATCAGTAGTTTTATTTAAATATGTTAAAGACATAAAATAGTTAACACTATTTGCATGACGTTTTCACATAACAATGTAATCACACTGTCTCCGCCAGTATATGATGTGTGGTTTTACTTGTATGTTTAAAATTGGCTAGCTTACCAATTAATAAACTACAAACAATATGCTTACAATATATTATGAATTGTTGTATTTAATTGTTATTTAAATATTTACTGGACACTCTTCAACAATACTGCATTAACAATAATGCAGGGTTAACAATCAAACACAATATGTGAACTGTGACGGTAAAGTACGTATTAACTTGCAAAATTGTGAAATAACAAATTTTTGCATTCCATAGATATAAGTTTTAAAATGATACCTAATGTTCTGAAATATATTCAGTAGTTTTTGATTTATTGCTAAAAATGAAGCAAGCTTTAATAAAACCTAAAAATCGGGCTATGTGGGGAAAACACCTATTGCAACCATACATTTAATATTGTATTAGTTTTGTCGAAAAAAATAAACCGGACATTGAACGATGGAATGATAAGGTATTCATTTCTGCCAAACTCACAAAATTGATGGGATATGACCTGGGTAGCTATTGATGACTTGCGTGCAGAAATGTTGATACATTGGTAACCTACGTCATTCTGGGTGTCCTGCTTCAAACTTTGCAGCACAGCATGGACAATACGTGTGATTGCCATTATTGGAAACATGTGTATTCTTAATTATTAAATTCAGGAACTCATCGCAATTCACACATATATTGTAGGCACTACATGCTGTTAAAGTATACACTAATGTAATTGGTACATGACATATCACTTAATGGAACCTGACAATTCAACATGTCTTTTAAATATGTAATAGAGTGTATTGCTGTTGTTTCTAATTTCACTTCAAAACGTGTATTTATGTTACATATACATGCCTGTATTGCTAATTTGGCTATGTGTGTAATGCAGAGATTTGGTTCAGTAGATGTGTGCACAACCACTAGTGGTTGAATGCAAGCACAAGTAGGGATTGATGACAATACTACATTTAAAGAAATAATAATAATAATGTTTATTTTACATCGTGCCATATTCCCAACGTGCATAGCGCTTTACATAAGATTAATTCACAAATAGCAGAAATAAAACAAATTTAAATATAAGAATAAATAAATAAAGGTAAAATAGTGTTGTGTAAACATCTGTAGATTAAAGAAATTTGTTTAAATGTTAAAATAAATCAATTCTCATGTTAAAAAAACTACTTAAAAGATGTTCTTTTGGCTGTAATAAAATATTAAGATATATAAAAAAATATTAACGATTATTGAAGTAAAATGTTATTTATCTCTTGATTTTTATGGTTGATTTTAATTTATTATGTCATTCTAACCAAAATGGGGGCGCAGTGGCCGAGTGATTAGAGTGCCGGACTGTCGACCGAAGGGATCGGGGTTCGAATCCCGGCGCCGGCCATGCCGTGGTTCGGTACTGGTTCGGCCACCGTGTCGAAACTTGAGCAATTTCGTTCACCCTATGTCGCCCCCCCCCCCTCCCCTCCATCCCGCACCGGCCAGCGTGGAAGGGTACGCCAACAACACCAGCATGCAAAGTACAATGAAGGCATGCCAAGGCCCAAAGTCCCCAGCAGCATCGAAAGAGTCTATGACCATGGAGGCGGTTCGGGTCAACTAGGGCTACGTGCAGGGGGTGCAAAGAAACTCTGGGTCAAGAAGACCCGCCGAGAGAAGGTAAGTCGACTGAAGATAGCAACATAAACGTAAGAACACTACACAAAGATGAACAGATACAAGAACTGGAGGAATAACTTAGGGAAACCAGGTTGGTATGGGATGTGATCGGGATCAGGGAAGTCAGAAGAAGAGAGGAATGTTTCACTATCTTACAAAGCAGCCACCTACTATACCATTCCACGGAAAACACCAGCCAAAAAGGAGTAGGCTTTCTCATAAACAAGAAATGGAAAGACAATATATATAGTGAGGGTTAACAGCATCAGCCCCAGAGTAGCGGAACGTATTCTATTCATACCAAAGCGCTACAAACTGAATATAATACAAGCATATGCACCAACAACAACATACTGAGAAACAACTTCTACAACGACGTGGGTGAGACCTTAGAAAAGCCAACCCACTACACAATAATGATGGGAGACTTTAATGCGCAAGTACGGAATCGAACAAACATTTCGGAAACGTCAACAGGCAAATTTGGCCTAGGTGTAAAAAACGAAAGAGGCGGCACCTTGGTAGAATGGGCAACATAAAAAAAGTACAAAATCATGAATACCATGTTTCAGTAGAAAACAGGGAGGAGATTGACATGGAAAGGCCCAAATGGAGAAACGAAGTACGAAATTGATTACATCCTAACAAACAGGTCAGACATGGTCACTGACGTAACTGTCATCAACCAAGTCAACTTCAGAAGTGACCTCAGAATGGTAATGAGCAACATCAAACTGGACGTCACCTGAAAGGAAGAAGTTGATAAACAAGAGACCACCAAGTGTAGATACCCCACAAATAGGAACAAAAAAGATCGAATTCCAACTCGAACAGCGAAATCGATTCGCAACACTATAAGAACTAGACGACATCGATATCATGAACGAAAACATCACTGATATGATCGAACTAAGTGCGACAAATGTAGCCAAAGCAATCAACAGTCATGTAAAGACGAGAATATCGTCACCGACGGCAACTGAAAAACAAATAGAGTTCGCAGAAATGTGGAAGACCATCAAAAAGAAAGCGAAGGAGGACATCAGAAAGTACAAACAAGAGATCATACGAGAAACGATTATGTCATCAAAGAGCCCGAAGAAAGCAAGAAGAACACAGGCACTAGGTCGAGACAGACTGATTACACTTCTAGACAGGCAGGGTAGAGAAATACAAGACCAATATATGATCATGGAACGAATAGAGGAATTCTATATCGAGCTATACGACAGTGAACAGAGTACCATATTCACCTCGACCCGAAAGAGGTACCAGAGATAAAACCATGGGAGGTGGAAGCAGCGCTAAGAGATGTGAAGAATGGGAAGACATCAGGCAACGACCATGTAATGATTGACAAATTAAAAGCAGGAGAAGATACCATCTCGAAGACACTGAATAAACTGTATACTAAATGCTTATCAGAAAGACTAGTACCCACGCACCGCATGGAAGAACGCAAATATAGTGATAATCTTCGAGAAGAGAAATAAGAAAGACTTAAAGAACTACAGACCGATATGTCTGTTATCAAACGTCTATAAATTACTCACAAAGTTACTAACGAATAGGCTAGAGAAGACACTCGACACAAACCAACCACGCCGTAAACCAACTGAAAGAGAAGTGTCGAGACTATAATACCCCGCTCTGCTTCGCTTTCGTCGACTACGAGAAGGCTTTCGACTCGGTGCAAACTCAAGCAGTACTGATCTCCCTTCAAGATCAGGGGATAGAAGACGTGTACATCGAACTCCTGAAAGACATCTATACCAACATCTCGGTGACAGCCCACCTACACAAAAAGGGAAACAAGATCAACATCAAGAGAAGAGTACGACAGGTTGACACCATATTGCACAAGCTGTTTTAGGCAACACTCGAAAGCTTATTCCGAATGCTGAACTGGGAAACCTGAGGCTTGAGGATAGACGGAGAATATGTCAGTTATCGTTATATCGCCGACGACATACTCGTATATGTGTTAGTACACCACAAGAACTACAAAAATAAGCTGCAGGAGCTAGCTGATGAAAGTTAAAAAACATGGTCTGAAGATGAACTGTTCGAAGAAAGTGATGCTAGAAAATGACATACCGATATATACCAACACCACGCAGATAGAGAACGTTGAAAGCTATTTCTATCTGGGACAGCGATACAGTATCAGAGACAAAAACCAAGACAAGGAGATTCAAAGAAGAATCACCGCCGGTTGGACAGCATTTGTCAAACACCGCAACATCTTCAAGGGTAACTTTGGAACCTGCTTGAAGAAACAAGTCTACAACTCATGCGTACTTCCAGCGATGACATACGGCGCGGAAACATGGGCACTCACCATCCAGGCAAAGAACAAGCAAGCAGCCGCACAAACAAAGATATTTTATTCAAAAAGAAATAACTAATTGGCTTACGTTTATTAATCAAGTTTGATATACCCACTTCTTCAAATGGTGTGGTAATAAACTGCATTTTGTCATCATTGATGTCATACATTTAATTATCCATAAATATTAAAACAAATTCGTTCAGACAACTTTAAAAAATGTGAGCTGAATGAACACTACACTAATGTCTTAACGATACCTTATATACTTATAAAAAGAATGCTTATTAAAAACATCAATATGTGTTGAAAAACAAAGTGGCAAAACAACACATGGTCAGTATTACTGCATTGCGACCGACAGTGTTGTGGCTGTTGAATTATGTAGGCCTACCACAAGTTGTGTAGCAATTAAAATTAACGACAAATCCGCCTTTGTTGATCAAACAAAAACTATAAGCAATCTTCAATCTGTCGACGACACAAACAGTACTACGCACGTGTAATGCACTTCATCCTCAGAGATTGCCATGCGGATTTGCAATCGTGTGCTGGCTACCGTCGTGTCAAGACAATATCCGACGATTTTCGTGCATCTAAGACTGGCTAGGTTGCATGTAAGTGGCATGTAAGCATGCACACGATAACGATGCTAGGCGACGGCTTCTCTAAGCCACCTCTGTTTTTCAGAGCAAGAAACAGATGGTTGTGATCTGCCGTGACTGTCAGTGCTTGTATGCATGCCATACAGTTTATTCGTCGCTTCACCATCCGTATCATAAATCCTACAATATAGCTGATTACAGCTTCTTTGTTGTGAGACATTGTCTCAATGTTAGGAACGTCTGTATAATCATGTTCGCTGTCCATTGGCGTTCTCTTCAGCAAACTTTACTGACGGGCATTGTTGACGGTAGATGTTGCATGATTTACGCGAAGAATGTCAGTGTCATCAATCAAAAGACAGTTGCCGGTACCATTCTTCACGTGAAGTCTCGTGAGTAGGTGCTTCTAGGCTGCTTGGAATTGTCTTGCAGTTGGATTGTTGTTGAAACCTCCTCGCTCTCGTACTGCCGAAAAGAAAAGTTCAAGATGATCTTGGCTCAATTTGTATTTGAGCAAGTATTTAATTGGGTCGTCTGGTGCCATAACAAGATCCATGAACATGCTGATAACGCTTCGAATGCTCGCAATGAGGCCTACAAATCTAATTTTCCTTCAGCCTAAGAACATCGGATTGCCAGCATCATCCTTCAAACCGGTAATGTATTGCTCTGCATATCGGAGGATCTTCAATGTTCTTTCTTGATTTGATCATTTCATCAGAGCCTTAAGACCCTTTCCGATGGGATTTCTGCTGTTGAGAACGTTGAAAGCTGTGTCGATCTGTTTCTGGAAATCCACTGTTATCTCACATCCTTTGAACTACTGTAGATTAAGGCCCTCGTTGCAATACTTCAGTGCAACTGCCACACTCGAACTGAAGACTTGTGCCGGAAGATTCACCTTCATGTTTTGTTTTCGCCATTGGATGTGGGCATTCTTCTGCTTATTGCCAAGTCGAAATCCTTCTGATTCTTGCATCTTGTGTAAATCTTCAATATACTGCCACCTGATTGTGTCACCGTCAGAGGTTTTCATAATGCCACCGTCAGCAAATGTGTTTCGCAGTAGTTTGATCATATGGCAAACATCTAGAATGACATGAACTCTCTGCGATGGGTCGGCAGGGTGGCAGAAAGAGAGATCCATGCCACTCAGTGCCATTGTTGCACCGATGCAAGGCATCATAGCGAAATGGTAGGGGGGCCATCGAAAGTCAGTGATACTACACGTACACCTACTGGGTACATCCGGTGTAGGCATTCGTTAACGAGATTAGCGCGTTCCTCGATCCCCACCATTCCGTCAATCAGGAAACAATCGAATGGAATTTTCCACGACTCTTTGCCGCATACAGCCATTATCACCAGAGCATATTTCGTAACTGGAGTGGAATCGTCCACTAGCCCACTTCCCACATCGACGTAGCCTTGGAAATAACCATCTGCATATTCAACATGCCTCCTTATGGCCATTTCGTCAAGCATCAGTGCACAAACGGATTCGTTCCCGCATGGTAGGTTTTCTTTTACCTTTGTCTGCAGTGCCGCAATTGCTGACTTGCTGAAACCTTGACTTCCATCGATGTTACTGTACCAAGATATTATTTGTCACGGAGCCAAAAAGCCAAATCAAATGTATGTCTCACGTAATCGTAAGCTTTTGCTGAATAAAAATGCAGTGTCGTGGCAAATGGTTTAATTTCTTCTGTCAAAAATCCCGTTATTTGCTGTTTTCGCTGTTGTTGTTGAGAATTCTTTTCATGATCTCTTTTGGTATTCCACTGAAAGTCGATTCCAGCATCTTTGCACAGCTTGATGATAGAAAGTTCTTTTTTTCTCAACGTGGCTACGATCGTTGTCAATTGCATAACTTCCTTTTTCAAACGTCGTCATATATGTTATATGGTATACGTTAAGTTTCTTTCTACACTCATCCAGTTGTTCTACCGTATCGTCCAACTTGCGTTTAAGTTGTACTGGCGTCTTCATCGTGCCATAGGCGTGGTCACTGTGTATAACATTCACGTCATGTTAAGGTGTCAACTGTGTATCTCTACATCAAGATATTTCTTCTACGCCAATCTGCAAGAACAAACTCTCATAATCACCCCCATGTTTATATTCATTCAAACATGTTCATTCAATGTAAACGTTTGCCACTAAATAATACAGGAGGTCAGGTTTCATTGTACATCAGTGAATGAATTAGACTTAAAACCAGGGTGTGTTCCCTGGTTCCTTCGCTCCCTCTTCCACCCACAAATAATGACAGCTTCCTAGAATGGTCGCACTTAGCCGGCGCACACATGACTCTGTTTCTTTTTGAACACGTCGCTGCGGTCGCTGAGATCGAACAGTTGCTGATGTACTACACGCGGGTCATTAAATTACTTTTCATTACTATTTACAATTGACTATATATTAGGGACATTTCAGGCTGGTGTATTCAAACGTCGTATTTAATGTGTTTTCAAAAATATTCGCTATGTGGTGCCACTTTAATATATAGTTATTTTGGCTGGGCGTGGCCGACTTCAGGTGACATTCCATGGGTGGGTTTGCACAAATTGAGGAATAATCAGTTTAATGCAAAGAAATATTACCTTCTGTACATTATCATGAACGTCGAACTTGGTTGTCACGGCAGTTGGCCTTAGAGTTAAGATAATTCAAAATTGTTTCTGTGTGTGTGTGTGTGTGTGTGTGTGTGTGTGTGTGTGTGTGTGTGTGTGTGTGTGTGTGTGTGTGTGTGTGTGTGTGTGTGTGTGTGTGTGTGTGTGTGCCCAACGGAAGTACAGTACAAACCCACGTTGGTCCAACATGTAGAGCCGATGAGCCAAATGACATTGGCCCAACGTGTGTAACCAACTACAATGATTACGTTAAAGTAAGTTAATAGAACTCAGAATAAAATATACATTTACCTGTGAAGTGTGATGCGGGTGTTCGATTTATTGTTATCAGGATGGTTTGTACAGCCGTACGCGGCACACACACGTGTTATAGCGAAAGCTAAATAAAAGGTGTGGTTAATTTCTACATGTTGTCTTGGTCAAAAGCGCTTAATGTAACTTAAGTGTTATCGCAAAAATGGGAAAATCGATCGATATGACTTTAAAAAAAAACTTCGGGCATGAACATACATGCAATGCTTACATACGTCACAATGGGAACCGCAACATGGCGGACTGGCTTCTCGTCAAGCCGGCCTCTTAACGTTAGGCTTTCTATCCATATTATATACATCAGGGGTGGTAACCGGCAACGCCATCCTATAAACATGAAACTTGTATTACGTTGTCTTGTGGGATATTTTACATAGCCACGCGAGGTATTATGGGCAACTGCATGGAAATGGGCGGTTCCGTCCGCTAAGATCGCTGATCGTCAATTTGCAATATGGGTCGTCCATGTTAAATCACAGAGTGCCCCCAGCTCTGTTACAATAGCTCTGATTGAACGTTGAATCGTAAGAGCATTGCCATTGACCGGATGTTAACCCGGCCCAATGCGTGTCTTCAAACGGTTGAGCAGACACGCCAGCAGCAGATTGAAATATTCAGAAGGAAGCACAGGCGAACGTGTCCCAGTGATTTATTTACGATCTATCTGAGATCTGCCATCCGCCTACGTGAAATATCGTAAAGAAAGCGTCATAAGGGCTAGTCAACAGTTTGGGAACATTACACCTGCCGCCTATTACTTCTTATTAACAAGACAAGATTGCCACCCAGAGAATTAACTCTAGGTGGCAGGTGGACAAAGAAGCCTTTGGCTTATCGAGAGTCTAACACTTTTATTTATATGTATCCCGCCCTTCTGAGGTATGTGTCGATTTTATTTTTAAACACATTCACGCTACTAGCACCCACACAATCAGCAGATAATATGTTCCATTAATTTACAGTCCTTTGTGAAAATGAGAACTTTCTTATATCTAATCTACACTGCCCCTTTGCTAACGTAATTTCATATCCTCTAGTCCTATCTTTCTTAACTGAGAAAAAAAATGTTATCAATATTTTCATAACCATTTATTATTTTAATTTTTTTTATCTGATCTCCTTTCAATCTCCTGGTCTCTAGTGTTGTTAAACCACATTCTTTTAGGCGAATTTCATAACTAAGATCCATCAGTTTTGGTATCATTTTAGTCGCCCTCCTCTGTACTCTTTCTAACATATCTATGTCCTTGTTAAACATATTCGCGCTATAAGCACCCACACAATCAGCAGATAATATGTTCCATTAATTTACAGTCCTTTGTGAAAATGAGAACTTTCTTATAGCTAATCTACACTGCTCCTTTGCTAATGTAACTTCATGTCCTCTAGTCCTTCTATCTTTCTTAACTGAGAAAAAAATATTTCTATCAATGTTTTCATAATAATTCATTATTTTAAACACTTCTATCTGATCTCCTCTCAATCTCCTGGTTTTTGGTGTTGTTAAGCCGCATTTTAGACGTATTTCGTAACTAAGATCCCTCAGTTTTGGTATAATTTTAGTTGCTCTCCTCTGCACTCTTTCTAGCATATCTATGTCTTTCCTGCGATATGGCCTCCACGCTTGTATACAATATTCTAAATGAGGCCTCACTTTTGTTTTGTACAGCGGTAATATTAGTTCTATTTCCTTATACGCTATATTTCGCTAATCAATCCAAGGATTTGATTTCCCTTTGAAGTTGCAATTCCGCACTGCTCTGAAACCTTCATATCAGCACTAATGGTTAACCCTAAGTCCTTTTCGTTTACAGTAGTACTTAGTACAGTACCCCCCATTGTATATTCTACCTCTTCGTTCCCATATCCTGTGTGGAGGCATTTACATTTCCCAAAATTGAAAAGCATTTGCCACTATTCAGACCATTTGATCAACCTGTCAAGATCATCTTGTAAATGCTGTCTACCTCCATCACTTTTAATCCTTCCAAACACTATTGTATCATCCGCAAATTTCAAAACCTTCCTTATTATTTCATCATCCAAATCGTTGATATATATTAAGAATAATATTGGTCCTAGTACTGATCCCTGTGGTACCCCACTCAATATCGATTTCCAGTTTGACGCCTCCCCATCAATTACTACACGGTGTCCTCTGTCAATCAGCCATTTTTTTTATCCAGTTTCCGTTTCCCTTGTTTTTTGAAAGGTACAAATGTATCGACTATGCACTTAATTTCACTGTTTAATATATTCCAGCATTCTGTTGCTGTCTTATTTTTTAGTGTGTTATTCCAGTCTATCTTTGCTAAATATTTCCTCATGTCCAGCAGTTTCTCTGAGAAAACTGCTGCCCCTTTCCACTAAGATGGAGGCCATCTCTCATGTACATATCTTCCCTCCCAACAAAGTATCCCCATACATATGTAATCCCACCCCTTCTTCTTCACGCATCTGCTCAACTAGTGCGTTGATCGCCATCCTCTTGCAGTTTCTATGCGTTGCCCCCCTTCCTCCCGTTACTGGCAAAATTCCTGTTCAACTCTTGTCTTCTTTATCTTCCTCACTAACTGTCTATACTTTTATACTATCCCAGTTGTTCCCTCCCTGTCTGCATTATTTGTTCCTACGTGTACTAGTATAGACCTTCCCTTGCCATGCCACAATACCTTCTCTACCCTTTCAGTCACATGTTTTATCCTAGCCTCCGGTAGACAAACAACGACGTCCTTCCCCTCGCTTAGTGTCTTGTCCGTCTTTCTCATAATGATGTCGCCCATAAACACCCTCTCTTTCCCCATTGCCCCCTCAATTCCATACTCAGAGTAGCTCTTTCTCCGGTTTGCATATGTCTGGTTGTTGTCTTTTCGCCCTGCCGTCTTCTCTCTTGTCACATTCTCTTCCGATCCGTTCTTTCCTGTCGCTTTTTCTCTTGCACCTTTCCTCCTGTCATTGTCCCTTTTATCGACTTCTCTTCTATCACATTTGCTCTCACTTCCTTTCGTCCCTTCATCTTTCCTCCCATCTCATTTCATTCTCTCCTCTCCCGTCCCATCTTCCATCCTTCCTTCTCTACGGTCACTTTCTCCCCGTCACCTTCACGCTTGTCACGTTTTCTGTCGTCGATTTGTCCCCTCCAATCACCTTCCCTCCTCTCAATCTCCTTTCCTCAGTCTTCTTGCCACTGCTATTCTCCTTCAGTCTTGCTGTATTCACACCTCTCTCCCTGTCGTCTCTCTCCGTTCCACCCTGTCTCCTTGCTAATTCCCATCTCCATCCCCTTCACAATATCTGTCAACATAACTATCTCCTTCTGCAGGCACTCCACCTTCCAACACCCCATGCACTGAAAGATGAATCCCTCCTCCATGGTTTCTGCCCATGACTTCCCACAGCCGGACAGTGCAAAATCTACCCAGCTGTGGCAGTGATCGCACACCAAGTGTCGCTTTGCCTTGACTTGCCGCTTGCAAGGCGCCATATCACTATCATAATTTATTTAATAAGTTAACTAAATTAATCTTTATAAAAACTGTTTCCTGTGTACTACAGCACACTTTATGTTACAGATTTTAATTACACAGCTGACTATCTATCCTATCACGAACGCTAACATTACCGGTAGTGACCTAATTTAAATACAATCAATTACGTTACGTTAGGCTGCTTGATTTATTTAGGTTTCGCCGCGCCCTAGTGAATACGTAGGAAACTATCACATAAATAATCTGGAGTTCGTCCGACTATCGCCCTTGCTTAATTTTAACAACAATGCAACCTAATCAAAATATCTAGCAAGTACTGGATTTATATCTTATGTAAGTAATTTGATGGTTGTTACTTTATCTCCCATATATTCTACCACATAATCAGGTTTGTTAAAATTAATCTTGTTTACAACTTATCGAAGGCTAAGTTACCCTATTATCACTCACTATACTAAAGTGTTCTAAAATACTTTAACTAACTAACTTTAAGCACAACTGCTACTCAATATATGTTTACTGCAACTTTATGAATGATAGTAAGGCCAGAATATTACTTATCAATCAATAATTCCACTTGTTTATCAACTTTTCTGCACCACCAATTTCTACGATATATCTCCGCCAAATATAGTCTCGAATATATTTTTATACTAGCAAAAATGCCCTTCACCTGACGGGATGCGTTGGTAGTTATAGTCGTGATAGTAATATTTACCAAATGTTAGAACAAAACACAGCATCGTTACATAAACACCATAAAGCGCTCGCAGATGCTCGTTCTTTGTTGAAAATGACGAAGGACGGAGACAATGTGAAGGGCACGTCCATCGATAGGCCCTAGACGTGATAGTATAGAATTGTCAAATAATAATATTATTCGTATTGCTATGCTATTGGCATGGAAGTACACATTAGCATTATTGTGTCAGCGAATACTTCCCGAAGTGTTTGTCGCGTGCGCATGGTTTTTGCGATTGTTACGTTTTACACATTACGCACTCATTACGTTTTACGTATCGATTAACTGAATTATCCCATAAAAGATGAGAATCTTGACATATATGAGTATATTGCAGGGGTCATAGATTAATCCCTGAAAGTGTAAACGTTAACGTAACCGCATACATACATACATACATCATACATATATATATACGTACATACGTATATGCGTACATGCGTACACGCGTACACGCGTACACGCGTACATGCTTACACGCTTACACGCGTACACGCGTACACGCGTACACGCGTACACGCGTACACGCGTACACGCGTACACGCGTACACGCGTACACGCGTACACGCGTACACGCGTTCATACATGCACACATGCGCACATGCGCACATGCGCACATGCGCACATGCGCACTTGCACACTTGCACGCATGCACGCATGCACGCATGCACGCATGCACGCATGCACGCATGCACGCATGCCCACATGCACACATGCGTGTATGTGTGTATGCATGTATGCATGAATGCATGTGTGCATGTGTGCATGCACATATGCACACATACACACATACATACATACATACATACATACATACATACATACATACATACATACATACATACATACATACATACATACATACATACATACATACATACATACATACATACATACATACATACATACATACATACATACATACATACGTACATACGACTACATACATGGCCACATACGTACATACATACGTACATACATACGTATTACGGCCATCCATACATACATGCATAAATGCAGCCACATACATGCATACATACATACGTACATACACGTACGTACATACGTACATACAATACGTACATTACGGCGTACATACGTACATTACAGCCCATTACGTAGCCCATACATACGTACTTTTACGTACCTACGTACACGTACATACATACATTACGTACGTACATACATACATTACATACATGCAATACATTACATGCACAGCGTACGTACGTACGTACAATACGTACATACATACATACATGCATACATACATAAATACATACATCATACACACACACACACACACACACACACACACACACACACACACACACACACACACACACACACACACATACATACATATATACATTTTCTCGATTATAATTAGATGTAATTACTGGTGTCGTGTCTACACTGCTGCGTCAGTAGAGTCACCTAGCATACTAATCCTTATCCATTTGGTCTTACCTTTTTCAGCCTAAGGCACTGATCGGTGAAGCAAACTAAACAACGAATTAATATTGATTTCGTGTGGCATACGCTCGATTGTTGCTCTTTGTTATATAGTAGATAGCTGTACTGTCATTTCCCTCTTCACAAAGTATCAATTAATTACTTGCTATATGCCACATGTGCGCCATGTCTGATGGTTTTTATCCGTACGTTTTGTGCGGTTTCTTAAAGCAATTGTTTGTAAGTATTTGTAAGCTGATATACATTCAAGATGTATTGTATTAAAACGTGATATTTTCCCATATGTACATTCACTGCCACTTATTGATTGCATTTTAAACATAATTGTGTCTTATGTGCGAAAAATAGCCGATAAATAATTGTGTTTACACAAATATTTTCGAGCTTGTTGTCACATGGATGATTAATTACGCAACCCGAGTATAAGCCTGCACCTTTGCTCAGTGAAACACACTTTTAAATCAATCCATCTGACCTGGGCTTCCGCCATATTCACTCTCCGTTCATTCCATAGATTGTCCCTTTCTCTACCTTTCGTTGTGAAATCCGTCACATAAACATTATTAGGGCTAAACTTTTACATTTCAAGTGTATTAACATGGGAAAGATAATTTTTGCTTCCAAATCCGATTTTCGAAGCGTTTAACGTGGACCGGAATGACAATGTCTATGTCTTTAACGTAACATACAAGCCTCATTTTGGACACGTAACAAGGGGTGGCCATCTTGTATTCCCTTGACACGGCAGACATCTTGGATTTCTCTAACAACTAAGTGTGGGTGGCCATGTTGGATTTATGTGATAAAAGCGGCTACGTTGGATGTGTACTGGTTAAACATGAAGGACGCTAGGGGAATCATCGGTAATAAGATCACCAATTATGACTTCACGCTTATTGTACGTAGTCCATCACACGCAGCCCTCTGTAGCATGATACATGAGATATGTAGACGAACTGATAAGTGTGTCCAGTGTGTCCATTAATCACAGGTGTCCAGTTTCTGCGACTGATCTGTAGTCTACTACATATAATTAGCACCTGAGCAGAGAGAAGCGTGACTGCTCCGTTTAAGAGGTGTGTCAGGAGCGCTTCCTGTTTCTCTTTACTATAAAATGAGGCATAGTCACTAAGAATAATATGTATTTTTAGAAGAGGAAGACAAATTATTTGTGGAGCGCAATGGTGCAGTCGCTAGAGCACCGGTGTCTCAATCGAGTGACTCCGGGTTCGAATCTTGCGCTGTCGTGTTGAACCATCGGCAAGTTCGTTCAATATACGTTACTCCAATTCAGTTAGCTGTATGGATGACCTGACAATGGTGGGAATTATTTCCTATGCAGACAGTGGTGGATATTTGTGTGTCAAATAGTATTCGCGCATTAATTGCAACGTGGCTGAATGCTTTCCAGAGACGTCGGTATGGTGTCTGATTGAACAGGTCTGCCAGGGAATAAGGTGTAAAGCGCCTTGAGCAGTCCTAAGGACTAGATATTGCGCTATATAAGAACTTGTCTTTTTTAGAAGAATGTGACAGCAAACGATTTTAAGGTAACTTTTGAGTGCTGAATCCAGGGATCAATGTTGGAAAACTGTGAGGTCATTAGCACTCTGAGTAAAAAAATGATTTACCACTGAAAGTTCGAAAACACCGTTTTACGTAGCACATTATAGTTGCTGTTCCCCTCTCGGACAAAAATGCGTGCTAGGCAGACCTCGACACTGGTCCTCGGTTTCCTGTTTCTTTTCCTTTTCTTTTTCCTTTCACTGTTTTTGCACAGTTGCCTCAACCAGCCTCAACTTCACTCCTTGATATCTCTCATTCTCCACTGACCTCCCAATCACTGTAAATCTCCCGTTGTACAAATCCCCCATGTCAGTCTTAGTCCAGTTTAATAATGACCACGTTATAAATACAGACAAGAGACAATGGGAGAAGGACGTAGTGGAATGGATGGTAGCAGACGTCTGGCGAGTGGGGAGACTGGCAAACGAAAGAGCTGTTTATAGACAATCCATCAAGGCTGCAACGTCCGGAAATGGATAAGCAAACACAACCAATAAATACATCAATTGTTTTCTGATAAACTCATACGTACCAACCCTTAATGACGTATGCTCGTAAGGCGAGTAAAAAAATCCGTACGATCGCAAATGTTTCTCTGACCTCCTCTTCCACATCGAGGATAGCTAGTTACCATGGGACAGCACTTCATTGTGTGTTCGAATTAAACGAACAAAATTATCATGTTCAAAAATATTTCAAGTGACTATATGAAACAAAGAGTCCATACATTTATTATCAAGCTGGGCTATACTGCACATCTTTTGGTGAGATCATAGTAGACACGTATGCGTGTTATATTAATTTTAACGACGCATCTAATGACTGATCCCATTGGTACGACGACTACTTTTCTATACGCATAGAATGGTGATAGATTCGGAGCTTGTGGTGTGTAATCCACCAGGACGCTGCTGCCAAAGGAAAACAGCGTTTTTCCTTAAAAGAAGGTCATCATCATCTGCCGAATTCAGCGGGTCATCAGTAAACACCGGCTCGTCGACGATTTACTTGTGTTCTGATTATGCATGACTGAAGAAACCTCGCCAGTGTTTTGTCGCTAACGGCGGTCATTCACTCGGTACCCGGCAGTCATTCACTCAATACCGGGCGGTCATTGACTCGGTTTCCGGCGGTCATTGAATTAATACACCGCGGTCATTGACTTTGACTCGGTACCCTGCGGTCATTGACTCGGTACCCACAAAACACTGACTCGGTACCCGGCTGTCATTAATTTGTCAGTAACAGTTCATCATCATTACAATCACTTGTGTTTTCCGAGTACATTTGTATATTAATACACTAGCTTTGGAGCAATGTAACTGCACCTCCTCCGAGTACGCGATGTCCACTCCCTTCTTTTTATCATCATTTGCAGATCTATAGGTTTTGGTCTATGAGCTATGTTTGTTGCATGTTCAATTATTCATTGTGTTTCATATTAAATGGTGTCATTATCATCAACACAAACCATCGGTGAAGGACACGTTCAAGGTAAAGGTAAATATACATTCTTACATTGTCATTTCGACTGCTCAAAGCGCTTTACACTTTACTCCCTGGCAGACATGTTCAATCGAACGCCATTTCGACTTCTCTGGAAGCATTCAGCCACACTGCAAGTAATGCGCGAAGACTATTCGTACACAAATACCCATCACTGTCCACAGCCAGGTACTCAATCATACAGCTGGGTGAACTGGAGCAAAGTATATTGAACGAACTGACCCAAGGTTCGACACGACAGGATTCGAACCTGAGTCCGATGCTTTATTCACCGCGGCACCACACTCCACGTTCACGCTTTCACAACCTGACTCAGTCGGATATAACTGATTAGAAGACTCATCTTCGGTCACGGACGGCGAACCCGAAACCTTTCATCAACAAACAACAGGCACACCGTTTACCAACATGTCTGACTCAGACTCAACTTATACTTTCGAAAATAATATTAATAATGCCGGTTTTTGTAATAATTACATACCATAACGCTTCGCATTAAGGCAATCTGATAATCTGGGCTAAATGTACACTAATTGTTTCGGTCTTTCCGTGTGCAGTCTCTCGAATTATCAGATATTCTAGACGTTTACACCGAAACACCTTAGCTTCTTACACGAATTGTTAGCCGCTGACCTTCCGCCGCTGTGCCTTTGTTTGGAGTCGGACGTAAAATACGTGTTCGAATATCAGGTACTTCCGACGTCGACGAACTAGATTTTATGTAATCTGGCAATGAAAGTACATAAAGCAGGGGGTGTCTTTTTCTTTTTTAATATTGTGGTATTGAAATTGCGTTAAAACAATCGAATTCCGAATTTATTTTTCTATGTAAAGT
>CM034535.1:49717261-49750172 GCA_020002185.1 Paraescarpia echinospica | reverse complement strand
GGGCCAGCCCCACTCTCTGCAGTGAGTGTGCTACTCTCACTATCATCACCTACTGCACTGGCAATGTGGTTCTGAGGTTGGAGAGTTGGGGCCATCCTCACTCTCTACAGTGGGTGTGCTACTCTCACTATCACCACATACTGCACTGGCAACGTGATTCTGAGATTGGAGAGTTGGGGCCAACCCCACTCTCTGCAGTGGGTGTGCTACTCTCACTATCACCACATACTGCACTGGCAACGTGATTCTAAGATTGGAGAGTTGGGGCCAACCCCACTCTCTGCAGTGGGTGTGCTACTATCACTATCATCACCTACTGCACTGGCAAGGTGGTTCTGAGGTTGGAGAGTTGGGGCCAACCCCACTCTCTGCAGTGGGTGTGCTACTCTCGCTATCATCACCTGCTGCACTGGCAAGGTGGTTCTGACGTTGGAGAGTTGGGGCCAACCCCACTCTCTGCAGTGGGTGTGCTACTCTCGCTATCATATCCTACGGCGCTGGCAAGGTGGTTCTGAAGTTGGAGAGTTGGGGCCAACCCCACTCTCTGCAGTGAGTGTGCTACTCTCGATATCATCACCTACTGTACAGGCAAGGTGGTTCTAAGGTTGGAGAGTTGGGGCCAACACCACTCTCTGCAGTGAGTATGCTACTCTCACTATCATCACCTACTGCACTGGCAAGGTGGTTCTGAGGTTGGAGAGTTGGGGCCAACCCCACTCTCTGCAGTGGGCGTGCTACTCTCGCTATCATCACCTACTGCACTGGCAAGGTGGTTCTGAGGTTGGAGAGTTGGGGCCAACCCCACTCTCTGCAGTGAGTGTGCTACTCTCACTATCATCATCTACTGCACTGGCAAGGTGGTTCAGAGGTTGTAGAGTTGGGGCTAACCCCACTCTCTGCAGTGGGTGTGCTACTCTCACTATCATCACCTACTGCACTGGCAAGGTGGTTCTGAGGTTGGAGAGTTGGGGTCAACCCCACTCTTTGCAGTGTGTGTGCTACTCTCACTATCACCACCTACTGCACTGGCAAGGTGGTTCTGAGGTTGGAGAGTTGGGGCCAACCCCACTCTTTGCAGTGGGTGTGCTACTCTCACTATCATCACCTACTGCACTGGCAAGGTGGTTCTGAGGTTGGAGAGTTGGGGCCAACCCCACTCTCTCCAGTGGGTGTGCTACTCTCACTATCATCACCTACTGCACTGGCAAGGTGGTTCTGAGGTTGGAGAGTTGGGGCCAACCCCACTCTTTGCAGTGTGTGTGCTACTCTCACTATCACCACCTACTGCACTGGCAAGGTGGTTCTGAGGTTGGAGAGTTGGGGCCAACCCCACTCTTTGCAGTGGGTGTGCTACTCTCACTATCATCACCTACTGCACTGGCAAGGTGGTTCTGAGGTTGGAGAGTTGGGGCCAACCCCACTCTCTCCAGTGGGTGTGCTACTCTCACTATCATCACCTACTGCACTGGCAAGGTGGTTCTGAGGTTGGAGAGTTGGGGCCAACCCCACTCTTTCCAGTGTGTGTGCTACTCTCACTATCACCACCTACTGCACTGGCAAGGTGGTTCTGAGGTTGGAGAGTTGGGGCCAACCCCACTCTTTGCAGTGGGTGTGCTACTCTCAATATCATCACCTACTGCACTGGCAAGGTGGTTCTGAGGTTGGAGAGTTGGGGCCAACCCCACTCTCTCCAGTGGGTGTGCTACTTTCACCATCATCACCTACTGCACTGGCAATGTGGTTCTGAGGTAGGAGAGTTGAGGCCAACCGCACTGTCTGCAGTGGGTGTGTTACTCTCGCTATCATCACCTGCTGCACTGGCAAGGTGGTTCAGAGGTTGGAGAGTTGGGGCCAACCCCACTCTCTGCAGTGGGTGTGCTACTCTCACTATCACCACATACTGCACCGGCAAAGTGGTTCTGAGGTTGAAGAGTTTGGGCCAACCCCACTCTCTGCAGTGACTGTGCTACTCACACTATCACCACCTACTGCACTGGCAAGGTGGTTCTGATGTTGGAGAGTTGGTGCCAACCCCACTCTCTGCAGTGAGTGTGCTACATTCACTATCAACACCCACTGCACTGGCAAGGTGGTTCTGAGGTTGGAGAGTTGGGGCCAGTTCCACTCTCTGCAGTGAGTGTGCTAGTCACACTATCGCCACCTACTGCAATGGCAAGGTGGTTCTGAGGTTGGAGAGTTGGGGCCAACCCCACTCTCTGCAGTGGGTGTGCTACTCTCACTATCACCACATACTGCACCGGTAAAGTGGTTCTGAGGTTGAAGAGTTTGGGCCAACCCCACTCTCTGCAGTGACTGTGCTACTCACACTATCACCACCTACTGCACTGGCAAGGTGGTTCTGATGTTGGAGAGTTGGTGCCAACCCCACTCTCTGCAGTGAGTGTGCTACATTCACTATCAACACCCACTGCACTGGCAAGGTGGTTCTGATGTTGGAGAGTTGGGGCCAGCTCCACTCTCTGCAGTGAGTGTGCTAGTCACATTATCACCACCTACTGCAATGGCAAGGTGGTTCTGAGGTTGGAGAGTTGGGGCCAACCCCACTCTCTGCAGTGAGTGTGCTACTTTCACTATCAACACCTACTGCACTGGCAAGGTGGTTCTGAGGTTGGAGAGTTGGGGCCAGCCCCACTCTCTGCAGTGGGTGTGCTACTCTCGCTATCATCACCTACTGCACTGGCAAGGTGGTTCTGACGTTGGAGAGTTGGGGCCAACCCAAGTCTCTGCAGTGGGTGTGCTACTCTCGCTATCATATCCTACGGCGCTGGCAAGGTGGTTCTGAAGTTGGAGAGTTGGGGCCAACCCCACTCTCTGCAGTGAGTGTGCTACTCTCGATATCATCACCTACTGCACAGGCAAGGTGGTTCTAAGGTTGGAGAGTTGGGGCCAACACCACTCTCTGCAGTGAGTATGCTACTCTCACTATCATCACCTACTGCACTGGCAAGGTGGTTCTGAGGTTGGAGAGTTGGGGCCAACCCCACTCTCTCCAGTGGGCGTGCTACTCTCGCTATCATCACCTACTGCACTGGCAAGGTGGTTCTGAGGTTGGAGAGTTGGGGCTAACCCCACTCTCTGCAGTGGGTGTGCTACTCTCACTATCATCACCTACTGCACTGGCAAGGTGGTTCTGAGGTTGGAGAGTTGGGGCCAATCCCACTCTCATCAGTGGGTGTGCTACACTCGCTATTATCACCTACTGCACTGGCAAGGTGGTTCTGAGGTTGGAGAGTTGGGGCCAACCCCACTCTCTGCAGTGGGTGTGCTACTCTCACTATCATCACCTGCTGCACTGGCAAGGTGGTTCTGAGGTTGGAGAGTTGGGGTCAACCCCACTCTTTGCAGTGTGTGTACTACTCTCACTATCACCACCTACTGCACTGGCAAGGTGGTTCTGAGGTTGGAGAGTTGGGGCCAACCCCACTCTTTGCAGTGGGTGTGCTACTCTCACTATCCTTAACTACTGCACTGGCAAGGTGGTTCTGAGGTTGGAGAGTTGGGGCCAACCCCACTCTCTCCAGTGGGTGTGCTACTCTCACCATCATCACCTACTGCACTGGCAATGTGGTTCTGAGGTAGGAGAGTTGAGGCCAACCGCACTGTCTGCAGTGGGTGTGTTACTCTCGCTATCATCACCTGCTGCACTGGCAAGGTGGTTCAGAGGTTGGAGAGTTGGGGCCAACCCCACTCTCTGCAGTGGGTGTGCTACTCTCACTATCACCACATACTGCACCGGCAAAGTGGTTCTGAGGTTGAAGAGTTTGGGCCAACCCCACTCTCTGCAGTGACTGTGCTACTCACACTATCACCACCTACTGCACTGGCAAGGTGGTTCTGATGTTGGAGAGTTGGTGCCAACCCCACTCTCTGCAATGAGTGTGCTACATTCACTATCAACACCCACTGCACTGGCAAGGTGGTTCTGAGGTTGGAGAGTTGGGGCCAGCTCCACTCTCTGCAGTGAGTGTGCTAGTCACACTATCACCACCTATTGCAATGGCAAGGTGGTTCTGAGGTTGGAGAGTTGGGGCCAACCCCACTCTCTGCAGTGAGTGTGCTACTTTCACTATCAACACCTACTGCACTGGCAATGTGGTTCTGAGGTTGGAGAGTTGGGGCCAACCTCACTCTCTACAGTGGGTGTGCTACTCTCACTATCACCACATACTGCACTGGCAACGTGATTCTGAGATTGGAGAGTTGGGGCCAACCCCACTCTCTGCAGTGGGTGTGCTACTCTCACTATCACCACATACTGCACTGGCAACGTGATTCTGAGATTGGAGAGTTGGGGCCAACCCCACTCTCTGCAGTGGGTGTGCTACTATCACTATCATCACCTACTGCACTGGCAAGGTGGTTCTGAGGTTGGAGAGTTGGGACCAACCCCAATCTCTGCAGTGGGTGTTCTACTGTCACTATCATCACATACTGCACTGGCAAGGTGGTTCTGAGGTTGGAGAGTTGGGGCCAACCCCACTCTCTGCAGTGGGTGTGCTACTCTCGCTATCATCACCTGCTGCACTGGCAAGGTGGTTCTGACGTTGGAGAGTTGGGGCCAACCCCACTCTCTGCAGTGGGTGTGCTACTCTCGCTATCATATCCTACGGCGCTGGCAAGGTGGTTCTGAAGTTGGAGAGTTGGGGCCAACCCCACTCTCTGCAGTGAGTGTGCTACTCTCGATATCATCACCTACTGCACAGGCAAGGTGGTTCTAAGGTTGGAGAGTTGGGGCCAACACCACTCTCTGCAGTGAGTATGCTACTCTCACTATCATCACCTACTGCACTGGCAAGGTGGTTCTGAGGTTGGAGAGTTGGGGCCAACCCCACTCTCTGCAGTGGGCGTGCTACTCTCGCTATCACCACCTACTGCACTGGCAAGGTGGTTCTGAGGTTGGAAAGTTGGGGCCAACCCCACTCTCTGCAGTGAGTGTGCTACTCTCACTATCATCATCTACTGCACTGGCAAGGTGGTTCAGAGGTTGTAGAGTTGGGGCTAACCCCACTCTCTGCAGTGGGTGTGCTACTCTCACTATCATCACCTACTACACTGGCAAGGTGGTTCTGAGGTTGGAGAGTTGGGGCCAACCCCACTCTTTGCAGTGTGTGTGCTACTCTCACTATCACCACCTACTGCACTGGCAAGGTGGTTCTGAGGTTGGAGAGTTGGGGCCAACCCCACTCTTTGCAGTGGGTGTGCTACTCTCACTATCATCACCTACTGCACTGGCAAGGTGGTTCTGAGGTTGGAGAGTTGGGGCCAACCCCACTCTCTCCAGTGGGTGTGCTACTTTCACTATCATCACCTACTGCACTGGCAAGGTGGTTCTGAGGTTGGAGAGTTGGGGCCAACCCCACTCTTTCCAGTGTGTATGCTACTCTCACTATCACCACCTACTGCACTGGCAAGGTGGTTCTGAGGTTGGAGAGTTGGGGTCAACCCCACTCTTTGCAGTGTGTGTGCTACTCTCACTATCACCACCTACTGCAATGGCAAGGTGGTTCTGAGGTTGGAGAGTTGGGGCCAACCCCACTCTTTGCAGTGGGTGTGCTACTCTCACTATCATCACCTACTGCACTGGCAAGGTGGTTCTGAGGTTGGAGAGTTGGGGCCAACCCCACTCTCTCCAGTGGGTGTGCTACTCTCACTATCATCACCTACTGCACTGGCAAGGTGGTTCTGAGGTTGGAGAGTTGGGGCCAACCCCACTCTTTCCAGTGTGTGTGCTACTCTCACTATCACCACCTACTGCACTGGCAAGGTGGTTCTGAGGTTGGAGAGTTGGGGCCAACCCCACTCTTTGCAGTGGGTGTGCTACTCTCAATATCATCACCTACTGCACTGGCAAGGTGGTTCTGAGGTTGGAGAGTTGGGGCCAACCCCACTCTCTCCAGTGGGTGTGCTACTTTCACCATCATCACCTACTGCACTGGCAATGTGTTTCTGAGGTAGGAGAGTTGAGGCCAACCGCACTGTCTGCAGTGGGTGTGTTACTCTCGCTATCAACACCTGCTGCACTGGCAAGGTGGTTCAGAGGTTGGAGAGTTGGGGCCAACCCCACTCTCTGCAGTGGGTGTGCTACTCTCACTATCATCACCTACTGCACTGGCAAGGTGGTTCTGAGGTTGGAGAGTTGGGGCTAACCCCACTCTTTCCAGTGTGTATGCTACTCTCACTATCACCACCTACTGCACTGGCAAGGTGGTTCTGAGGTTGGAGAGTTGGGGTCAACCCCACTCTTTGCAGTGTGTGTGCTACTCTCACTATCACCACCTACTGCACTGGCAAGGTGGTTCTGAGGTTGGAGAGTTGGGGCCAACCCCACTCTTTGCAGTGGGTGTGCTACTCTCACTATCATCACCTACTGCACTGGCAAGGTGGTTCTGAGGTTGGAGAGTTGGGGCCAACCCCACTCTCTCCAGTGGGTGTGCTACTCTCACTATCATCACCTACTGCACTGGCAAGGTGGTTCTGAGGTTGGAGAGTTGGGGCCAACCCCACTCTTTCCAGTGTGTGTGCTACTCTCACTATCACCACCTACTGCACTGGCAAGGTGGTTCTGAGGTTGGAGAGTTGGGGCCAACCCCACTCTTTGCAGTGGGTGTGCTACTCTCAATATCATCACCTACTGCACTGGCAAGGTGGTTCTGAGGTTGGAGAGTTGGGGCCAACCCCACTCTCTCCAGTGGGTGTGCTACTTTCACCATCATCACCTACTGCACTGGCAATGTGTTTCTGAGGTAGGAGAGTTGAGGCCAACCGCACTGTCTGCAGTGGGTGTGTTACTCTCGCTATCATCACCTGCTGCACTGGCAAGGTGGTTCAGAGGTTGGAGAGTTGGGGCGAACCCCACTCTCTGCAGTGAGTGTGCTACTCTCACTATCATCATCTACTGCACTGGCAAGGTGGTTCAGAGGTTGTAGAGTTGGGGCTAACCCCACTCTCTGCAGTGGGTGTGCTACTCTCACTATCATCACCTACTGCACTGGCAAGGTGGTTCTGAGGTTGGAGAGTTGGGGCCAATCCCACTCTCATCAGTGGGTGTGCTACACTCGCTATTATCACCTACTGCACTGGCAAGGTGGTTCTGAGGTTGGAGAGTTGGGGCCAACCCCACTCTCTGCAGTGGGTGTGCTACTCTCACTATCATCACCTGCTGCACTGGCAAGGTGGTTCTGAGGTTGGAGAGTTGGGGTCAACCCCACTCTTTGCAGTGTGTGTACTACTCTCACTATCACCACCTACTGCACTGGCAAGGTGGTTCTGAGGTTGGAGAGTTGGGGCCAACCCCACTCTTTGCAGTGGGTGTGCTACTCTCACTATCCTTAACTACTGCACTGGCAAGGTTGTTCTGAGGTTGGAGAGTTGGGGCCAACCCCACTCTCTCCAGTGGGTGTGCTACTCTCACCATCATCACCTACTGCACTGGCAATGTGGTTCTGAGGTAGGAGAGTTGAGGCCAACCGCACTGTCTGCAGTGGGTGTGTTACTCTCGCTATCATCACCTGCTGCACTGGCAAGGTGGTTCAGAGGTTGGAGAGTTGGGGCCAACCCCACTCTCTGCAGTGGGTGTGCTACTCTCACTATCACCACATACTGCACCGGCAAAGTGGTTCTGAGGTTGAAGAGTTTGGGCCAACCCCACTCTCTGCAGTGACTGTGCTACTCACACTATCACCACCTACTGCACTGGCAAGGTGGTTCTGATGTTGGAGAGTTGGTGCCAACCCCACTCTCTGCAGTGAGTGTGCTACATTCACTATCAACACCCACTGCACTGGCAAGGTGGTTCTGAGGTTGGAGAGTTGGGGCCAGCTCCACTCTCTGCAGTGAGTGTGCTAGTCACACTATCACCACCTACTGCAATGGCAAGGTGGTTCTGAGGTTGGAGAGTTGGGGCCAACCCCACTCTCTGCAGTGGGTGTGCTACTCTCACTATCACCATATACTGCACCGGCAAAGTGGTTCTGAGGTTGAAGAGTTTGGGCCAACCCCACTCTCTGCAGTGACTGTGCTACTCACACTATCACCACCTACTGCACTGGCAAGGTGGTTCTGATGTTGGAGAGTTGGTGCCAACCCCACTCTCTGCAATGAGTGTGCTACATTCACTATCAACACCCACTGCACTGGCAAGGTGGTTCTGAGGTTGGAGAGTTGGGGCCAGCTCCACTCTCTGCAGTGAGTGTGCTGGTCACACTATCACCACCTATTGCAATGGCAAGGTGGTTCTGAGGTTGGAGAGTTGGGGCCAACCCCACTCTCTGCAGTGAGTGTGCTACTTTCACTATCAACACCTACTGCACTGGCTAGGTGGTTCTGAGGTTGGAGAGTTGGGGCCAGCCCCACTCTCTGCAGTGAGTGTGCTACTCTCACTATCATCACCTAATGCACTGGCAATGTGGTTCTGAGGTTGGAGAGTTGGGGCCAACCTCACTCTCTACAGTGGGTGTGCTACTGTCACTATCACCACATACTGCACTGGCAACGTGATTCTGAGATTGGAGAGTTGGGGCCAACCCCACTCTCTGCAGTGGGTGTGCTACTCTCACTATCACCACATACTGCACTGGCAACGTGATTCTGAGATTGGAGAGTTGGGGCCAACCCCACTCTCTGCAGTGTGTGTGCTACTATCACTATCATCACCTACTGCACTGGCAAGGTGGTTCTGAGGTTGGAGAGTTGGGGCCAACCCCAATCTCTGCAGTGGGTGTGCTACTCTCACTATCATCACATACTGCACTGGCAAGGTGGTTCTGAAGTTGGAGAGTTGGGGCCAACCCCACTCTCTGCAGTGGGTGTGCTACTCTCGCTATCATCACCTGCTGCACTGGCAAGGTGGTTCTGACGTTGGAGAGTTGGGGCCAACCCCACTCTCTGCAGTGGGTGTGCTACTCTCGCTATCATATCCTACGGCGCTGGCAAGGTGGTTCTGAAGTTGGAGAGTTGGGGCCAACCCCACTCTCTGCAGTGAGTGTGCTACTCTCGATATCATCACCTACTGCACTGGCAAGGTGGTTCTGAGGTTGGAGAGTTGGGGCCAACCCCACTCTCTGCAGTGAGTGTCCTACTCTCACTATCATCACCTACTGCACTGGCAAGGTGGTTCTGAGGTTGGATAGTTGGGGCCAAATCCACTCTCTGCAGTGGGTGTGCTAGTCTCATTATCATCACCTACTGCACTGGCAAGGTGGTTCTGAGGTTGGAGAGTTGGGTCCAACCCCACTCTCTACAGTGGGTGTGCTACTCTCGCTATCATCACCTACTGCACTGGCAAGGTGGTTCTGAGGTTGGAGAGTTGGGGCCAACCCCACTCTCTGCAGTGGTTGTGCTACTCTCACTATCATCACCTACTGCACTGACAAGCAGGTGCTGAGGATCGAGCACATCTCTTAGAGTTGACGTCGGTAGATTCAACCTGTCGTATTGTTCGTACCTGAATATCAATAATAAATAATCAGTTTGAACGCGTGTCACCAGATACTCTTAATATAAAAAAACTTAGAACTAAATATATAGGTTCATTCATTGTTCGGAAAGTAACCTCGAAACGTGTATCAAATATCAGTAATATGGCATGCACAGGTATGCTGAATGGGTTAATCAGAAAGTCCATAATTTATTGAAGAACAAATAATTGTCTTCTCAATTTGTATGAAATTGAAAAATTATTAAAAAATCTAATTAAATTGGAATTGAAGTCACCAATTGAGGGGCAAAGATAATTTGGCGTAAGCTACAAAGGCTTCCCTTCAGGGTCTTACTTTCATAGTTTTGAAGTGAATTGAATGTTATTTGGCATAGTAATACAACAGAATACATGTGAAATATTTTTCAGCTGTTTATTAATTATTTCTACAATACACAAAGGGTGTAGGGTAGAACCTGGAGGGATAGTCCCTTTGGTGATGGGCAGCCGCTCCACTTCTGTGGAGGCTCTAACCACTGGTTCCCACAGTCTATCTAGCTCATGTATGGCTCCTAGGAACTGCTAGTGTACGGCAGTGGCGACACCCCGGGCAATGGTCTCGGCTGCCCAGCAAAACTACATGAGTAAGGCTTATAGGCTAATGCCTATTGAGTCGAGGGACGTCTGCCCTTAGCACACAAAGACTGTCTCGGAGGAGTAGGCGGCCAGCCGATTGGCTACACCCCCGGCTACAAATGCGAAACAGCAACAGCCTTTCACCAGGCTGCAAGGTACCTACCAAGACGCATGTGGAAGGACCGGTGACCCGCTGTCCTGCGGTACAAGACATTTTAGTCAAGGAATAATGGAGTTAACCATACACAAACCAGCGGTATGCAGTGGGCAACTACCGCTGTATTAGCCCAAGAAACCTTGATGGAGAATACAGACAGTAAGAGAGGTCCTAGTGGTGAGCCCCCCAGGCTGGATAGGACGACACATACTGGGGAAGAGCTTGGATATGTTGGAAGTAACGCCAGAGCTGATGACGGTAGAATGTCCGACTGTGAGGGAGGTAAAACCAGCAACAAAAAGCTAAAAGGGAAAATCCGTGTGGCCACATGGAACATCAGAAAAACGAGTCATGGAACACTACAAATGGTAACATAAGAGGCAGAAAGATATGGGGTAGACATATTAGGGATTGCGGAACACAGGTTGGCCGGACAAGGACACTTTCGCCCGGATTCAGGAGGAAAGTTTATATACTCAGGAGCAACTAAGTCAGGGATGAGTGGTGTTGCATTCTATCTGTCAAAGAAAACTGAAAATGGACTATTAGGATATAATCCGGTCAATGACAGAATTATTACCATACGAATACGAGCAAAACCCACGAATATAACATGTATTCAAATTTATGCACCAACGAGCACTGCAGACGACGATGTAATAGACACGTTTTATGATACACTGCAACGAACAGTTGACGAGGTAAACAGGAGAGACATGGTAGTACTGATGGGCGATTTCAATGCAAAAGTTGGCAGTTGTCAAAACGAAAAAGAAAATGGAAATATCAGGAAATATGGACAAGGCGAGAGAAATGGGAGAGACTATAGACTTGTTGAGTTTATCATAGAGAATGAACTGATGATCACTAATACTTTCTTGAAACAACATCAAAGAAGACTGTACACTTGGACAACACCAGATGGTCGGAACAGAAATCAAATCGACTTTATACTGATACCAAAACGATGGAGGACGTCTGTGTTTAATGCAAAGACATTACCTTGAGCCGATTGCTAAGCGCCAAGATTGAGATAAAATTAAGAAAGATGAAGAGAGGGAAAGAGATAGTGAGGTATGACGTCAGTAATATCAACGAAGGATACCGAGTAGAGGTCATGAACCGTTTCGGAGTATTACAGACAGTGGCTGACGAGAAGGAACCAGAAGAGTTGGCAGTAGAAATTAGGAACATCATTATGGAATCAGCTGACAAACACTTCACTAAAAAGAGGAGACAAAAACAACCATGGATAAGCAAAGACACACTGCAGATGACTGACGAAAGGAAGGAGTTAAAAAGGAGAACAAAGAAATGAGTGAGAATTATCATGAGAAATACAGAGAGAAGTGCAAGATGATAAAACGAATGTGTAAGGAAAACAAGAAGAAACATCTAGAGAAGAAATGCGAAAAGATAGAACTATGTATGAGAAGGAACGATAGTCGCAGTATGTTCGAGGAAATCAAGTCTATGACACAGTCGTTCAAACCTAGACTTGGCGTTATTAAAGATGAAACGGGAATGACTCTGACAGAAATCGATGACATACTTGAAAGATGGAAGCAATATTGTGAAAGCATATTTAAGAAAGAAGAAACAGAAGAGGTAGACATGGATGAAGGCAGAGAGAGGACAGAACCAGAAGATGAACGTGAGCCTTTGCGTTCAGAGGTGGAGTGGGCAATGAAAAGTCTAAAAGCCAGAAAATCACCTGGCACTGATAACATCATTGCAAAGCTAATAAGAGCAAGTGGAGAAGCAGGCGGGGATATCTATCACACATTATGCAAGAAAATATGGAGAAGTGGAACATGGCCCATGGACTGGAAACGAGCCATCCTTATACCAATACCGAAAAAAGGTGACATACAAGAATGCTCAAACCACAGGACTATATCCCTCATCAGCCATGCGAGCAAAATTATGCTAAAAATCATAATGAAGAGAATCACAAAAAAATTAGAACGTGAAGTCAACAGAACACAAGCTGGTTTCCGGACTGGAAGAGGAACAAGAGATCACATTTTCAACCTGAAGATGTTAATTCAGAAATGCAGAGAATTCAACCATGACCTTAGGATCTGTTTCATAGATTATTCAAAAACTTTTGATAATGTTAGTCATCAACAACTCTGGAAAACCTTGATACGCATGGGATTTGACCAGAAAATTACATCACTTATTCAAAATTTATATGTTGGACAGCAGTCTGCAGTGAGATTAGAGTGTGGTACCACAGATTGGTTCCCAGTCGGCAAGGGAGTGAGACAGGGGTGCATTTTGTCCCCCCCCCCTTCCTATTCAGTCTATACACAGAGAATATCATGAGAGAAGTCGAGACTGACACGAGAAGCAAGTTTTTTTAATAGACTGAAAGTGAATGGACAGGAGATATATGAATTGAGATATGCCGATGACACAGCGTTAATATCCGATACAAAAGAGGGATTGGATAAACTGATAACTACTGTTAAAGAGCACAGCGAGATGAAAGGATTGAAACTAAACGTAAAGAAGACTAAGATTATGGACGTGAAGGGATGTCGAGAACCATCAGAGGTCACAGTAGATGGCGAGGAAATAGAACGATTGGAAAGTTTTGAATATCT
Source organism: Paraescarpia echinospica (assembly GCA_020002185.1). Classification (NCBI taxonomy): domain Eukaryota; kingdom Metazoa; phylum Annelida; class Polychaeta; order Sabellida; family Siboglinidae; genus Paraescarpia; species Paraescarpia echinospica. Next base: position 49,737,331 of record CM034535.1, on the reverse strand, counting down.
GGGGTCATTGATAGAAGCGGATGGAGATGGGACGAAAGAGATCAAGCGGAGGTTGGCAATGGCGAATAAAAAGTTGACGGAGATGAAGAAGCTGTGGAAAGCAACGAACAAATATATGAAACTACGAATTATCCGAGTCTGCATATTTCCAACGGTTACATATGGATGCGAAACCTGGACTCTTAATAAGAACATTACTAAACGTATAAATGCATTTGAAAACAAGTGTTATAGAAAGATATTACGAGTTTCGTGGACTGAACGCATAACTAACGAATTCGTCGCAGAAGAGCTTGGTGTTATACCCGGGACTTTATTAAACTTTGTAAAGAAACAGAAACTAAGTTATTTCGGCCATGTGAAACGGCATCAGTCTCTAGAGAGACTAATAATGGAAGGAAAAGTGGAAGGCAGAAGAAGCAGAGGAAGACCTAGGAGACAATGTGGGAAGGACATAGAGGATTGGATGGGAGCCGACGTCTGGCGAGTGGGGAGACTGGCAAACGACAGAGCTGTCTATAGACAATCCATCAAGGCTGCAACGTCCGGAAATGGATAAGCAAACCCAAGACAATACACAATTGTTAATCAATTGAAACAGTGCACATAGTTTATTATAAAATAATAATGTCAGATTGTGTAACAGTACAAGAAAAGTTAAATGAACAATGTTATTTGATTAATTCAGAAAAATGTAAAAACAATAAAAATATAAAATAAATCAATAAAACATAAATGTGACATGATATAATGTAAATAAATACCTTACGAGATGCGTCATAGTTCAGAAAGTTATAAACCACTACCTAATGTCCGCAGTTACAAGTACTGAAATAAAAACACCACAATTCTTTTGTTTGTTAAATTAAGCCAAAATTGTAATAGTTTATGTAAATGCATTTGTTGCTCTCAGAAGAGATTGTGTTAAGGACTGCTTGAATTTTCATCTGAAGAAGTGTGGTGACTCAAATCGGACAGTTTCTACACCGGTATCATGTGGTGTCACCTCGACGTGGCACCTTGCAGCCTGGCTGAAGAACAAAGGTGATATTGACCCTCGAACACTGATAGGTGCTAATCCTCTAAGCAAACAGTAATCAAGACACAGCCAGAGGTTCACCCACTACCAGCTAGGTAGCTTCTTCGCTAACTAGTCAGCACTGTTAGATGAATGACTCATTGAGATCACATATTAGGTATTGGGTATTGTGTATGGTTTACCATTTCGTAGATATAAAACAATCTGTGGGATAGCTAGTTTTTAGATAAAGTATGTCATACCAGAAAAGACTAATTGATTGTAATTGTTTAAATTACATGAAATAATCAATTACAATTAAAGAATAATTTCAAAATAAGAATAAATTACAGCATATGTATGTAATCAATTACACATAAAATTACAATTATGTAATTGAATACCTGACTTCAACAATAGCCCAATTCCACCGACTGTCATTTTTTGTAGGAGGGAAAAAAACCTATTTTATTTCAGGATCCAATGTCCAAACGATACCATGTTCTCTGTGGTTGTTAACGATAATAGTGTGCATAATGTGACAATTTTTCAGTTATGTAAGTGTCGTAGTTAAGAGCTTGGCTGAGGTTAACGGTCACGGAATTGGGCTATTGTTGAAGTAAGATACTTAACATTTAATTTTAGTGTAACTTTTTGGTGCCCGGCTGTTGTGGACAGATACAGACGCACACACAGGCGCACGTACACACATACACGCATGCACACACCACACCGAAAATGCATCACTATAATATATTGTTTCTAGCAGGCGATACAAAAATATCCGATTACGAGTGAATATATTTTTATTACTTCAGAATACGAATTAGATATTCAAACAAATATGTCTGATGAAACCGAAGTACAAAAGCAACAGAAGTATTTGGTGTCAAGACGCACAGAACTTGTGTTGATATCGACAGGTTAGATAAGCGAGTCGCAAGTCTGGCGAGGGTGATGAGAACGTCACAAATCATCGTCCTCCTCCTCCTCATCATCATCACCAGGTCCTCCAAGTTGTTCGGGAATGTTGTTGACATTTAATTAATTAATGTAATTAATGGTGGGCTGACAGAGATACTTTGAGAGCAACTTCACATAGTCAAGTTTAGCTTTCTTTACTGGTACCCTACTTGTGTAGTATGGCTCTGTTGGGAAGGTTTGACTTCAAGAGTGCGAATGGTGACTCGATAACGGCAGACACTAATTTTGAAGCATACACATGTAGTTTGTCACCGCTTGTGAAGTGGAATCGCTTATAATCGCTGAGTTTGAACTTTTCTTTCTTCTTAGTAACCGTTTTTTTAAAGCATGTCAAAATGGCCTTTGTAGTCCTGTACCATGCCACCCGTTACCGTAACCGTTTGTAGCGATCATTGCTTGCCAATATGTGAACATTTCCACCGTGTTTTTGTTACGTTTCCTCCTCTCTATCACAGCAAACTCGCGATCGCATGACAAGAAGGAATATCCGTGTATGGGCAGATGGAAGTCGATGCTTTGAAACCGATTTAGGTAGATAAGTGCGAACAGATATCGTATCATAGTGTGGTTGTGGTTTTGTCCCCTGCACCCGTCGCTGACTAGATCTAAATTTGTAACACTCTGAGTCACTTTTGTCTGAATAAAGTGATTGAGACAAGATAATATCTTGTCTCAATCACCTCTTTGCAGGCTCTCTTGGCTGTTGGTTCTGGCCATGTGTACATGACGCCATCTAGCGGATTCTTCAGTCAGAATTCAACAACGTCCCAACTCCATGGATTTGGGCCAATGTTGAAGTAAGACGTTATTTGACGGCGACGTCACAGCGGCCTCCGCATTTGAATTGGGTAGCTTTTCATGTCAGATGATAGCTACTTGAAAGCTGGTCACCATGACGTATTCAACTCAATATCTCCAAACTAGTGGAGTTGAGCTGTTGTTGAAGTCAGGTATTTAATTGGACATAGCAGTGACTAATATATCAAAAAGTTTATCCAACATGTGTAAAATCAGAATTTTGTAAACGTTAATATTATTTAAAATAACATATTTGTGAATAACGGTTAGAAATAAAAAGTACGAATCATTAATTACAAAACAAATCATGTAAATTTGTTTGTGTGTGAAATAATAATATCAATAATTTTACTTTTTAACCTGCAATGCACTCTGAGTAGAACTTAGCTTTATCCATGCTTATACATGCACCTCAGTGAGAAAACAATAACATGAGAAGGAACTTCAATAATAAAGTTGCACACGATAAGTTGAACTTCTCTGTAATTTCATGTCACATACTATTTATTACCAAAACAATCTGAATGTAAAAACCTGTGTCTAATCTCATGTTTAATCCTTAACTGTCCTGGATTAAGTTCTGCTTTTTAAAAGGTTATATCACTGCTGGGAGGGTATCACATTACGCCCCATCTACTGGCACCAAGTTTGAGTAAGTGACAAAAGGAGTGTCACTGGGGCAATAAACAGTGCAAGGGACCTTGTCACTGACACCAGGGTGTCATATGCACACAGAAAGTGACACAACAGTGCATTGATGCTTATAACAGTGCTACCTGGACATGGCCTCAACAAACATGGGTTCCAAATAATGTATAGCACGCTAGAGCATGTCAACTTGTCGATGACATTAATATGCTGCATTTTTCAGTTGGTCCATTTTTTTTCACTTATTCCATGCAAGCATGAAAACTGTTGGACGTTTAGTTTTATATGTGAACTAACTATGGCCCAATCTATTTTTTAATTACACTGACAATTTTTTTTGGCAAGAACAATATTTAGTTCTTCTTCTTCCAGATATTGGACTTGGCCCTTACAGGCCGGGTGTTAAAAGTCCAACGAAGCTTATGCGCTTTTGGGGGCGGCGTATGCTCTCTTAAAATTTTTGAAATGTTAAAATGTTAAAAAGGTGTTGTACAGAGCACTGGAAAGTTTTAAAACTATGTACGATGTACTTGGATGTCTCAGCAAGAAGCTGTCTGGCGGCAGATGTTGAGGCCACCAAGGCCAGCCTTGAAAGCCTCTGGGGAGGTGGTGGCTGATAGGCTCGTGTTGAGCCTCTTCCACTCTCCGAGAGTTGCAGGGAAAAAGGAGTGGTAAAAGGCTGAGTGGTCTGCCCTCGCTTGACGAAAACGCTGGTCTCGAGTTTTGGGGTCACTCCGTTGGAGGCAGTGGTCTATGATGCTGTCAACTCGCCCGGTGCTGATTTTGTGAAGAAGACTAAGGCGGTTGTTCTTCCTCATCGCTTCAAGGCTTTCTCCGTGCAGCACCTTCAGCATGTTTCCGACACATCCTGGTGTTCTGTCTCTGTAGTCGCCACAAGAGAATCTGGCTGCTCGTTGCTGCACTGTCTCTAGTTGATTGATGTCTTTCTGGGGATGAGAGCCCTAAGCAGCAGAGGCGTGTTCCATAATGGGCCTTACCATGGTGGTATAGGAAATGGCCTTGACTTTGGTTGAGCATTCGTTGATGTTTCGTCGCAGGCAACCGACGACTCTGTTTGCTTTCCCTGCTGTTGACGCTGCATGTCTTGACCATGTCAGGTTGTTGGTGATTGTGACGCCCAATTATCTACTTGCGTCGGATGTTTCTAGCATGTTGTTGTGGATGGTGTATGATGTTTCACGGGCCGGTTTGGTTTTCTTTGGCATGACTCTGATGGCTGCGCACTTCCCTGAAGTAAATTCCATCTGCCAATCCAGGTGTTTTCCTGAATGCCACAGTAGTCTAGCTTGTGAAGAAGGCGACCGTGAGGCACCTTGACAAACGCCTTGCTGAAGTCAAGCAAAATGACGTCTACTTGTTCATCCGTGGCAAGCTTGCTGGCAATCTCTTGAACGGTGGCTACAAGCTGGGATTCGCAGGAGCGCCTACGTCGAAATCCGTGTTGACTGTTGCAGAGTTTGTTCTTGTTGAAATGCTTCGTGGTGCTACTATGGACAATGTGCTCCAGCACCTTGCAAGTGATGGACGTGAGTGACACTGGGCGGTAGTTTCTTGCGTGGTGGTTCTCCCCTCTCTTGTATATGGGTACAATCCATGCCTTCCTCCAGTCATCGGGAACTTTACCTGTGTCAAGCGAAAACTGGAATAGTGTTGTGAAGACAGGTGTTATTTCGTCGGCGGCGGTCTTGGTTATAAAGGCTGAGATGGAGTCTGGTCCTGTTGCCTTTTCGGTCTTCAGGTCCTTCAGTAGCTTATTCACCCCCCCCCCACTCCCGGGTTCAATAATGATGTTTAACATGATTTAACAATATATAACAAGATTGCCATCCAGTGAATTAACTCTAGATGGCAGGTGGACAAGGAAGCCCTTTGGCTTATCGAGAGTCCAACCCTTTTATCTACATATATCCAGCCCTTCTGAGGTATGTGTCGATTTTATTTTTAAACATATTCACACTACTAGCACCCACACAATCATCAGATAATCTGTTCCATTCATTCACAGTCCTCAGTTTTGGTATCATTTTAGTCGCTCTCCTCTGTACTCTTTCTAGCATATATATGTCCTTCTTGCGGTATGGCCTCCACGCTTGTATACAATATTCTAAATGAGGCCTAACTATTGTTTTGTACAGCGGTATTATTAGTTCTTTTTCTTTATATGCTATATTTCGCCTAATCAATCCAAGGATTTGATTTCCTTTTGAAGCTGCAATTCCACACTGCTCTGAAACCTTCATGTCAGCACTAATTGTCAGCTCTAAGTCTTTTTCTTTTACCGTAGTACTTAGTACAGTTCTCCCCATTGTATATTCTACATATTCGTTCCCATGTCCTGTGTTTTTACATTTCCCAAAATTGAATAACATTTGCCACTTTTCAGACCATTTGATCGACCTGTCAAGATCATCTTGTAAATGCTGTCTATCTCCATCACTTTTAATCCTTCTAAACACTTTTGTATCATCTGCCAATTTTAACACCTTGCTAGCTATATCATCGTCCAAATCGTTTATATATATTAAGAATAATATAGGTCCCAGTACTGATCCCCGTGGAACCCCACTCAAAACTGATTTCTAGTTTGAAGCCTCCCCATCAACAACTACCCGTTGTCTTCTGTCAATCAGCCATTTTTCTATCCAGTTAATATACCATTTCCTATGCCATGGGCCTTTAGTTTAAGCAGTAATCTTTGATGTGGCACTTTGTCGAAAGCTTTTTGAAAATCTAAGTAGATGATATCTACTGGTGATCCATCGTCTACCCACTTAGTGATATCTTCCAAAAAACATAACATATTTGTTAAGCATGACCTCGCTTTTAGAAACCCATATTGAGATGGGTTCATCAAGTTATGTTTAACAAGGAAATCCACCATGTGATCTTTAATTAGACTTTCTAATAATTTATAAATCACCGATGTTAAACTAACTGGTCTATAATTATTTGATTTGTTTCTCGAACCTTTTATCAATAACGGTATAATGTTTGCCTCTTTCCATTCTAAAGGAACCACTCCCTCTTCTAATGACAAGTTGAAAACTGTTGCAAGCGGTATATTAATTTGTTCTACAATTTCCAATAGTAGTTTGAGTGGAATACCATCCACTACAGGTTATTTATTATCCTTCATAGCCCTAATTTTCTTAGCTACCATTTCTGGGGTTACAATTAACTGTCATAAATAGTCTGATTCTGCCCCCTTGAACTTAGCCTCTGGTACGGGCAGTGAACTAGTGTCTCCTCTGGTAAACACTGAACTAAAATACTCGTTCAGGTCTTCTGCCATTAAGAATCCTTCTGATATTATATTTCCAGCACTATCTTCCAGAGGACCGACCTTATCCTGAACTTTCTGTTTGCTTCGAACATACGCATAAAAACTCTTGCTGTCATGTTTTATATTACAAGCTACTTTGTGTTCATAGCGTCTCTTTGAATTTAAAATTTCAGCTGTTGCTTGGTTTAGTGCTTCTTTATGAATTTTGTAGTCTTCGTCATTTCCAGTACATCTATATGACTTCCACATTATTTGTTTATACTTAATTTTTCTAATGGTTTCTTTCGATAAGTGTTTCTTTTTGGACCGTTTCCCGTGTTTTTTAAGGGAACAAATTTGACGATGGTGCATTCAATTTCACTCTTTAAGATATTCCAGCATTCTGTTGCTGTCTTATTCTTCAGTGTGTTATTCCAGTCTATCTTTGCTAAATATTTCCTTATGTCCTTATATTTTCCTTTGTGGAAATTTCTCCTGTACTGCTTTTTACTATTCCTTTCTGATTTTACTTTGATGGTAAAATGTATCTGGTTGTGATCACTATTCCCCAGTGGCTCACATATCCTGACATTGTCAACTGTCATGTTGAGAAAGGAAACTATCTTGTACTAAAACTAAAAACTTGTGGTCCTCACTACCCATACTCTGTAGAGATTTCCATTTTATATGCCCATGGTTAAAATCCCCCATAATAACACAGTCCCGTTTGTTCACTTCCCTTATAGCGTTTAGTATTTTTTCATTCTCTTCTATGCTTATGTTTGGACTTCGATAAACTAATCCAACCGTTAACGTTGAGTTTTCTGTAACTATGTTACACCAAACAGCTTCTTCGCAATCTGCTTCTCTGTCTAATTTTATTTCATAAGCCTGGATAGATTCTTTAATATATAAAATAACTCCACCTCCCCTTCTTCCTATTCTAACTTTCCTAAACATTACATATCCTGTCAGTCCCAATTCGGCATCTGATATATCGGTGGTGGCCCATGATTCGGTTATACCTATTATGTGAGGGTCAATATCTTCTACAATAATGTTTAGTTCATTTATTTTGTTCACTATACTCCTTGCATTTAAACAAACGCATTTATATCCAGCTTCAGAACAGTTTTCCAGACTGTTCTTAGCTGAATTATTTTTACTGTCTTTATCTATGCCTCCAGTTTCAGGCTTCTCTGTGAGTCCCCCCTGCGAATTTAGTTTAAATAGATGCAACTTCTCCCACTGTCAACTGATCGCAGCAGATTCTTTGAGAATACTGCTGCCCCCTTTCCACTTAGATGGAGGCCATCTCTCATGTACATATATTCTCCCCCAACAAAGTACCCCCATAGATCCATGAATCCCACGCCCTCTTCTTCACACATCTGCTCAACTAGTGCGTTGATCGCCATCCTCTTACAGTTTCTGTATGTTGCCCCCCTTCCTCCCATTACTGGCACAATTCCTGAGAGAACAACCTGTTCCACTCTAGTCTTCTTTAGCTTCCTCACTAGATGTCTGTACTATCCCAGTTGTTCCCTCCTTGTCTGCATTGTTTGTCCCTACGTGTACTAGTATAGACCCTCCCTTGCCATGCCCCAATACCTTCTCTACCCTTTCAGTCACATGCTCTATCCTAGCCCCCGGTAGACACATAACAACGTCCTTCCCCTCGCATATAGTCTTGTCTGTTTTTCTCATAATTGAATCGCCCATAAACACTCTCTCTTTTCTCCTTGTCCCCTCAATCACTGCCTCGGTGTAGCCCCTCCGGTTTGCATATGTTTGGTTGTTGTCTTTTCCTCTTGCCGTCTTCTCTCCTGTCACATTCTCTTCCATTCCTTTCTTTCCTGTCGCGTTTTCTCTTGTCCCCTTTCCTCCTGTCATCTTCTCTTCTAGCACATTTACTCTCACTTCCTTTCGTCCCTTCATCTTTCCTCCCATCACATTTTCTTCTCTACTCTCCCGTCCCTTTTCCCCGGCTACCTCCTTCACTACGGTCACTTCCTCCCCTGTCACCTTCACGCCTGTCATGTTTTCTGTTTTTTGCTGAACACTCTGTCTTCTTCCATCAGTCTTCTGTCTCACAGTCTTACCAACTGCCTCTGTGGTATCTACCTCTTCACCACCTGTATCGCTGTCGCGTCTCTCCTCGTTCTCTACAGTGTGACTACCTGTTGATCTATCCCCACTGACCAGTTTTCTTTTCCTCTGCCGAACACTTTTCCTCCGTCCTTCTGTCTTCTCAATTTCTTGTTCTTTCACACCGGTCACCTTCCCTCCTCTCAGTCTCCTTTCTTCAGTCTCCGTGTCACAACTCTGCTCCTTCTGTGTTGTAGAATTCTCAACTCTCTCCGCGTCATCCCTCTCTGCTCCATCTTTTTCTATGTTGAGTCTCACCTCCATCTCCTTCACTATATCCGTCAACTTACACACCTCCTTCATCAGACATTCCACTCTCAAACACCCCATACACCGAAAGGTGAATCTGTCATCTTTGGTCTCTGCCCATGATTTTGGACAGCCAGACAACGCAAAATCCACCCAGCTGTGGCAGTCGTTGCAAACTAAGTGTCGTTTTGCCCTGAGTTGCCGCTTGCAAGGTTCCATATCAGAATTTATTTATGTTAAAAAGAGTTTTTATATAGTCTTTGAAAAGACTTTTCTGTGTACAATTTACACCAGATTGTTTAGGTTATAGTTAGTTATATTTGTTAACACACAGTGACACACCGTGCCTTACCTAGTTACGATGTCGATGACAATGTATTCAAGTTAGGCTTAGATACAAGGTAGTCTTTACAAAGAATGTTTCCTGTGTACTAATATACACTTTAAAAGGTTGTTATTTCAGGTTTTAATTGCTCATCTAACTACATCGATTATCTCAAATAACGCTATTCTATTGTCGTTCACGTTACGTTAACTTCGCCAGTGACCTCCTTTGTAAACAACATGTTTACAAAGTATGTACTGCATCAACTCGAAGGGGCTGAATCCTTTGTCCGGCCTGCCGCTCAAGTCTTCGTTGGTAAAAACAGACTTGAATTGCTCATTCAGTATCTCCGCTTTGCTGGAACTATCGCTTCTCAATTAATCATCCTTATTCTTGAGCAGGGGAACCCCTGAGGCCTCCTGTCATCTGCTCTTGATAAACCCCCAAAACCTCCTAGGATTTGAGTTGCACGCTTCGTTGACAGTGGTTTTCATGTAGGTCTTGTTTGCTGAGCGAATCAGTTGGTCAGGAAAAGGTCAAGAGTGTTCAGTTCAAGTCTTAAGGTTTGAACCATCTGTTCCATGTTCAGGTCTTGTATGGTGTCCTTGAAGGCATTGTGTAGGCGTGGGTAGCTGGTTTCACTTTTGAGGGGCTTAGTGGCCCAGTCCCAGCCAGGTAAGTTAAAGTCACCTCCTATTACTATGACCGCATTTTTGAATGTAGATGCAAGGTGCGCAGACTTTGCAAAGTACGTGATCACGCACCACGTGATCACGCATTTCCGTCTCATTACTAGTCGGATCTTAGCCACGCCTACAACGGCTTCAGGAAGCGACGCGCAGTCGATGTATACAAAGTGATATGGGCACTTATCATTCACATTTCATAAACCAAAATGGTTCATTAAAACATCTTTGGGCAGTCAGTTCGTCAGTATAATAGATATAATTTATAGTGTATAACATGATTTTGCAGTATTTTAAAATAATAATGAAGAGACTATGTTCCTTTAACGGCCTTGTACACATCTCAACGGCAACGGCAAACCTTGACGGCTAGCGGCAAAATAAAAATCGCTGTAATTAAAATTGCCATAGCCTAATAAACATGCGGCGGCAAAACGCTCGACGGTAAAACGGCTCGGCGGCTAACCGTCGAGAATCGAAACAAAAACGATTTTCCAGTAATTGCCGCGCAGCAAATTTACTCGTTGACCAATCAACGCTGTCGTTTGGCGTGACGACAAATTGCACACATTCTAATATAGCGATGTAAAAACTAAATAAAACTAGATTCAATGTTTTGTATTTTTGTTTAAACTGGTGTAATTTGAATTGTTTTGTTAAGAATCCAGTGAATGTCATGTTTAATTACGATCTCAACATTAAATTCTTTGCAGAAGAAACACAATTTTTATAATGTTATTCCAGCATAACAAAATATGTGAACAATACGTAGTTACATGGATGCAAGATAAAATCGTAACGGATGATGCATTAGCGGCGAGAATTGCTATACGCTCCGTCTCATCCCGATTATTAAAACTCCAAGAAGTTGGACGTTTTGGAGGTCGTAGGGGCCAAGCTGGACATGACTGATATTGCAACAAAAGTTTCGATATCACTATAAATTTAGCGTCCATAAGCACACCTGCCTTGACTTAATTTCTGCTTAAGCACTGCGTCAACTCAAGTTTGAAACAATACAAACAATACGCGCTTTGCCATTGTCCTCTTTCACTCAAAGCCAACTTTTATAGCAACCCCAAACTGCACACGTGACCATTTCGCATATGCCGTCAAAGATTAACGCGCTATGTGTATTAGGGTCTGCTCGCGGTTTGCCGCTTTGTCGTCGAGGTTTTGCCGTTGCCGTTGCCGTTGCCGTTGCCGTTGCCGTTGCCGTTGCCGTTGCCGTTGCCGTTGCCGTTGCCGTTGCCGTTGCCGTTGCCGTTGCCGTTGCCGTTGCCGTTGCCGTTGCCGTTGCCGTATACATGTGTACTAGGCCCTTTAGGATTTCAGCTGCAAATTACGCGACTATGTTTTGAAAATATGTATAAATATAGCATATAAAAATGGGGAGAGAATATCGTTCGTAAGGTAGTAGTAGAGTAGAGGTCAGCTTCGGAAGGCGGTCACTGGACATACGCTGTACGTGTCCAAACCATCGTAGGCGTCTGTGTTTGAGGATGTTGCTTATTGGCGTTGACTTGCAGCGCTGCAGGATCTCGAGATTAGTACTTTTATCTTGCCTTTTTTACGCCAAGGATTGTTCGTAGGAAACGAAGACGAAAACTGTTGAGTTTCCATTCTTATTTGCGGTACGTTGTCCTTGTCTCTGAACCATAAATAAAATGCTGACAACACAAGCATGGTACACTTTCAGCTTGGTGTGCAATGTTAGGCTCTTGTTGGACCAGACACGATTCGTGAGTCTTCCAAAGGATGTTGCTGCTTTGCCAAGTCTTGTGTTCAATTCTTTGTCAAGTGTAAAGCTTTTAGACGTTATAGAGCCTAAGTAGGAGAAATAATTATTCACAGTTTCGATGGGTTCACCATTAACAGTGATTCTGGCTTCTTCATTCCCATGGCTCACGGTGACAGTCTTTTTGACGTTGATTTCCAGGCCAAAAGTTGTGCAAGTATTTTCGAAACTGTTCAATATTAGTTGTAACTTTTCCTCGGAATGGGAGCAGAAGGCAGCATCATCAGCACACATGAAGTGCTGTTGTTCTTGTATTGACCTTCAAGCGTGACGTTGAGTAGATGTTTGCGTCAAGCCTGGTCCTCAGACCCACTCCAGGATGAGCAGTTTTGGCATTTTGCATTGCTTTTTTGAGTAAAGTGGAGAAAAATATTCAAAAAAGCGTCGGGGCCAGAACACATCCCTACCTCACAACATGTTGATGGGGAAGGGCTCAGATATAGATCCACCAGTCTGAACTGTGCATTGCATGTTGTTGTGGAAGGTGGACACTCAACTTTCTTCAGTATCGTGAAGAGAGCTTCTCTTTTTACATAATCAAACGATTTTGTGAGATTCACAGAGGCTACAGGGAGTGGCATGTGTTGCTCTCTTGCCTTCTGTTGTAGTTGTCGTATGCAGAAGATCATATCTACAGTTCCTCTGCCATAGCGGAAACATCACTGTGAATCGGGTACACCCGTTCTGCCCAAGTTTGTAGACGTATGAGGATGATACGTGCAAATATTTTCCCTACACCACTGAGCAGAGATATTCCTCTGTAGTTATTGCAGTCCCCTCTGTCACCCTTGTTTTTGTACAGTGTGATTATATTTGAAAACCTCTATTTCCTTGAGGAATTGAGTGTTCCCGCCAGCACTTCAGAACAAGGCTGTAGAGTGGTGATAACAATGCCTGACTGCCAGCCTTAATCAGTTCTGCAGGTATTGCATCTCGACCAGAGGCTTTATTATTTGACAGTCTGGCAACAACTGCCTCCATCTCTGTGAACTGTGGTTCGTCTTTGGCAATTGTAAACACAGAATACGGTCTTTCCGTGCCATAAACGTCGAAGAAGTGCTCAATCCAACGATTCATTTGGTTATCTCTTTTTGTTAGTGTGAAACCATCTTTCAATTTGAGAGGAGCAGTTTTCCTTACTATGTGACCAATAGTTGTTTTATGTCCGCATACATATTTTTAGGTTCCAAGTGTCTCGATATCCTCACTTAGGTCAATGTGGTATTGGTTAAGCGCCTGCCTGGCTTTTCGTTGAGCAAGACATCGGGAAGACCTATAGCAAGCACTGGTGGTCTCATTTGGTCTGCTTTTGAATTACAAGAATGCTTTGCGTGTTGCCTCAATTACCGGTTTCATAGTGCCAAGACTAGCTGTGAACCAGTCGGGGTTATGATAAGAGCTTATGCCAAAGGTGTCCAATGCGGATTTGTGAATTGTTTGTTTGAGAAGCCGCCAATAATCATTTGCATTCCCGTTTTCATCTAGTTGATCGATTTGGTTTCTGAGGGTTGAATTGTAATCCGTTGTCAGTTGCTGGATACAAGTTTTGGTTATATCAACCCTTGGGTTACTATGTTTCTTTCCACTGTGGTAGGTCGTCGGCGACAGTTTCATATTTGAGATGACAAGACTATGATCCGTGTCGCAGTCTGCACTGTGGTATGATCCGTTTCGCAGTCTGCACTGTGGTATGATCCGTGTCGCAGTCTGCACTGTGGTATGATCCGTGTCGCAGTCTGCACTGTGGTATGATCCGTGATCCGTTTCGCAGTCTGCACTGTGGTATGATCCGTGTCGCAGTCTGCACTGTGGTATGATCCGTTTCGCAGTCTGCACTGTGGTATGATCCGTGTCGCAGTCTGCACTGTGGTATGATCCGTGTCGCAGTCTGCACTGTGGTATGATCCGTGTCGCAGTCTGCACTGTGGTATGATCCGTTCGCAGTCTGCACTGTGGTATGATCCGTTTCGCAGTCTGCACTGTGGTATGATCCGTGTCGCAGTCTGCACTGTGGTATGATCCGTGTCGCAGTCTGCACTGTGGTATGATCCGTGTCGCAGTCTGCACTGTGGTATGATCCGTGTCGCAGTCTGCACTGTGGTATGATCCGTTTCGCAGTCTGCACTGTGGTATGATCCGTCGCAGTCTGCACTGTGGTATGATCCGTGTCGCAGTCTGCACTGTGGTATGATCCGTGTCGCAGTCTGCACTGTGGTATGATCCGTGTCGCAGTCTGCACTGTGGTATGATCCGTGTCGCAGTCTGCACTGTGGTATGATCCGTTTCGCAGTCTGCACTGTGGTATGATCCGTGTCGCAGTCTGCACTGTGGTATGATCCGTGTCGCAGTCTGCACTGTGGTATGATCCGTGTCGCAGTCTGCACTGTGGTATGATCCGTGTCGCAGTCTGCACTGTGGGATGTCTAGCATGGTTGAGATGTTAGCGACGCATAGGATACTATGTGATGAGCTTTACTGGAATTTAGCACTAACCTCTAGGAGACGTTGTCAATTGTCATTGTACGTAAGGTACAACAGCAAATATAAACTGGCCATATGTGCAGGTAAAGAAACAAAAAACGTAAAGAAAAGTGCAGCAGATATAAAGACGAATAATAAAACAACATTCAGTTTATCAATACATCAACTGAGATAACGATACAAGATCTAGATAAGCATCGTATCTAAAATGTGAATAAATACCTCTCATACGATATACCATGGCATAGATTTGTTGTATTACAAACATATATATTGCACAGCTGCAAGAAAAATATATGAATCCATAAACATTCGCAAAACACAAATGTTACAAGAACATAATGCAAACAGTGATTTAAAACATATGCAACATATGGGCCTACATAGCAGGATCGAAAATACATCACTAAGCGTTATTAGATTAACCACTAAAACCAAACACAGTCACCGTCTAGAGAACAAATCTAACAAGTAATACACGATATGAAATGAAATTCAAGTTTTAGATAGCAAAAACGAGTAATATTGCAATTGAAAAAAGTTAAGTGTAAATTTGCACAGGTCTAGCAATCACAAATAAGGTATCACAGTGATGGTGTATAGTTCTTTGTTTAAGGAGTGGTTTTGAATGTGTGTATTACAATATAGGTGTTACTGAATATGCGAGACTTACTCTCGTTCTCCTGTTTGTAATTTCATTGTGTATGTTTCCATTTAGTACCACATGACTGTACGCATTTCAAAATAAGGTCTTATTTGGTTTTATGCCTGCATATATTATGAACAGTTTGAGTTTACATATCTATGATAACCTTGTAGTTACAAGTCGTTTTTTGTCCATCGTATCCATATGATGCGTAATGGTTTAGATAGAAATGTGTTATATAGGCTGTCAGATGCACTAAAATTACGATGACGGCTTACATTCCATCTGCTGGCGACTCCCCGTCGGCCAGTCTTGTGCGGGTTGTATCAATGCAATCAGCAGGCTGGGAGTGTTATCGAATAACGTCCAAATAACTGCGTTATCAGCAGCGTCAGACCACAAGACGTGGGCTCATCGCAGGACCGAAAAATGAGAATAAAAAAGCACACACGGTGAATGAGTTTGCCAGCAACTTCGGCCATGCGCAGAAATTGGAACTGAGACAACGATCACGAGCACAACACGTTTATTTATAGTTCTTTTATATCGTTGTACAATAGCAACACTCAATTCGACCCTGTGATTGAGGATGAAGTCCATTGTTCTCATTGTGGCTTCTTATTGGCTAGCGGCTTTTCTAGTATATGGCATTCAAAATAGAATAAATTACTGACACGATGCAGATTGCTGGTCCATTCAGCATCGTGTATATGGCCAGAAAATGGAAAACTGGAGAACATTGCTTATACCTCGTACTAGCACTGCTATGCTATCCAAGTTACATGACAGTATGGCATCGGGTGAGGCTTGCCAACAATGTGCCAACTTATGGGGCAATGCCAGCAATAATTTATCTTATAAGGCTACGCCATCAGAAAGCCATCTCATGAATGAGGCTGTGCTACCAGTGTGCAGTCGTATGCGGTTAAGTGATTAAGTTATGCCAACAATGCGCCATCTTATAAGATCTTATCAGTCCACGCCAGTGCTATATCATAAGATAAGTCCATGACAACTTGTGCCATCGTATAAAGACGCCTTACGGTACACCAACAAACATATTTATATGAATTCAACCGAACACAATCCAACGTTTGGTTTTCTTACAGGTGACATTATATCTGCCGCTTACGACGTGTAATAAATGGAAATACAAACAGCAACTTGCGAGTACTATAACTGTACACACGTGAACATACGAAATAGGCATACAGCGTACGGATGTGAGTTCAGTCGCAAGTAAGGAGACACGTAGACATACACCCACAAACACTCATATGCACGTAAGTGCACGTTGACACAACGTGCATCCATTTACGCACTTGTGCAGTCAACCACACACAGGCATATAAATAAACTAATTCTCTCTTTTGGAAATGC
The DNA here is from genome assembly GCA_020002185.1 of Paraescarpia echinospica. Classification (NCBI taxonomy): domain Eukaryota; kingdom Metazoa; phylum Annelida; class Polychaeta; order Sabellida; family Siboglinidae; genus Paraescarpia; species Paraescarpia echinospica. The sequence goes on along the minus strand of CM034535.1, from coordinate 49,720,887 downwards.
AAATCAGACAGATCTCCGCGCAATGCCTTCACCGAGCTGCATAAGCGTTGTTATGGTGATGCCTGTCCGTCAAGTCAAACACTGTATTTCAGATTGCGAGCCAATGACGGTGTAATTCACATCAACATGCGTGTGTCAGATGTTTAACATGTCGTGTTATCTTTTATGAGATATTCAACACCGCTTAAGCTGCCATCGTAAATGTCCGTCTCCTGTGCGTCTCCTTACACACATATACAATAGTTATAAAAGAACCATTCGCTAGGTGTCGCTAGTGTTGTTTCTCGAGCCGACATTCCATCTACGGTTCGAGCACATATTGGACGGCCCGTTTGTTGGTTTTGTCGTTTTTTGTTGTTTAAAAAACGTACTGTGCAAAACCACATGATAAGCGTCTGATCGAGCTGAGCCGAATATTCAGGAAACTGACTTCTTAGATGTAATTAGAACAGTTTCAAAAGAGGTAGGAAAAATGGCAGGAAACGAATATGTTAATTCACCCTGTTTCCGAAAGTGGTGTATGTGTAATTGTGTCACGTGTTGCTCATAGCAACGAACCGAGTGCACGTTTATAGACATCTATGATGTACTCGTTACTTAATGTTCTATCTGTTGAACTGACATACACTCTGCATGCTCCGGTTCACCTAACGCGTTGTCATTATTACGCAGCGGCATACACTATGTTGTGTTCGTTAAGGTGTTTTATAACCGAAGAACGTTGTAATCTCGTTGAGTTTTGCTGTGCAATCCATTGCGTTTAATGTAGGTCAGTGACCTGCGCGCTTGCGTTCTCTGGAGCGTGCGCAGACAATATCAGCTATGATGTTCGACGTTTTGTCTCGATTGTACTATTATCGTCTTGCTATTTTTGTATATACGTGGATGACTTAAACCATTTCTTAGCATCCGGTTGTTGCTCCACGGTTATTTGCATTCCGATCAGAACTGGTAGAAGTACATTTATTTTGTACTTGAGTAAAAGGACAAGTAACTAGGAAAACACTACTCAAGTAAAAATAAAAGTACTGTTTTTAAAAATGTAATTGAAGTACAGGTACAAAGTAAACAATTGTACTTGAAGTAACACATAAGTACTTTTCTAAGTTAATGGCTTGACATTTTGTTTTTTAACTTGTACACCACCTGGTAATCATGCCGGTAATGGTAATTAATCAGCCAATCAGAAAATATTATCACTTGTCGTTCCCGTTGATATCTAAGTATAGATCTGAGACCAAACAGTTCTGGGTTCCGGCAGAGATCATTTGTCGAAAACATCTTAGAAGTTCCGAAATGTTAACACATAAATTATGGATAGTTCATTATTTTCAGAAAAGTACACCTTAGTTGTACTTCGTTACAAGTAAAAGTACTTCTAAAATGTCCTTCGTTACTCAAGAAAAGTAAACTTTTCTACTTAGCTAAAAGTAACGAAGCAAAAGTACTTCTTTACATTCCGGCTCTGCATCCGGTATACCCTGCTGTCCGCATGTCACCGTCTGCGTGGAGCCCACAACCGATGTTTGTGAATCGTGGCACTGACAAATAGATAATATTCTTGTTATTGTCACTCGTTCTTGTAGTTGTCATTCGGTTGCCTTGAGTTCCCAACTGATGCTCCGTGAATCGTGGCACTGACAATAGGTCATATCTTTGTAACTAGCTTTTGTGTTTCCCACTCTGCTGTATGGACCTCATGATTGATCCTCAGTGGATCATAGCACGGACGAGTAGATCATACCAAATCTTCCAATCGCCACACATTCTTGCAGTTGCCACTTAATTGCTTTGAGTTCACAGTTGATGGTCCGTGGATCGTGACACTAACAAGTAGATCATATTCTTGTAATTGCCACTCGTACTTGTTGTTGCCACTCGGCTACCTTGAGTGAACAACTGATGTTTCGTGGCACCGACAAGTAGATCATATACTTGTAATTGCCTCTCGATCTTGTAGTTCACAACTGATGCTCCGCAGATCGTGGCACTGACGAGTAGATCATATTCTTGTAATTGCCGCTCGACGGTGATGACGTCATAAACGTGCCCTGGAAGGAGCCGTTATGTTCGCTCGGACACCGAGTCGTCTCCGTCATGCTCATCCGTATGATTGCGCTCTTGCCAACCAATGAGATCGAGTCGTCGTTGGTCCACGTGACGCACGGCAGCCACCGGAACACGTATTTGAAGCCCATCCGGAACCTGCGCAACAGACACAGAGCGAGTGTTAAAGAAACGTACGGTTCACGAGGGGTGTGCGTATTTATTACTTAGAGTGGAACTATTCTGCGTTGTGGTGATTATAATTGTACGTTTCCTGGCTGCGCCTATCACGTACGGATGACTTGGTTATTTTGCATCCGTGTACATCGTTCTTGTCATAATACAAATAGAGTATGAACAAGGACACGACTTGTTGTGCTACAAGTGCATATATCTTTGGTTAGCATCATGCGTAAGTTTTAATGATGAAGTCACGCAAGCACGCCCGCAACACGCCCGCAGGCACGCACACTCACACACATGCACATACATGCACGCACGCATTCATACGAACGCACGCACAAAAACACTTATATATAACTAAACATAAACGCACACATGAACGCCCACACGCACCCACCCCCATACACGCATACACGCGCATACACATCCACACACGCACGCACGTACTCACAAACCACACGCACACACACACACACACACACACACATATACGCTCGCACGCACGCACACACACGCATTTATACGCAGGCACGCACATAAACGCACACACGCACGCGCGCGCGCACACACATTCACATTCCCCAACACACACATATACACACACACACACGCACATACACACACTGCCAACAATCAACGAAACAACCACCGTTGCAAACAAATGCACATCGACGAAGCGATAACCACGCACTTGTTGTTCATCCAGCAGTAGATAATGGGGTTGTACATGGAGTTGCTCATCGCCATCCAGTAGATGACTAGGTAGATGTGCTGCACACACTTGGACTCGGTCACCTCGGTATGTTGGTTGCTAATAAGGAAGTAGACGTGTTGCGGGAACCAGCACACGGCGAAGATCATGACGACCACAATCATCATCTTGACCACCTACAACGACAGGCGCCATCTGTCGGTCGTTGTTCCGGTTTGCTGTAGTGAAATTCAAACGAGCAGTCTGTTCCTAGTTTTATATTTTTTAGTTAATGTAATGTTTTAAGACTATAATAACTGTGTTGAAGGTACACACTGCCCATCAAATAATATACCAGTAGCGACCTCTGGTGTGATATTAAAAACTAATTCCTATTCTACAACAGCTGTATGTGCGCAGTAATGGTCACTAGGTGGCGACATTGTGTCCATTGAAGCTAAACGACGTATTGAAACGATACGTGTTGACACGAATGAACAAATTCAACTTAATAGTATTGTTGATTGTGATTTCACCCCGTTACCATTGACCATCTAGTCAGTGATGTCGCTTACAACGGTCGATGCACATGATTGGATAGGTTTTATTAATTAATACTGTTGACACGATCCTGATGTCATATGTGTATACCAATATATATATCGGTGCCTAGAACACTCTGAGGACACAGGTACCGAGAGTGATA
>CM034535.1:49662261-49712261 GCA_020002185.1 Paraescarpia echinospica | reverse complement strand
GAAGTGATCAATAAGGCACAGGAATTTCTAACAGGAGTGGAAACATCATGTGCAAGGATTGGTTTAAAGATCAATCCTGGAGAAAAAAAAATATATCGCATTCAACCAATTAGGAAACACCAGCATCGTTGCCGGGGAAGGAGCTGTTTTAGAGAAGGTTGAAGGCTACAAATACCTTGCCTTCTGGGTCTGCATAACAGACAAAGATGTCAGCCCCAGGAAGACAATGGCGTGGAGAGCAGTCAACCAACTAAACCTAATATAGAAATCTACACTCCCACACAAACTCAAGCAGCGACTGTTTACTGCAAAAGTAGAGCCTGTGCTACTCTACGGAAGCGAAACATGGACAGTGACGAAATACTTGACAAACAACTAGACGGATATTATACTAGAATGCTTCGAGCCGCATTTAACATTCGCTGGCAACAGCATTTCACAAACATACAACTATACAGTGGAATGTGTAAAGTCACTGATAAACTAAGAAGAAGACGATTGAGATTTGCCGGACACTGCTACAGACATAAGGATGAAATGGCATCTAAGACCATCTTGTGGCAACCGACACATGGAAGAGCCAAGGCAGGAAGACCAGCAGCAACCTACATCGACTGCTTAAAGGAAGATGTGGGTCTAGAGACGGATGAGCTGAAGACGGAAATGGCAGACAGAGGGATCTGGAGACGGATGATTGAAGCCAGTAATGTTTGACATGAGGGAGTGAGTAACGTTCGTTGCAACTTGATTAGAACAGACACTAACTAACTCGACCCATGGCCTACAGAAAACGTAATGGAGATTGCCCAGGGGAATAAAACTACATTTGGTGAGATTTTAACTAGTAGAACAGACAAAATGTTTGAATTATGCATGCCTTTCCCATGACGGCAATGGCGTGATGACGTACCACGGTAAAGGGCACACATAGTTTTGCTTTTTAATGTGTTGAGACATCCGCCTATCAATGCGGATGGACTAATTGGCCGTAATGGTTGGTATTTGGCCAATCATCCTGTCCAGTGGTTTGTGCTTGAGCGGAGATGTTGATGAAGTTAGTGGTCAGTAGGGCGTTCAACTTTGTCAAGTTGGTGATCAACAGGACCTTCAACATTGTCAAAGCGACGAAGACGACGACGTCTTAGTACTGTCAAGCTATTTATGATAACGTTTTTCTCCTCGACCGCTTGCATAGCAGGCGCCAAAATGTCAGGGATTGGTCCACCACCACACAGGTGTAACATAATACCTCTATGTTTTCACAATATGTCTATGTTTATTAGCGTTTTTATGGTAAATCTCAATTGTTTACAACGGAAGACGTACATTTAACATCGTGCGCGGTGACGTTCGCTTAAATTTACGTCATAACGTCCATACGAATACAGCTGGAAACTGTTTTCTGCGATTGTGTGTACACCAAAAGGATTTCTTCTACCTAGCAAAGTTGGTTTGTATTTATATATTTTAATCACATAAATGTTCCTTTCACCACATGTATTTGACCGAACTGACTTTTGAGTTTATTTCAACAAAACGTATTATTTTAGTTATTTATACTAACTTATGTAAACACAAGCAAGTGACGCCTCTATTGCGTTTTTTTTTTAAACAAACAATGCGGAAATGCGGCGACGTTTAGTATGCTGCGAAATTGATCGACGTAACTGTACCATTATGTTGGCTTTATTCCATGGAAGGAGGAGCATTGTTGCATGTTCAATAAATGCATTATCCATAACTTGGGATCTTCGCACATTATGACAGACATACATATATACAGAGTTTATTCAGATCAACCATGAACATAATAGTACATTTCTGATAAATTAAATAACTAACCAACTACTACTGGTGTTATAAATAATAGTATATCCACATTAAGATAAACTATAGGTTATATATTACCAAATGACGAAATTGTGTTGAAAGTCAAGAAAATAGTTACAAATAATAAATAATTCAAATACTCACATTAACAGTTAACAACACTATCTCTATTACACCAATTAATACTAACCAAATAAAACTAACTTACACTAACTAACATTGGGTAACATTATGTAGTTCTTACTAAATAAATACTAAAATACTAAACACATTGTTAATCCTTGTACAATGCAGTATATGAGTAGATGTCATGGCGTGGCGTATGGATGAAAGACGAGTTTGTCCCGAGAGTGGCAATGCACGGATAACAATTAACATCGACGACACGCTATACTCGCCGTTAACACGACCCACGATGGCTTCCTACCGCTGTCACGATGATGTCAATTACAATTACCGCTAACACGACTCAGTCGTTTTTTTTTCGGCGCGCCTAAGCTGGCAGCTTCCATAAACGTCGCTTTTCCATGAATAATTTGTCTGACGCTCTTCAAATAGTACAGCGGCTAAGAGCCAGAAATTTGACGAATTGTGCGCTTTTTGACAAAAGTCTTAACATTGGCACATATGTAATTTATGATATGTAGAATCATATAAAGCTAGGTACCCATCGCCATCGACATGGTACGTAGCCGGCATCTTGATTTTTAAAATGACCGCCACTGAATGCATCAGGTAAATATACCAGCTTCTAAATAACATAGAAAATATATCTTTGTATCAAAACCAACATTTCCGGGGTCAAAGAATCCATTTCTTTCATGTGCAATAGCCAAGCATGACGGCCATATTGAAATTAAAGATGGCTGCCATGGAAATCTATTATCCAAATATCTCAGCTTCTAAGCAACATAAAAACATGTTCTCTGTGTCTAAAACAACATTTTCAGGATCAAAGAATCCATTTCTGCCATATGCTTTATTTTCAGATGCTGGCCATATTGATATTCAAGATGGCTGCCATGCATAAACGTATTGCGAACATAATGTTATTGCCTCTTGATACTGAGAACTACATATAACGAATCCATAGGTGATTCATGTGCTCAAGGTCAAGGAGTCCAGTCGTGCCACTTGCATTATTACCAGATGACGGCCATATTGAAAAACAAAATGGCTGTCATCATCTATCCGAATATATCAATTTCTACACAACATAGAAACATAATATTTATGCATATCCAGGGTTAATTAATCCATTTCTTCCACATGACTTATATCCCTAGATGACAAACATATTTTGAAATTCAAGGTGACCGACATCCAAAATCACATAGTGTGATTTAATTCAGCTTTAAAACATACTCTTTGTGTTTAATCCGGTAATACACGTGTACTTGAATATAAATAAACTACAACCATCAAACGGTGTTCACTCAGAATATCAAGATGGCTGCCATCTATATATACGTTCTAGGAACATGATCTGAACATGTGATTTAGGAATCCATTATTGGTTTATGGTACGTGTCTTCACGATTATTACCTTTCAGGCTGTTGCCAAAATTTACCCAGTTGTATTCTCAACCATAGTATACCTCGCAACGTTAATAGTTATAAAAAAAAATATATAAATTGGACTACACTTCGATTTGCAACCACGTTGCATCGGTACCTCTGGGAGGTCACGTTCAGCATGGTTTCCATACTGAATCAGTTGCACTCCATCCACAGTGTCAAGACCAGGCAGATGGAGATTTGGCACAAGAGCTTGTGACATCGCATAAAAAATGTAACAAGCAGCCCTTCTCACATGTCGGTGCAATGCATGTTTTGTTGATGGGGTATTCCAAGTCGTACCAGATGCCTGGGCAAACAGCTGTCTCCTTGTTTCACCCACCCTGCTAAATGTGAAAGCCTTAATGTAAATGACGGTGATGAACCTCTCTATCTCATTTAGCGTAGATGAGTCGACTTCTTATGATTGTGATAACAGGACGGACGAGGAAGACATATGTAATAGCAACAGAATGGAGCCCATGCTAGACTTATTCCCTCGACCAAGGAAACTGTAGACTATGTCACACCAACTCAGCACATAGCATAGCATTAATGTTTCCGATTTCACAGTTTGTTGTCAATAACATAGGTTGCAATGGGTCAAGAGTGGGTTTCAATGGCAAAATGTTCATTTATTTTAATAGCAAGGAATTGCCTTGTTCACAGATGAAGGTACTGCAGGTCGTTGGTGGCTTTATGGACTGTGGTCACAACTATCTGATCTTGTGTGCTGGTGGTTGCCTGTCCACCGGAAAGGAATGATCTTGTACAGTGTAGCAAATAATGAAACAACCTCTGAGTGGTTCCGCTATGTATTCTGCGTTCTCTTGTTGGTTGCTTGAGGATGTCAGCAAAATACCTACTACATGCAATATGTGCCTTTCTGACAGTTACCAACTGGGATGTAATGTATATGATACATTATTGCTGGGCATCATCGTCAAATGTCCATCCACGCCTTGATAGCATCATCATCCAACACCTTTGTGTCGAGATATGGAGCATCCTGCAATGATGGGAAGTACTGTGTTTGGTACGCCAGTCAGTCTGATTGTGATCCTTGTCATAATTGGCGTTTTTCTGTCGTTTCGTCCGCATATTTGCTCTACTATATTTCCATGTGTTCTTAACGGCGTATACCGTTTGCATTACACAGTTTTGTTGTAATCGGAGTATGTGTATATGCGCGAATTTCAGTGATTATTGGATTACACAAATGTTTAACTGTTGACACTAAAGATTATATTTATTTAGTAAAGTTGTTTTGAAAGCGTTTTTTAGGGTGTTTTAATTGGCATTTTGAACACTATCTTCCAACTCCATCTAGATACCTGTGATATATCTGGCCCTGTCACCTTCCATCTCTCTCAGGATTATGGACTTCTATTAAACTTACAGCATAACCGTCACTCTTTGTGGGTGATTGACTTAATCTTGACATCGGCCTAGTGTTACTGCTGAGAAAACAAGATATCAATTCGTAAGTTGCCAGTAAACCTGAAGACGTGTTGTCAACACGATGTTGAGTATGTTTGCCATATCGTTGACTCGAAATGTAATTCTTAATCAATGACATTTTTTTCTTCACCAGTATATGCACTGCAATTTATCTTATTGTTCAGAATATAGCTCAGAAACAACTGCCAACAAGAATTGACATACTTGTGAATATATACGTATTCATATATCAACCACCTATGGATTCCTCAACTTCGAGAGGCGCTAAAATCATTGTTGTAAAACGTATACGTAGGGCAGCCATCTGGAATTTCAATATGGCCGTTATCTGAGGACATAGCATATGACAGAAATGATTCATTGACGCTAAAAATGTTGGTTTAGACACAGAACATGTTTTATGTTGCTTAAAAGCTGAGATATCTGGACAATGGATTTCCGTGGCGGCCATCTTGAATTTCAATATAGCCTTCATCCTTGGATACTGTATATCACAGAAATGGATTCCTTGACCCTGGAAATGTTGGGTTAGACACCAAGAACATGTTTGTGTGTTGCTTAGAAGCTGAAACATCTGGATAATGGATTTCAGTGGCGGTCATTTTAAGATGGCGGCTAAGTACCATGTCGAAAGCGATGGGTACCTAGGTTGAAATATATATATATATATATATATATATATCATAATCTACCTGTCTGCCAATGTTCATGCTTTTGTTGAAAAGTGCACAATCATGTTCCTTAGCCGCTGTACTAAAAGGCCAACCATCTACATTTCCCGGCAGACCTTCCGGGCTGACCGTGCGATCCTTCCGAGCCTCCCGTGGGTCGGTCTACTTGGTGCAATGTTAACGAATGTTTCCCCGTGTCCCAAGAAAGCTAACGAAGGCGACTATCACAGACAGGTAGCGTTTATCACGGGCTCTCGGTTGTGTGGTAAATATACCAGACCACCACTGCTCCTCCTACAGTTCGTCTCTTGCGGATTGATGTTTCTGTAGTTAACTGAATCAATTCTAGGCTATTTACGCCCACACAACCGGCGTTTGATCACATTGTGCCTGAGGCAAACAAAGTGGATTTTACATTCCCCTTAAGCTGACGTTATTGGTCTCGTATCTCGTTTGTTTACGGATCAATAAATACAGTGATGTGCAAATGTGAGTGTTTTTCTTGATAAAACGTTAAAATCTGTAATGCTATGCCGCCTCGTCCCACTAACAGAAATTAAAGTTTTTGCCAAAGTCATATTTGCCCATCTCTTTGCACTACCAGCAACGGAATTCATGCCCTGGCATCCTCTTCCTGCAATTTCAATCCGTGCAACAATATTGTGCCATAATGAGGCTACTTTGCCACGTGCCTAGAGTTAATCATCCGTATGCGCTGAAGATCTTACATGTGTCCGTTACACTGGAAGATTTTCATTAAAAATATTAATTAAATATTAGTGAACTTCGATTTGGATTAACTAATCCGGCTGGGTACCTAGACCAAAACGAGGCTACTTTATGTAGTGCCTAGATTGTATCATCCGTGCGTAGATTTAAACGTCCCTTTGTGCGAGAGAACTGACTCATATCCGGTAGATTATGAGCTTTCTTTAAAATATTAAGATTAGTCTCGATTCAAAATCAGATGTTAAGTCATTTACGATAAAAAGACCATAAAATAAAAAATAGAAATGTAATGCAACTAAGATGATTAATGAATAATGGTGATATCTGCAAACATGCAGTTCTGCTATTAATCCGTGCTAGCGTAGGCCGTTACTCTTGTCGCATGCTACGTTATCATATCAGTGCTGGAGATTTGTATCAAAACCATCACATATATATATATGCTGTAAATTTACATTTTGGCAATTGCCACTGATTTATACACAATTAAAATTGTTTATTCTGTGTAGCCATTACATCGCTACGTTGTTAATTTATCACTTATCACAATGGCCTTGCCACATATCAGGACACTATCAATGCGAGTGGCAATAGGGGAACCTGGGACAATACGGGATACTTAAAGCGATTCTGTGTAAGCTAATATACGTTCGATATACATTGTATCAAAACGTGCTAATTTCCCATAAGTACATTCTCTGCTGCGTATGTCTTGCATGTTTACGCATAATTTGGGTGTTATCTGCGTAAAAAGCCGATAAACAATTGTTTGCTGCCACGTGGATGATTAATTATACAGCCCGAGTGTAATGAATGTTCATGCACGCGCAATGAACCACGCAAAGACCGTTGACGTCACACACACAGTCAACATGTCAGATTCCGAGGTGAGTTGATTCAAGCAATGACATTGTAAATAAGCAATTTGTAGACATATGTATATTGAGAGCTATTGTTATAAGTGTAGGAATCGTATGCATTGTTTATTTATCCTGCTTCCCAATGCCGTCACCCGAATAACGTTTCGATCAAGTAGAATTATAACGCCAGCCGACGCGGACGGCTGCAGTCGGACTGGGTCACTTACACTTACACTTACACTTACACTTACACTTACACTTACACTGACACTTACATTTGTTGGTGCCCGTATGATATCCCAGGCTGTTCCAGTGCTCGTCGAGTCTGGCCTTAAACTGTGTGATGGTCTTGGCATCTACCACATGTTGTGGGAGCCTGTTCTACAGATCCACGACTTTAACTGAGAAGTATTTGTCTGGCCAGCAGTCTTGTTCTTTGCTGGAAACGCTTTCTCGCGTGTCCTCGTGTTGCTGTACTGCCATTCTCCTGGAAGAAGTGGCGAGCTTCAACTTTGTCGATTCCGTTAAGTATTTTGTACGTTTCAATGAGGTCGCCTCTCTGACGTCGGTAATACAACGAGTGTAGTTTCAGTTGTTGTAATCGTTGTTCATATGTGAGCTTTGCTGTGCTGGTAACCAGCTTGGTAGCTCTTCGCTCTAGCTTTTCGAGGATGTCAATGTCCTTGCCAGATAATGGCACCATGCTTGCACACAAAACTCGAGGTGCGGATGGACGTATGCCCGGCAGAGTGTCATAAATGATTTCTTGGTTATGTGCTTAAATGTTCTCTTTACCATGCTAAGAGCTTGCGTGGCTTTCTTTGCAGCTTTCTGGCATGTTAGTGGTCACCCACACTCCCACGTCCTTTTCCTCATTTGTTGTCTCGAGGTTCACTCTTGATCCAGTCATGTGAGTCATACATAGTGTATGTTTTGTGTGGCAGTTTCCCCACTTGCATTAACTTGCATTTCTCAGAGTTGAACTGTTGCAACCATTCTTTACTTCAATCTTCCAGGGTGTCAATGTCGGATTGCTGTTGGTCTTGGTCTTCCTATTTACGGATCGTTGTGCATAGCTTCGTGTCATCGGCAGACATCTTGATGCTGCAGTGGACCAGGTCTGGGATGTCATTCACGAACAGGATAAAAAGAAGCGGTCCTATGACAGATCCCTGGAGAACTCCACTGATGACATTCTGACTTAGATTCATTGAGTACCATCTGCTAAGTTATATCAGTCAGGAAAGTTTCCAGCCATCGAACCACTTTGCCTCGGATGCAGTAGGTTTCTACCTTCTTTAAAACTCGGCAGTGGGGAACTGTGTCGGACGCTTTCTTGTTGTCCAGGCATATGATGTCCAGACCGTATCCCTCGTCCAGTGTTCGTGTCCATTCCTCAAAGGTCTCTAATAGGTTGGTCTGTCAAGCCTCTACTACTAACTAGGTAAGGGTCTTGCCTTTGTAGTTAATAAAACTGCATTGCCCAGTATTTGACATGCAGTTGATGAAAATGGACACTTTAATGTCAGTATATGCAATCATAACAAGAAGATTAACCTGGTCGTGGATGTTATTTTTTTCTCTAAATCTGGGACTTATTTCGGATTGGGTCTGTAAATGAGTGTCTACGGGTCTTGCCTTTCCAAATTCCAGTCAGCCGTTTTTTAAAAATCCCCGCTTACCCACTTGTTTGGACTGAAACATGAAAATGTGAGATTCGTACGTTCACAGATTGTTTCTAATGCTACAGCTACCATTGTTAGTAAACCTGGCTGGCATGTCATCATTCAACGTAAACGTTTTAGGTTTGTTAAAAGCACACAATACCGTGTTGCCACGGAATTTAGTGATGCACGAATTTTGGACAGCAGATCTGCACTCTAGTATACATAAGTTTTTATCTATAAATGCATTAAAAAAAATCTAATAGTAGGTCAGATCAAGTTGCGCTACTTTATGTGAGTAGCGCATTTGATACTAATAGTACTCGCTAAAAACATACAAACTAAACATTTATGTTTGACATGTTACTTTACCGTTACTGTACACCTTTTGCGAGAATGGCCCATATGTATAATTATGTACAACATTAATTATCAGAGCAAGTATAAAGGAAAACATACAGTGCACTCTGGATAAGGTCGAACCTCCAGGTACCCACGACAATACTGATTTGTGGAATTTCTAATGACGAGAAAGTTTAACAAATTTAACAAGATTGCCATCTAGAAAATTAACTCTAGATGGCAGGTGGACAAGGAAGCCTTGTGGCTTATCGAGAGTCCAACACTTCTACGTGTATCTCGTCCTTAAAGTTATCAGAAGGTCCCTTTATTGTGACCTTTGTAATAAACCGAGGACAAGATTTACTTAAATTAGCGAAAATCAACTTATGTGAAAAAGAAGAAGAAGAATTTGTTTTATTTGACCAGACATTTCAAATAATTCATACAATACATCCATGTCAAAACAAATTAAATAATACAAATATTACCTTATGGTAAACATGGTATACTGTATGATAAATAACGAAAAGTAGGGTCAGGAGACTCCTCTAAGACTATGGTAGTCGCTATCGAGGAGCCACCTTTTGTAATAAAACTTTAACTGAATCAATTCATCACCTAATCAAATTCTTCCAGAATAAAAAGAAGAAGAAAAAAAAACATAATATGTATGCATGTGTGTAGTGTGAGCAAGCTTACATGCTTATTGAGTTTGTCGTTTAGGCACTGTTTTGTTGACAAGTTGACAGGTGGTTGTCGGTTCTTAATCTTGCATACATATATAGCAATTTTGCCATGTTACTTAATAGTTTTGTAAAAAAATAAAGTTTAACATACTTGGCAAATCCTTGTGAACTGTGTTTACTAAGCCTTTCTTTGACAATATCCGGAATGATAGTTAGTAAAAGTGGCAAATTATGCCTAAGGCATTTCTTAGCAAATTCATGTTTATTTTTAAAAGTGTATATTTTATTTTTGACTCTTGTATAATGATTATGTACCTCATAATTAAACATTATCCTCCAGTTTTGTAAATAAACTGGTAAGTCATTGTGTAAATATTTATAGTAAAATTTTAATTATTGTAATTTAAGAATGTCATCTACTTTTAACAAGTTGGATTTTTTGTGAAGTGGTTCTGTGTGGGAAGTATAATTACTTAAGGTGATAATTCTCAGGGCTTTTTTTGAAGTTTTATTATTCTATTTGATTGAAAGCCCCACACCATGATGCAATAATTAATGTGTCGCACTATTAAAGAATTATATAGTATTATTTTAATATGAAGAGGTAACACATATTTCAATTTATTTAAAATGCCAATTTTTTAGAACAAGCATTTGATATTTTTTCAGTGTGCTTTTTCCAGTTTAGATTTGTATCTATAATTAAACCCAAAAAAAATAATTCTTTGACTTGTTCAATATTTACATTGTCTATCTTCAGAGTAAGTGTCTGTATATTTTTCTTTGCCTTTTGAAATGTCATGTATTTCGATTTTGCCTTGTTTAGCGATAATTTATTTATTTTGAGCCATTCATTTATTTTTAAAAGTTCTTCATTTATTAAAGATTCTAAATTTTCGTCATGTATGTTATCGCTGAAAGTGTTTAGTGTGAGTTCGAGTTATCTGGAGTGCACTGTATATGACCAACGCATACAGGTAATTATGTAGAAACAAATTAAAAGTTGACCATAGTAATGGATTGGGATTTTAGTCTGACTTAATCAGCATAACAAAGTTCTTTTGTAATTCTTTTCCATTTAGCCAGTTGGACACTTGGTGATAAGTCCCATAATCTAATATCTAAATTGAATTATTCTGCACAGTGTTGAATTAGTTAACTCGTATTTAGGCTCAGTTTGCTAAATTCAACTTTGTTTATTTTCAGTAACATTGGAAACAGCCGAGCTAATGGAAACAGGAAAATGAAGAGCTCTATTCAACAGTGCCATTAATTGAACAATGGGTCACTTGACGAAAGATGATGCTTGACTGTTGTTGTATTTATACTGCTTATGGAAATAATGATTCTGTGACATAAACAACAGCTGGTCTACGTTTCCTTTTGATAATTGTATCGGTCACGACTCATTCGCATGACGGTGGCTAATCCAAACACATACATGTTGATGACGTTTTTCTTGCATCTATTCACTCGGCATAGCTAATCGAAGTCTGACGGACACTCCCGAATATTCATGAGCATGCCTTATACGGATCGTGAAGGTGTTGCCAAAGTAATTTTTTCAATATATTGTCAGGGTCATTAATGATTAATAAAACATAATTGTAATGAAATAAAGGCATAGAATTACATGAAATAATCATATTAACAGGATTATTTAATAATTGCGTACATTACAAAGATATTAAAATTATCAAAGAATCGCTTTAAGGATGTGTGGTTCCTGTATATAACCGCCATATCGGATATGACAAATGATTGACAAATCAGCTATGTTGGATGATAACCTAGCTCTACAAAAAGTCATCAAGTTGACTTAGACTAAGCGGACTCCCGCGTCTAGAGACCACGAGGCAGTCAAAGCACGCCATCCATATATGTCGCTTGTTAGTGTCCTGACGTCGCTCCAACGTTTGTTGACCAGCTATAGGTCGCGGTCGATTGTTTGGCGCCAGTTCAGAGTTTAGATGTCAAGATAAATTTCTTGTAGTTCCAAATTATTTTAGCTGGTTGAAGGCTGCTGACGCTTTCCCCACGCTGCATTTTAGTATATGGTCGATGATTCCTTGGTTGTTGATGGAACTGCCAAGGCAGGTGAAGTTTTTGACTGTTTGTACTTTTTTCTGGTTGTTCAAAACATCTGTGGGTGGTTGATGCTCCACTGTCAGCATGTTTTTCGTCTTCTTTTCACTGATGACAAGTCCCAAGCCGTCAGCGTATTTGCTGACTGATTCCACGAGTGGTTGCCGTGGTTGCTAGCCGTATGACCCAGCCGATGGCCACGGCAAAGATAAGGGGGAAGAATGCAGCCTTGTCTGATACCAGTCATCACATGGAACCAGTCGCTGTAGCCATCGTCTGTTTTTAGTCAACATCCCAGAGTGTTCACATATATCTTCTCGATTGCTGTTACAATCTTATGTGGGATTCCATACGTGGTTAATATTTTCCACATGGAGGGTCTGTGGATTCTGTCAAACGCTTTGGTGAAGTCTATGAAGCCGATTGCGAGGAGTAACTGGTACTCTTGACATTTCTCAATAATGCGTCTGAGTGTGAGTAGCTGCTCAGCAATAGAGCGTTTGGGCCTAAAGCTTGCTTGTTCCTCACGCAGTTCCCCGTCTGTCACATACCGCATTCGGTTCAGTATCATCTAGTTTTCTTGGCATTTACAGCAGTGTCACACCTCTCCAGTTGTCACATTCAGTCAGGTTTCCTTTCTTTGGGATGCCCGAGTCCCAGATCTGGTTGCATAGTCCGCACATCCATTGCACAATTGTTTCACCACCCGCTTTGGTCGTTTCAGTTGTGATTCCGTCCATGCCAGGTGACTTGTTTGTTTTGAGAGTCGCAATGGCCTTCCTCACTTCATCCTCCGAGAACTCATCTGTGTTTATTGAGAGCACTGTCTGAGGGTTGCCAGTCAGTGCTGGTGTGTCAGGTGCAGGTCTATTGAGAACCTCTCTAAAGTGTTCTGCCCATCTCTCTAGCGTGTCCTATCTTTTCGATGGTAGAGATCCATCTTTGGCTTTGATTGGTCCAGACCTTGCGTTTGTGCTGCCAGTGATTTTCTTGGCAATGCGGTAGACATGTCTCATATCATTTCGAACAGCTGCGTTATCTGCCTCCTGTGTCTGTCTGTCAAACCGTTCACGTTTGTCCTTTTGTGCACTGCGCTTCACTTCTCTGTCCTTCTTACTACAGGCCCGGTAGAAAACCGTGCTGCAGGACTCATTTTGTCGTTTCTGTTGCAGGAGTTTCCTCTCCGCAACTAGTCCCCATGTGTGATCACTAATCCAAGACTCCTCCAGAGATTTCTGGAATTCCAAAACGTCTTTGCCCGCTGCCATCATCGCATCTTTCATCTTCTCCCACCATTCCGTTGAACCTGGTGTAGGATCTGCAAGGGCAGCAAAACGATTTCCCATGACTGCTTGGAATTCATATTTGGTCACTGGATTCTGGAGTTTGTTCATACAGAATCTCTTACTCATGTTTGACTTCTTCTTTAGTCTCCTCAATTTGATCTTAATCTTCGCAATAACCAAGTGGTGGTCAGTACAGATATTTGCTCCACGGTGCACTCGGACGTCCTGTAGACATTGAGGCCTCCAGTTTGGTCCAATAGCAAAATGGTAGATCTGTGTGAAGGTCTTGTTAATTGAAAACCATTTATTTTGTGTATGTCTTTGAGCTCAAAGAGTGTAGATCCAATCACTAAGTTGTTCATTGCACAAAGCGGTTGCCATTATCTTTACGTTTCCCAAATGCGTGTGGCCCTAGGACATGTTAAAAACCAGACCTATCTCCACCGATCTGGGCATTCTTGTCTCCCATAATAATGATTATGTCATGACGTGGACTCTTGTTTATCAAGTCCTGTAGTTGCTCATAGAAGCTGTCTTTCTCATAGTCATCGTGGTTGTTGGGTGATGCATAGCACTGGATGATCGTTACCTTGGCATGTGATGTTACAAATCTTGCCGGTAGTTAATTGTTCATTCACTGTGGTCCATTCTGTAAGCGCACTGCTTGCATCTTTGTCAATGACGATGGCAACACCACCACGATGGATATCGTCTTGTATTCCAGAGAACAGTATGGTACTCTTTCCTGATTTGAATTTTCCTGAGTCAATCCAGCAAATCTCGCTGTGACCCAGTATGTTGATCTAGTAGTTGTCCATCTCTTTAATCAATTGTTCGAGCTTTGAACTCTCGCCTACTGTTTGTACATTCCAATATCCGATCCGGGTCTAACTCTTTGGCGAGGGAACTCGGGTATTTGGGGCACCAACGTCCGTTGAACGGCTTTTATTGGCATCTGTATAATCTATGAGATAATAAGGGTGTCGTACATTGCCCCGGTATTCCATTGTACCGCAGCCCTTTGGAGGTAATAAGCTTTTCTCATTGTACATAGCCATCCCAATATATCCCAGTGAACTAGTAATTGTTCTTTGTTATTATTAGCGTATATAATTACGTTGTATAATTGTATCATTGTTTCTTTTGCCAACGAAAATGCATTTAAATACGGCCTTGTTAAATTTCAATGCCTCTGGAACGCAAGATCAGGTTTGCTTAATAGCCATTCATTTTTGGCTAGAAAACGTAAAAAAGTTACGTTTAACAATGATATTATACAAGTTAAAAAGCTTAATTTACTACTATGTTAACCTTAAGTATTGAATATAATGTAATTTATTTAATAATTTTATGTCAATATTTGTTTTGACATTCTTTAATATAGCCATCTAAATAAAAAGCAGACGATCGTTCCTGCGTTCGATGTAGATGGTTCTGCGATTAGAGATTAGTTTCACTGCAATCTGCTAGACAGCACCACCGTTTATACTAAAACAGCTATGCCATATTACCCCATTATCCCATATTGTCCCAGGTTCCCCTATGTGCAGCGGTGTTTCTGCTTAAACACTGCCCTAACAATTGCACAATAATGTCCTTATTTGTGGTGTATCGCACCAGCAGTCTCGGAGTGGTTTCTCAGAATTGTTATAATTGCAAAGGTTTGATGTCTGACTGGTTTTTCGAACAGTGACTACATGGTCTCTTTGCCATGTGAGTATTGCACTATATGTATTTTAACAATCATTCAGCTACTTGTTTACACTCGCCCTAGGAGAAACTAACAAAGGACAGCGGTTATCATCATTACGGTGGCGCTATATACGGAGATCATCACTCAATTATCCCAGGTAGGAGAAATGCCTTGTAAAAAGGCAAGCATATCAAAAACACGTAATTAACTAAATAACCATCCTTGTATTTTCTGAATACATCGCCAATTGGTAGATTAGAGAAGTCAATTGTTCAAGGAAGCGAAAGAACGTAGAAACAAAAGAATGGTCTTCGGCACTTGGGAGAAGTTGCACATACAATAAATAAAAACCGATGGCTGCTGGCCATTTGAGCAACCGCACCATTCGTCACTCAATAACTGCGCAAGTGTTGCACGGCGGATGCAGCTTGGCTATTGCTTACCAACATGTAATATGCCACGCGGCCGTCTGTCCACTGTTGTGCCCACAGATGTAGCGATCGATGTAATGCCACCATCGTTAAGTATACACGGAGAACGGTGCTGCCGAGACCGCTCCGCCGTTGGCAATACAAACAGGACAGTATATGAGGACGGGTCCGCTGAGTCTTGGCTCCCGTTGGCATTTAGTGTTGTTATTTTTAATTTCCGTAAGCTATATAACATGTTGCGCCACTTTGTTTCAGCATCGGACAACGAAGAGCGACTAAGCTTGGTGCTCATTTAGACCCGAAATATTATATTGTTACATTGTTACATATTGTTATTATCAACTCCAACGGCTTGCTTATTTTAGTATTATTGAAATCTTTCTATACTAGTTATGTTATTATGGGATAGGTTCCTCGTTTGACGAGTGACATAGGTATAATTGAACATTTCAAAACTCGTCAGAACAGCAACTCTCACGAATAGGTTAGCGGTGCACATGAAAGTCTCGCGAGACTCAACGTAAATAGGTATATATATACACACTTTGCTGCAACGGCCAGTCCTTGCCCAAGTACCAGCAAATAATCGTACACACGCTGTAATCATATGGATTCGTTTCCGGTACTCCGGATCTATGTGATACGTTTAACAGGCGTGCAACTTTACACCAGGTTATTTTGACGCCGCGTGCTACATGCATTAAATATAATTAATAACAATGTTGATAAGGAATTAAACTGGGATTCCATACGTACGGAAACGACATGCGGATGTGGTCTATGCAGCAAAACAGTGAATGTAATATCAAGTGGAAATTAAAGTAAATAGTTCAAACGTACACAGGTGGATGCTTTTTTCACACGGATGCGGAAAGTTGAAACCCTCCGTGTCGCGACTCGAATCGTATCCGCACAGGAATCGGATAGGGAATCCCCGGAAGTGACGTCACTACAGAGGTACAGTGGAGCCTCGCTACTAAGGTCACCTTCGGGACTGGGCAAACGTGACCTGAATAGCGAGGCGGCCGCATTACCTTAATATCAGGGGGATTAATTTCGCATACTTTACCGATACAAAATAATGTTTGGTGCTTTCCCAGGGTGATCTTAATTGCGAGGTGGCTGTATTACGGAGGTGACAATAAAGCGAGGTTACATTGCATTTCCCATTCAGCCTGCCCTATGTGTGGAATGTTGGCTTACGAATAGATGAAGATTGTACGTACCTGTCAACGGCAATCGCCATGAACGTAAAGACGCTGGCGGAGATGGTGCACGGCGAGATGAACATGCTGAACTTACAATAGCTCCGACCGAACGGCCAGTCGCTGTACAACATGTACACAGAGTTGAAGACCGTGTTGAATATCGAGATCAACGTGTCGGCGATGGCCAGGTTCACCAGGAAGTAGTTCGTAACGGTGCGCATGCGCTTGTGAGCTAGTACTATCCATATGACGATGATGTTTCCGCCGGTGGCAACGATCACCATGGCGACGAAAGCGACAATGTAGAATAGTTGGATGTACCACGGTTGAATGTACGGATTGTTCGGCAGTGCGCCGGCGGTACTATTTTCAATTGTACCGGAAGTGTCTAACATCGCGATATTCGACAGCACGCTCGTTGGTTCCGGTTCCGCTAGAGACAAATTGCTGATAAGACGAAGCAGCGTGGCTACTGTCGCGGCCATTTTGAGTGATACTCCTAATTAGTCAATTGCTTTTTGGTTCGTATAAATCACATCCGCTATCCACAAGTGCGGGTATTACCAAGATGGTCAATAGTCAGAAACGCTAAAACAAGCCGAACACGACAGGCAGACATATAGTGTCAGTTTACATGCACATGATAGTTCGTTTATTCGGATCCACGTGATGTTAGGACGTGGGTCTCCATTTCGAAGCGCTAGTAGCTCTGGGAGTTTTCAACGTAGAACTCAGCCCTCTGTAAACAAAAATGGTACATCATAATTATGATAATAATATTAAATTAATTATTTAAAATATATGATAACATATTACATGAAAAATATATTACATAAAGATAATTATCATATATGATGATAATAAATAAGTGAAAACATGGTGTAGAATTGATACCAAAACATGTAAAAAAAACAATAATAAAAATATGTTAACGAAAAAAATATTAACTAATTGGTGCCTATTTCGCGTATTCAATCGGGAAGGGGTTGGATTTTTTAAAGTCTTTTAAAAGTCACAAAGCAAGAGATTGTTTACATCTCGCTTGCAGTGCATTCAACATTCGTGCAGCAGAAACCGAGGAAGGTATGTAGCCGTTGGCTACGAAATGGAGGTTGAAGCAGTGACGGATAAGCCAATGTGCACTATAGGCACGTGCCTAGGGCCCACGACGGCCAGGGGCCCACGAAATACCCCACTATAATTATTTTTGGTAGACTTGAGTATTCCCGAAACCCAACTTGCAAGACATGATTTGGCCAATGCTGGCTACTGCGTAAGTTACATTGGTACTTCATTGATCCAATGAGTTTTGCAAGCCGAGAATAATCCTGATGTAGGTCCTACATTTGTTTATGTTTAACAGACATTATATGTGTTATTACGTAACTAACTAAAAGGAGAGGAGAACACTCTTCAACATCACCCCTTCCCCGTCTTCCGATGTCACGATCCGAGACAGCGAATTACAGGTTTGTTGTCGAGCTTCAAGGGTGGATGCATTTGGATGTTTGGAACCCCCTAGATTACCCTCTCTGGATCTACATAGGGCCCACGAAAGTGCCGGGTGCCTAATCCGCCACTGGGTAGAAGCACACATCACCACACACAATATGAAACGAGGAAGGTGAACGCGCACGATTCGTGGTGAAGGGCGTCAATGTCTTCGTTATAAGATAAACCAAAAAGGCGTGAAAGCTGCTTGATGGGCTTAATAAAACACATAGACATTGTTCTCTACAGAGGAGATCGAATCTCACGTCGGTCTGGCGATTACGCCTGATCGTAATTATATTCTCTAACACTAAATTAGGTCTCCTGTTCCAGTGAAGACGCTGGCCTTTGTGGAGTTGCGTGTCTCGTTAGTAAGTTGCGTGTCCCAAGAAAATACATTTATGACAGGCGCTACATTAAACGGTTCAACAATCGATCCATCCCTGGTTGCCCGTCCTCGCAATGCGTCGTTGCTGGCCCGTCGTTGGTGGAAGAGTGTTCGAATTTTAGGTTATCCAGACGTTATGAAAGAAATTCGCTTAATACAATACAAATACTGCCTACATTTTGTTTTCGGCATATGCACATTTATCACGGCATCTTTTTTTGCCGTAGAATCGTGCATAGCATCGCACCGCGGATCGCATCGCACATAGCGGATCGCATCGCACATGGCCTATCGCATTGCATAATTTTCACATAAAAACGTGATGACCCGTTTTTGTCATCATAGTAAAACAATATAGAGACGGGGTCGGCTTCTAGAGTGGGTTAATTCGTCATTAGAAGATTCCCATTGTTATCTATTTAAATTATTATAAATCGTTATATAAAGCTCAACATGAATTGTTAGATCAGGTCCCGGATGTAAACAGTATATATATGTATCATACAAACAGGTCATTGATTGGCATATCAACTGGTATAAACGTTATTTCCTGGTTTAACCTCTCACGCCAGTGGTAGTTTCGTGCTACTGTTTTACCCAACATACGTATGCTCTGGTTTAGAAACTGTTGGTATTAGGCTGACTTACATATTATCCAAAAGCTGACTCAGAGACGCGTGTTTTGTATCACCTGGCAAGGGGACACACACACACACACACACACACACACACACACACACACACACACACACACACATTTTACACAAACATACATCCTTAGTACATTTGCACTGTTCAGCGACGTTAGCATTAGCGTGGCCGTGCCTGCTGCATGGATGGTGGATTTATTCAAATGGACGTTCTTTGTGGTCTAATTGCGCAAGGCGTGTCGGCCGTCCATATCTGCGACAGGGGGACATTAAGTCAGCAGAGATCGACATCAGTTCTTGGGAGTCTGCAGCAACAACTGGCGACAGATGCTGCGGAGAGGCATCAGTGGACGGAGAATAGAGTGTCTGAGAAAAAGACCATCGACTGTCACGCGTCAACGACCAATAGGGTTTAAGGACAGGGCAGACGCGGCAGTTGTCCAGGGGCCCCAATATATATTTATGGGTGCCTCCACAATCCTAACTCCGGCACCGAACATGTTACACCTGCATAATCTGTGGCGCAGGCTCCAAATGTAGACGTTTTCAATCATAACATATGACGCTCAATACATAATGCGTTACCTCCCGAGATAAAAGGATGCCAGCGGTTCTCAGAAAACATTGAGCTCGGAGTACAGGTAATACGTCGGTTTCCCCATCCGATATCAAGCGATTACGAAGAGACACGTTTGAAGTTACAAAGCATCGTCTGTCAACCTGCCCCAGTCATTGTCATATGTCAATAAGGTCAACATGTGGCTTTATGTGTCCAAATATTGACGGGCTGCGAAACGTCATCGAGTGTAATGTGCATTCAGCAAGACAGGTCGATAACAGGAAATGTAAAATGAGCGAACCACAATTTATTAATGGTTCCGACCCAGCTGTCTTAAATCACAATTAGTTTACATGGAGACATCGATCGCCAACGTCTGAAACTTACAAATGGGACATATGAGAAATGGTTGGATCGTCCATGATGATTCTGCGTCCGTCGCTACAACGTGACATCTGGAGCCCGTCGCATTGTGTGGCCATCTGGTTCAGTGTTCTTAAATCTGACACCTACTTTCAGTCACTCATTCATTAAACCACTCACTTACTCACATATTGACTCCCTCACTAAATCTAGTTGCATGTTGTTGTGTCCTGTTGAATAGTGTTGGATACCATTAAGCATATTTGTATTTTAATATTATTAAGGACATTCAACTATATCCTTGTTTTCGTCATGGATACCTGTATGCCGCATTGAAAAACATATAACCAGATTAAACAAGATTGCCTTTCAAGGCAATATAGCCCATAGGGAAAATAGACAAGAAATTCTTATCGAGAATGCAATGGATTTACCATTGCTTCAATCGTCAACTAGCCAGACAAGAACATATCAAAACCCAGCAGAGATAGTGAGCGTTACCACAGTCAACGCACGCCACTTTAAGCAACTTTTCAAACGTGTTAACGTTTTATTTATTTCCAGATGTGCGTACTACACAGAGGTCGAAGAGTCGCCGCCAATGCTAAGTCGGCTAACACCAAAAGAAAGTGCGTTTCCAGCCGCTTTTGGAAGCCACTTGTTTTATATTTCCTCTGCAAGCTGTGTCACCCATAAACTCTTCGTACTATCTCGAGCGAGCCTTCTTTTCAAACAAGTTCATCTTCGATTTCGTATGATGATCAATCTCGTTGCTATATGGCGTTTTAAGTGATAACACACCTGACGCCAAATCGTGAACGGAATGACATTCAGACTCAGCAGACACGGCTAATTGTAAAGCTGTCGTTCCCGACGTAACTAGTCTAGACTATTCACATCCCGTCAGGTGGCGCCATCAGATGTTGCATCCGCCATTTTCTACGTGTTTGCTGATTTCATACATAGATAATTATAAATATAATTATAATTTAGTATATATAATACGCTAACCTTGGAGAAATGGAAGTGCGTCTCCGCCTCGTGTATGTGTGTGTGCGCGTGCGCGTGCGTGTGTGGGCGTGTGTGCGCGTGCGTGTGGTACGTGTGTGTGAGCGCGCGCGCCTGTGTGTGTGTGTGTGTGTGTGTGTGTGTGTGTGTGTGTGTGTGTGTGTGTGTGTGTGTGTGTGTGTGTGTGTGTGTGTGTGTGTGTGTGTGTGTGTGTGCGTGCGTGCGTGTGTGTATCCATTGGCGTGCTTATAGATTAGCTATTGGATTTATACACACGCACAGAAGCATACACCTACACACGCACGCCGCCCTTTCTGGCACAGCTTTATTTTACAAAATGGACAATTTACAAGTTACTAGTTTTCAAATCAAATCCAATATCTCTCGAATGTATTTGACATTAGGGACCTAATCATCTCCTTTAGTATATCGACGTGATAAATTAAAGTAAGTACTATGACAACAATGTTCTGTGTCCGACTACACTATTATTGTCGCACGCCGGCGCTATCAAGTCTAGACAAGACCAATTTTACTTTGGCCACATCATATTAACACAACGCTTGGGCGCATTATATATAATAGCTAACGATTGCGAATAAAATATTTATCAAACAAAGCCGATTGAAAACATTTCGGCCCTCAAACCTCCGCCAAAGTTACAAGTGCGATTAATTTGTGGAGCAGTATCGAGCGACGTGTCCGTCTGCCGCAGTCAGCGTGTCCATCTGCCGCTGACCGAGACATGGCTGTAATCAGCGAATTACATTTCTTGTCACGTTCCACCACTGCCGTACATCTGACAAGCGACGCCGGCCATTTGCAGACGATATTTATATCTCCTCGGTTGCAATATGCAATAGCATACATAATATTATTGTATACTGCCGGACGAATTAACGCAATCTCATGCGAATCTCCGTGTTGCGCGTTGCTTTAAGTGCCGATGGGAACTAGTTACGGCTATTTGTCCACACGTATCGCTTCGACGAGCAGATATTACATTAATAATCAGACGGTCCGAGGATTAGGAGCGGATCTTATCATCCTCATTAGCGTCGACTGAATCTGTACCCGTGAAATTCGCTTTCCTTTCAACGGCTTCCGCCTACGATGTGAACTGTTTTTTCTCGGCTTCTACACGTTGTTCCAAAGACATGCGCAAAACCGCCCATCAGCCTGCCATATAGCAAGACATCAGCTATATTAGTAGAACTCCAACACTGCACAGCTACCGGCAATATTGCTTGCCCTGACAATGAGGTGTTCGTGTGGTTGCCGCAGACGCTTCTGTGTCCCCGCGGCATACAACAAAGAGGCAATTATCACGGCGAGTTATTGAGCGTCGATTGAAGGCGAGGCAGAGGACGCACCCAGCGGGACTGAACGATTGTTACAGCCGACGCACGGCCGTCTCTAACATGATGGTCAACGTGCGAACGTCACAAAATGTCAATAATTGGCGCGAAGCCGTAGCGTCACAAAAATTGACAGTTACTGACAATTAGCAGCTGGACTCCACGCGTAGGAATTGCATGGTTTCCAATCTATATTGCCATCGCATAAGCCGCTGCTATTATAATATTTACACCATACCTGACCCGACGTCAACCTATCTGAATTATAGGCTTTCTTTAACATGACTATTTCTAGATATCTTAGGTCATTACGATACCTTAACATTTTCGCCCATGCATACGCCAATTTACAAAGTAACCTCACACGTCAATCAAGCGAAAGTAAAAACCAGACGAGTCGACGTTATGAATCAACAACGTCACTCGTGTAGGGAATATGATTTAGGAATGTTCGAGTGCCTAGGTGATATTGCAGCAACACGCTGCGCGCTGACCAAATCGTCAGACACACATGGAGTTTCTGCCGGTTACCGCTCGCTAGCCAGCGCCATTAGGTCGCCTGCTTGATTTTACGACAACGCATAAATGGCGTAGCGAAACGGAATCCGGTTAGTTGCGAGGAGCGTATGGCGAGAATTCTTCGACTACAGATAAAACACCGCTGCTTACACATATAACTATAAACTACCGGGAAATAAACATCACACCTTCCACACACACGTGAACTAACTAAATTAATCAGCCGGACAAGCAATTAATACCGTAGGCCTAGTGCCGCACCTCAACGAATGGTTTAACGTTAGGCTCACGTATTTCAGCGTGTTTAATTAGGACTGGAACGGATAAGGAAAGTACACGTGGCGTTGGTGGAGTCGTTTTGGAGAGAGTTGTTGTTGGCCCGAGGCAGCAAGTGTCAATAAGTAAAGCATGTGGTCTGTCGGAGTCAGATCTCACACAAATGACGCCACGTTGTTTGGTCACTTTTAGGGCGCGGTGGTCGAGCAGTAGAGCCCCTGACCGTTGATCGAGAAAGCGGTGTTCCAACCACGTACCGATCGCGGTTTTGAAAATGTGGCGATTTCGTTCAGCCCGCGTTGCCTGTGTCTTTCGCTATACGTCGGTGGTCCCTTCTACCTGGTCCATGTCGGGAGAAGTAACAGGTCACACGCACGCACGCACGCACGCACGCACGCATACAACACAAGCACTCACACACACAGGGGGTAAACTAGTGATTCACTATCTCTATAGAAGGACAACATTTAAAAACCCTTATCACAATACACACACACACACACACACACACACACACACACACACACACACATATATATATATATAATATATATATATATATATATACATATATATATATATATATATATATATACATATATATATATTATATATATATATCTTATTAGGACTTTGCTGAGTAATTATCCGTAATGGAATAGGACATAGACCATAAATCATAATATTAGCATATTAGCAGATGTGATTTTCTCACATTCAAAATTTCAGTGTTAATATGACTTCCACACATGCAATACACCGCCCTCTCGCTATAAGAAATCCTGATGTAAGGATCATCCGCTTAGAAAGAACAACTTTGAAATCCGCATTCTAGCACGCGATGCTTTGTGAACCCATGAAGGAAATGGTCATCGGATATATGGAAACGTTCCTTATCCCGAGAGTCCCTAGCAATTTCCTTCACTGTAAATAAAACTCTCTCATCGTTATGAATCAATATACGTCACTGTCAATGTGATTATCCTACGTTTTCACTGGCACCGTATTTGTTTACAGGTTAGTCAACAAACATACACGCTGGTGGACAGTGTTGTATAAACTACAGAAACAAAGACAGTCACTTGCTATTTTGAAATATCGGATCTATTACATTGGCGACTGGTGGCAACTTCAAACACAAATAAGAAATGTTTAATTAATTGGCTTCTCGGGAGGTAAATCAAGTTACCGTTCTCATTTGAGGCACAATTCCATCTGCATTTCATTGCAGGCGGGTATTACGGAATTGGTTGTCACCGAGGTTGCCACTAACAGCTTGTGACGAACGGCATTCATTTATCACGTCGCATAACAGGGAGCAGGCTGTGGAATAAATCGGCACACGGACAACATAATTTATTAAACATTAGTAATTGTTAGTAATAACAGACAGCATGTGGTAATATACGCCGCAGCACGTGGTCCATGCTGGTGAACTCGGATCCATGCACTGATACGAAACACATTAAAAGGAAGACAACTTTTTGGTGTTACTTTTTGAACAAACTAAGGCTGTAACGATGCATCTGTGTATCACGACACGTTTCTCGCAATACATTTTACAAATATCGCGATAAATACGATACATGTAAATGTTCGTTCTATGGGATCTTTTTTACGATATACGTCAGGCCCGTAACCAGCTTTTGCTGAGGGGGGATTATTTTTTGACATGATAATATATATATGTATTTGTTTTTGATATGATATTATATATATATATATAATATCAAAAACTAATCCCGCCTCAGCAAAAGCTAGTTACGGGCCTGATTTATATCGTAAAAAAGATCCCATAGAACGAACATTTACATGTATCGTATGTATCGCGATATTTGTAAAATGTATTGCGAGAAACGTGTCGTGATACACCGATGCATCATTACAGCCCTAGTTTGTTCAAAAATGAACACCAAAAAGTTGTCTTCCTTTTAATATATATATTCCTAACGACAACATACGCTGACCAGATATGTATATAGCGCCGCGCTAGGCAAACCGTTGTTTTAAGCAGACCAAGGTATTATATACTGGACTTGACGATCAATATTGATGTGAGTGATGTCACAAATAAACGACAAACCTAGTGCTGCATATGCAAAAATAACAACAGCAATTTAAACGTCATCCAACGTTCATATAAGATTCTTTAATGGCAAGATATGCGAAAATGATTGCTTTTGATTGAAATCAGTAGGGATATCACAATTAATGTGCAGCAGAAGGAGGAGTGAAGACAGGTGGTCTTGGCACATTTGAATTGATTCACTTGAAAGTGTTCAGCTGCCTCGGTGGCACATTAGCATTCATACAGGAGACTCTTTAGTTGCAGTTTCCTTGGGAAACGGTCTGCAAAATAAGTCACCGTTTGATTGATATCAACAGGAACAACATAGTGGATATGCATAATTGCAAGCGAGGAGAGGCGTTCTTGGCCCACACTGGCCCACATGAAGGTTTTCTTTCGCATTCGCGTGACGTTACGGGGATTGTACAGGCCAATTGCAACAAAACGTAGATGTTAGAGAATGATTCTCGCTGGCATTCCTTGATTGCCTTTGCACAGCTGTTTGGCCAGTCCTTTGGCTCTTTGCCGCGATAGCGCTGCTCCCGTCCATGCAGCTCTTCAAGTAGCACGTCCGGAGATGGCAGATCACCTTGGTACATGGTTATTGCTTCTGCAAGTTCAGGATTCTGTCTGCTCAACACTGCTGAAACGAGGCCTACCAGTGAAATACTTCTCCGGGATATTGCTGAAATCGCCCTCCCTCCAAAAAGTGATCGTATCTGCAGGTTTTAACTATCCGCAAATTTAATTGAACTGCTAAAAGTAATTACTGATTGCTATGCAGCTGGTTCTCTCTCTCTTTCTTTCTCCCTCCCCCTATCTCTCTCTCCAACGCACACACACGCACACACACGCACATACACGCACACACGCACACACGCACACACACACATACACACACACACACTTCCCTTCATATGCATCCCTCCTTTCTCTCTCTCTCCACTCACTCACACACTTCTCTTCTTCACTCACTCTCTCTCTCTCTCTCTCTTCCTCTCTCTCTTTCTTTTCTCCCTTCCCTACACATCTATCATCAATAATAATATCAAGACGCACACATACACACACATCATCAACACACACACACACACACACACACACACACACACACACACACACACACACACACACACACACACACACACACACACACACACACACACACACACACACACACACACACACACACACACACACACATACACACACTTTTCCTCACATATTTACTGCTTTGTCCTGACCTTCCAGACATTATAACGCAGCTGAACCTTTAATTGGAGAAGCGCACCCTTTGAGCAGATGTCCTGTTTACTCGGTCCAGCAAAATTTACAAATGCCATTAACAAAGTTCATGGCACAGCAGTCGTCCTCTCAGCATGTTCTGACCAAACCACATTGCATTGTGACGGTATATTGTCCAGCGTTAAAACGGTATTATCCATTTTACCTGCACATTATCTATATTGTGTTGCTCGTACAAAGTAGTTTGTTCCGACGAACCGTGGGATATAATGATACAGGAAGCGGAAATATATCACAATTTCATAGCCAGGAATATTTTAACTTATTAAATATTTACTAATGGCACAAACTCAATTTAATGTACTTATTGAGAAGATTCGGATGTTGTTTCCAGTGTCCGCCTTTCACTTCAGAAAATAGACGACATCGTTTGATGATACTGTCATATGCTGGATATGTGAATAAAAATTCTACGTCGATGCACTAACTAGCTATATCTGTATGCACAAGAAAGTGGTGCTTTAATCGCATACGAAATCCCCGGTTGATTCGCGTCATCCTGGTGTCATTTTCCTTGATAACATTGGTTGTATCTGAAAAAGCCTATATCACTTCAAGGTAAATTAAAATAGCGTGGCTATCTCGGCGTCGTAGTCGGCGCGCATCGGTTGACAGACCGCAGAGTAGTTTATCTTTAAAAGATCGGTTCTACCAGAACGAACTGTACTAGCTGCGCACGCGTCACTGAGTGTACAAAACAAGTAGGTGTGAGATAGTGTTAGGGTTATAGTTGCATATTTTATTTTAATGAGTATGACTACGCGCAGTTATTTAAATTCAATTATAAAGTTTTTCAGCGGGTACAAAATGTAATCACACGCAGTGGCAGAACCGATTGTTTGGTATTACATCATTCGGACGACGTACGAATGAAGCTTTCGCAACGCGTAAACACACGTTCACGTCTACGAGATCAATGTCAAAATTTATATTGTGTGATTAGCATAATATGAATAAATAAATGGCCGTCGAAACGATGCCTTACGGCTTAAGCCAGTCATAACCACTACGCTCCGACCGAACTCGTCCCGCCTCGATCATCATCATTAGCACACGTTTGTACCAAAAGCTAACAGCGCTACGCCTTGGGTTGTGATCAATGTTCTGTTCGGCAGCATCTGTTGTAACAAAAAAACGTTCGATCTTTGAGCGACGGGGTCTGTTTTATATACCACAGGTGTAACCGGTTTGATACATGCAGGGGAGTCACGGTCGGTGACCTATTCTCCTACACTATGTCTTTTACGGTCATAGTTCGTTTGTTTTTTTCCGCACGCGATGTCGATCTGCATGTATATGTGTGTGTGTGTGTGTGCGCGCGTGCGCGCGCGCGCGTGTGTGTGTGTGTGTGTGTGTGTGTGTGTGTATGTGTGCGTGTGTGTGTACGCGCGCGCTGCTACAGAACCGTGTCCACGCGTAGTCCGTCACCGCTTTGCCACAACGGAGATCGGCTGCTGTCGGGTTGCTACAGATGCTGTCTTAGTCTGGCAATGCACTGGCAAAGCGGCCTAAGCTATATAGGCATCGCTGGTGCTCCGAGAACGCGTCAGACAAGGCAAGGCACCTGCCAGCATCACTGAGCTGCCTTGGCGCGTGAGCCGGGAAGACATATCCCAGCAACTTGGGGTATAATTACCCGTGGAGCCGCGCTGGTGGCGTATACATGCGGATAGCTTACCTGATGGGATCGCATTGTTGGGCTGATCACGTTTGTGTGTTTGTGTGTTTGTGTGTGTGTTTGTGTGTGTGTGTGTGTGTGTGTGTGTGTGTCTGTGTCTGTGTGTGTGTGTGTGTGTGTGTGTGTATGTGTGTGTGTGTGTGTGTGTGTGTGTGTGTGTGTGTGTGTGTGTGTGTGTGTGTGTGTGTGTGTGTGTGTGTGTGTGTGTGTGTGTGTGTGTGTGTGTGTGTGTGTGTGTGTGTTTGTGTGTTTGTGTGTTTGTGTGTTTGTGTGTCTGTGTTTTGTTTATGTGTGTGTGTGTGTGTGTGTGTGTGTGTGTGTGTGTGTGTGTGTGTGTGTGCGTGCGTGGTTGCGTGCGTGCGTGCGTGTGTGTACGTTTTACATCGTTGGCCTGTTGCCCTGAACCCCAGTCCCATACGGCCGACACGGCTTGCGCAAGAGGCCCATGCAACGTAGAGGTGGTCCTTTGAAATACGCCCATCTCCCGTGCGGCATAGACGGCAAACATTCTGGGGATATATATGCGTTCGTTGGCGTCCTTGTTTCGCATGTGCTTCTGTCGGGTATCTTATAAACACTGCAAAATGCATTTGCGAGATAACGTTATTAATTTACTCAAAATTGTAGTTACAGTGATAATAATGTTAGGGTTCAACTCACTTCATATTTGTAATAATATGAATTCGCGTTTTTCTTTAGTGAAAAGAAGTCAGAAGACACAAAAAGAACGCCACTGACTGGTCGGGATTGGTACCTTCATATATGTTTACATATGTGCCAGTCGTCTACACATACCTAACGTTTTTGTTCTCCAGTTGCTTGCAGTTAGACAAACAGTCTGCACAACCAGTCTTATTTATGTAGTATTTATGCAGTACAGATGCTAGTGTACACACTCAGCAGGAAACTATGTGTAATTATTTATCGTTGACATGGAAATGAATATAACCTGCATTCACCGTTTACTATAGCACTGTCTCGCGTTATTTTGATTTCATACGTCCGAACTAATAAAACAATTTTACAAGAAGACAACATTAAAACCATAACTAAAATAATGTAAAATTATGTGTAAGTTCTTTGTAAACTGTAGTAGTACTGGTTAATGTACAACATCACATTGCATTTGTGACAATGATAGTTTTCCCAATGTTAACTTCAAATAATTGAAATGCCTATTCTGCTATTTTTAACACTAGCTACTAATTTTCTTCCTTTAAGAGATGATCATACCTAACTTGATGTCCTCATAACGTTCTGTTTCAGTGACATATTAGTGAGTGTCTGCAAGCATACCGATCTCGATTCCCTTCCCTATCCCTAACGCGCTGCGCGATCGGTGTCGATTGTTGGAGATACGTAACCGTCAGGGGTGTCTGCATCACGGCGTTTCACGCGCCGCCAACATATCGTACATTTATGCCCTTTTCAGCTGGATGGTCCTAATCACAAGCTAATGTGGACAGACCGCAATGCATCTAAATCATTTTGGAATTATGTACAACAGCAAATCACAGCGAAGATAGGATGCACGGCTTTTAACGCAGGCGCCTTTTATGAGATTTCGATTTGCCTGTCTATAGTCGTATGTTCTTCACCCAACAGTTTATTTGCACAGATTTAACGGAATATGTGTTAGATATTTAGCACATAGATATCTTTCGGAAGAATTTGATCAGTTTATTTTGTGAAAAACAGCAAAAACGATTGCGTGTACGATTTGTACCCCAGTCGTTATGTATTACATGCTGAGACAGGTCTTAAAAAAATTAGTTCCGATGCATTAAACACAACAGCAATTAAAACGAGACGGCTAATCAGTCAAAAACAGTTGTATGTACAATGTTGTCATATTGTTTACTTTGATTCATCCGTAATTTGAATGTAAAATGGATAGGGATTGCGCTTACCGTTTACGCTTGCAAACATTCTCTATTGTCTACATATGTAAAACCGCGCAGAACAAGAACGTTAACGCCGGGGGAAGTATATGTTTGACGGAGACAGCCTACAAACACAGTCACGGTGTTAATTAAGTAATATGGGAAGGTGTGCTACAGCCAAAACGTTCCGGGAATTCATACCATTCGGCGTCAATGTCCTCGGTGCCTCCGAGCCTCTGGTACTTGACGGATGGCAGCCGTTTACCACCTCTGCTCAAACGAATGTTTGCCAAACAAGATAAACGCACGCAAGCAGCTGAACAAATAAAACAAACGCCTTTCCCTCCGCCTGAAGCACCCGCGAAAAGGATTTCTTCTGGCTACGGACTGATAGTTTGGTTCATCAGAATGTTGTCGTTTACCTCCCGTCCCCCGTTTGTCTTCGTGGACTCCGTCACCTATGTCACAAAACAGCTTCTCACGGTTTCAAGGCGCGCCCGTTCCCCTGCCTTTGAATCCTCGTTAGCGCTGCCAAAAGCGGTGCTATTGCATTTATTCCGCAACACCACGTCACTTCGTAGCGGTCTTTCATCTTGCGCCATGACTTTGTCAGAAAATGTGTTTTCGCCTGGGATATTCGCTGCCCGAATGGTCAAGTGACTATGATTTGGTGCTTATTAGCACACTCTGTCATCCAGAAATTCTATTGGAAAGCGTCACCTTTTCAGCACGCAAAGCGAACAGTCCACAATAAATCCAGTACGTGCGCACTGGAGCAGCGTAAGTTCGTCATGTCGCGAACAGCGACAACGTCTTAACTTTCCACGAATCAGATCGGTGGCATGCACGACTCAACGATTTCTGTCATTAAGCTTACTTGAAATTCGAACCGCCTGTCATTTCCCAAATTACTGTTTTCACAACCAATGTCTCTTTTACCACCACGTGTCACTGCGTATGCCTTATGCGCGGTCAATCAGGATGTATTGGTGGCATTCAATAGCAAGTAAATTGTTCACTGATTGTGACATATACATTACGTAATGTATTATCTCTATATTGATACACTATCTACTGGGTCATTATAAGTGTATCTCCTCCGAGGAGCCGACGTCCACTCGCCGATGTCCACTCGCCGATGTCTACACGCCGATGTCCACTCGCCGATGTCCACTCGCCGACGTCCACTCGCCGACGTCCACTCGCCGACGTCCACTCGCCGATGTCCACTCGCCGACGTCCACTCGCCGATGTCCACTCGCCGATGTCCACTCCCCGACGTCCACTCCCCGACGTCCACTCGCCGACGTCCACTCGCCGATGTCCACTCGCCGACGTCCACTCCCCGACGTCCACTCGCCGATGTCCACTCGCCGATGTCCACTCGCCGACGTCCACTCCCCGACGTCCACTCGCCGACGTCCACTCGCCGATGTCCACTCGCCGACGTCCACTCCCCGACGTCCACTCGCCGACGTCCACTCCCCGACGTCCACTCGCCGATGTCCACTCGCCGACGTCCACTCGCCGACGTCCACTCGCCGATGTCCACTCGCCGATGTCCACTCGCCGACGTCCACTCGCCTCTTTCTATGATAATTTGCTTCCTCGGCCCATTAGCCTCTCATCCACCAATTGGCGATGTATTTAAGAAAACAACGATATATATTTAGAGTAATTTGGTTGTGCTACGCTTTCTGGGGGTCTTTCTTACGGGGCCTACATGAGACAATTGACCGGCAACAATTTACCATGTGATTCTACTATAAACGAGTCTTCTACTTTCTTCTTTTTCGTCGTTCGCTCAATATAAACGAGTAATATGTTGCCCCATGGCGACGTAGCCAAGCCAAATGTAGCTGACTTGGTACGCCCCAGTTCGGGTCATTGTCGGTGTTGCTTTCATAACCCCAATGGACTCTTTATAACCATTGCACACCCCTGTTATTGTCTCTGTCAAACACAATGCGTGTACCCAAATTTTATTTCATTACATCATAATGTTATGGTAATTATGACATCGTCGGAAAGA
Organism: Paraescarpia echinospica; assembly: GCA_020002185.1. Lineage (NCBI taxonomy): Eukaryota > Metazoa > Annelida > Polychaeta > Sabellida > Siboglinidae > Paraescarpia > Paraescarpia echinospica. Next base: position 49,680,180 of record CM034535.1, on the reverse strand, counting down.
GAGTTCACAATCCTTTCTGATAACACCCTATTTGCTATAGCTTGGAAGATTTGGGTTGATCATATGGACCACTGTTTATCCCTACCCCCATAAATTACAATTCACACCTAACGAAATTCATCCACATAACTAGTGGCATTCGCCAACAGCACTTCAGTCCACCGCGCGCGGAACCTTAAGACGCGGTGTTTTGAATAGTCCGAATGTAAATCTATTCATAAATACCATCCAAACACCTGGTCATTTCGAGCAAAAAAATTACCTATGGCTCTTGGACTAACACGAGTTGGCAAAGATAAATCACGCTGACAGACACAACTGTGTTTTGGACGGGGGCCAAAGAGTTTGACTTTGTGATGGATCATGGAGGCCGTCTGGATATGAAAAAAACACCGATAGTGAACTTATCACTGAATAACGCACTATCCAGTCCTTATACAACTGTTCCACGCGCTTTACTCCCTGGCAGACCTGCCCAATCGATCATCATCATCTCGAGTTCTTTGGGAAGCATTCAGCCACGGTGCAATCACTGCACGAAAACAATCCGTATATTCCCTCCACTGTCAGTTACTCATTCATGTCGCTGAGTAAATAGTAACAACGCAGAGTGAACGAACTTTCCCAAAGTTCGAAACGGCAGCTAGGTAAAGTCTCGATTGAGAGTCTGATGCTCTTACTACGCAACCGCGCTCTAATCCCAGACGAGAGATACCGACTCAATTGCCCCCCCCCCACACAAAAAAAGAGTGCAGAATCTCGCCAGATCTGCAGGTTATCCGTTTGGGGAATTTGATTAATAAACAAACTATTAAGATCAAGGTGTTAACGCTAGATATAATCGTTGCATATTTATGATGTCCGATAGTGAGCGTGACTTCTGACTTCCAAGCAGTGACGTTAATAGCTATCGTTCACTGGTTAATAACTGCTCTGATGGAAGTTACTCTATGTGTTTATTTCGCAAATTTTTCTTCAGGTTTATATTTATATATTTTACATATACATACAGCATAGGCCTACTTATATCAAAAGGGATGATCTTTGGAGAGCCCAGTAGGCCAACCTATAGCATGCATGGGTAATACGTATTTATTCACACATTATCTGAACATCAACTAACCTGATTAATGTTAGGCTAAACCAACTGAAGAGAGATTTTTAATCAATCGTTTAACCCCATCCAGCACGATAATCAACGTTGAAGCGAAAATCTATGGGTGAGATAAGAGACACCGTCATGCTTCATCGGATAATTCTCCATCGTCTTTTTTGTAAACAAAAAACACATTCGCCGTTTTGTATAGGAGTGCAGATTGTTGAAATTCAAAACACACATGGACCAATCGCATGGCAACCGGTCTGGATGTGAATCTTTCTCGCATGTTGCGCATTCTCATTGCTTTAGTAGACTTGCGCGAAAATGATCTAATGAATCGTAACCAATAGCGCAGAGTTCGAAAAAAGAAATACATACAATCGCACCAGCCGCGTAGATCCAGTCAAATTAAGTGCCGCTTAGCGCGCTTAATTTGCCACCGATTACGCGAATCCGGGCAATTACCGGACGAAGAAGGCCCGCGAAAGCTTCACGTTTGCGCGCAGAGTGGGTTTCATTGACAGAATGGATTTCTGCAGTCGATTCGCGTGTGCAGCGCTAATGTCAGCTGGACGACTTAACGCTACGGCACTGCGCTGCATTCACAATCGACAGCGTGGCTTGGGAATGTTTAAGGCATTTCTGATTGGTCGATTACGTTGAATGTTGAAAGTATACAAATGGAAGTGATAGTGAAGAATGGCAACTATGAGGTAACTGTGCGTGTAACGATAACAAAAAGGCAGATTTCCACATATGCACGAATAGATAGAAGCCGATGTATTTTCAGTTCAGGTATTATAAATGAATTCTACGCATATTCCTTGACATAAATTTGCAAGTTGTTATGTAATGGTTATCTTATGTCGGAGAAAGTGTAATTTATTGTCTGGTAGGTGTTGATCTAATAAGGACATATTTTAGATTCGCTAGGTGCGCAGTCGTTCGGGGGAGTGGTGTTTAGTAATCGCGTCATTGACAGGATTGGCCCTCTAATCTGATCCATTTCATAGTACAGTCACATAACAAACTATAAACTGTATCCGTTCTATTATCTTCACCGTCCCAGTGTTTTCATTTAACCACATTTGTAAATTGATGTCGCCCGTTATTTGTTTAATTTTAACATCCCGTACTTCCGTTACGCGCGAAGGGAAGGAACGTAATTTTAGGTTGCCAATGATAATCCTACGACGTGAGCTCGGCTTTGGCAGCGCTTGATGAACGGCACGAAATTGTTTGTGTTGAAATAACCAAGGATGTTGGCGGACAATTGCATTTAGACGTATATCGTCATTTTGCATGTTAACTCTTCGGTGTTAGCTGTAAATGTTGTACGACGATAGACGACGATCTCACGTCGTTGGCGAGTATCTAATTAGCATGATGTCACATTAATGAGTTAACACAGCCGTCCGTATACAACGACCAAACTAGCAAGAGTGAAAACTATTGAAAACGGCCCCAATGTTGGATCGACACGCAGAAGATGACACGCGTCGGAATTCGGAGGGTTATCTACATGGACGAAAACAATAATCGACAGAGCTGTGTGATTGACGAATCTCGCACGTTAGTATCTTAAGCAATCTGGTTTGCCTTTAGATTGATGCCGTCTGCAGTCGGGTGGCGATATCAGCTGATTAGTCTCATACCAAACGCCCACTGTAAGACATTGCAATTTCGACACAGCTAAATATTTGTTTTTCACAGCACTGATCTATCGATAATGCATAGCCATGTCACGCCGTAGTTCTTACAACCAATGTCACGTTTCCCAGTTGCTACTGTCTGTCATTCTTGTGTTTTCTAAGATGCACACAATAGAAAAGTCGCATCTGCGTTTCTCCGTATGATCACTTGCAAAACAAGTGAAAGCCGCACGCAGAAAAAGTCAAGTGTGATATGATGTTCTGAGTCTTAATTTTTTCAAATTTGAATCAACCGACATTGCCTAGGATAAACACTGTCTCGTTAAATATAATTTTTCACGTATTAACGAAAACAGTTGTTTTGTTGTTCCAAAAAAAAAATCTGTGCGAAATTATTTTCGTGTTAAGCTGATATTGGCGTGGACATGTTAAGCTCGACGTAAAATTCCGCCGTCAGTTCGATTTTGTTCCTCATGCTTCAGATTAATTTCACAAAAAAAGAAAGCATACCAAATGTCAAACCAAAAGTCTTCATACTGTAACTACAGCTTGAATGCTTCCAAAAAACGTAGACATGGCGTTGGAATAATAGGACTGAACACGTCTGCCAGGGGATAAAATGTGCAGCGCTTTGAGCGGCCCTAAGGACGTGTTGTCACGCTACATGAAGCAAATTTACACCTTTATTCTTAATAGGTAAATCTCCATGTAATGGCAGCTGTGTTATTATAGTATGACCTCCTTGGCGTGCGGTTAACCAGAAACCCGTCCAACCCCAGATGACGGGCGATAACAGCAGTGACTAATTCGATAACAACAGCGGTAATGAGTCACTCGAGGAGAGACAGAATACGTAATCCAGAAAACCACTGTTCGATCGATGTGCCCGCGAGCATCCGCAACAACACCGGTTTGCATGGAAGCAAGACGGACTCGCTTGTTACCGATATGGCTGAATGATTGAAGCCCCCACGGATGTAGCTCGGCTGTGTCTTCAGTCTAGCCTCCGGCGGTTTTCGTAAACACAACGCGCGGCTATCGTTTATCAAGTACCGCGATGATAGCTGAATGAAAGTTCACGCCATGATGACAGCGGAGACGTTGTGCCGGAATGAAAGAAGTGATAACAGCGAGAAACAGCGCGAGTGAGAAGTTGAAAGAGAGTCATACGAAGGTTCGGATTACACTGCCATCACTAATGCAAACTACAAACAGAGAGATGAATGACAAACGACATTATCCACAAGATAACATGACGATGGCGATACTATAGCAAGACGACACTATGATGGAAATCGCGTTAAGAAAGACGAAATTGATAACTCAAGCCACGGCAGCCACGGGAATTGAAACGACGATGGATGCTCTTCTTCGGCTGGTGATAATTATGTTTTTTGTTGGAGGTATGCTACTGATGATGTTGTTGTTGTTGTTGATGCTGATGACGGTGGTGGTGGTAGTGGTTTGTGATGATGATGCTGTCGTCGTCATAATCGCTCATGATTATTATGATAATAATGATTACGATAAGCGATTTCATAAAGATAACTTGAATGTTACTTATCTACGCAGGCGTGATGTGCGTATGCGACATTTTCTCAATTACACAAACAGATGGAGCCACCGCTGTGTAAATAGACAATGCGCGCTCGCTCGTACAATGCACACCGCACTTTGCCGGGGGTAGACGAACAAACACGGGCTCTCGCAGCTGTTAAAGGGGCCCTGTACAGATTGCGCTATTCCACGGCAGAAGTATTTTGTTGGTCGACGCTTGGTGTCTGCGGCTATTTATTGAACATTCTCGTGCAGGCGATATGTTTGCCGTCGTTAGTTCTCGGGAACACAAGACAAGCGTGCGGTGCATCTATTGGTTGTGTTGTTGATAAGGATTTATGTATTTAGTGTTGTTAGTTTGCAACAGTATATGTCATAAATAAATCCTCATCAACAACACAATCACTAGATTCAGCGCACGCTTGTCTAGTGTTCCCAAGAACTAACGACGCCTGCACGAGTCTGTTCTATAAATAGCCACAGACGCCAAGCGTCGGCCGACAAAATACTTCTTCTGTGGAATAGCGCAAACCATACAGGGCCACTTTATAGGGAATAAAAACACATATTGTTTGAATTAATATTATATTACATCCGGCTATATATTTCCATGTCCAATAAGCCAAAAAAATCAAACAAATTCAATGAATTAGACATTCCACATTTTATGCTGTGCATCCGACTTTTTCGAATATGCATATTTTTGGCGCACTTTTCGGGATGCCGAAATGTGACGTTACAGACGACATATACTCGCACCAGGCTGACCCCTTGCATGCATTCAGAGCATGTTTACAAGGATAGCTTTTGGGTCAAAACGTGCGAAGAATGAGTTATTATGTGATATTCCGATGTAATACAAACACTAGTCATCATAGGGGAACAAGCAGTTATCTTACGGTTCCACGTGAATCCAATTTTATTCAAAACAATGAATGCGAATGGGCCTACAAATCGGCGAGGTTTCGCCCACCGGAGATAATCTACATCAATAAACATACGTAGCAAACAGATATTGTATCCAGCTACATAAAGTAACGTTGTTTAATCTCATAATATCACTAGAATATCTAAATATGAAGGAGGAGTTGTACAACTTATCATAACAACTTAAATCAGTCAGTGAATTTCCGTTGGTCTCTTTAGCTAAGTTGGTAGACGTTTTGGTTTCGTGTAAATTGTTTTACAATCGGGCGAGGCCGGTTCAAGCCAGACACCGAACCATTCATTTTCTTGACACTTTTTGTTTATGTTTTCAAGAAGTAATATAAACCAAATCATGTTTATACTATGATGCACTGTTTGTAAATAATTTTAAACTTTTGTAGTAATTAATTTTATTCGCCACAAAACTGGTGTTTGCATTACATCGGAATATCGAACAATAACTCATTCTGACGCTCGTGTCGATACAATAGCTATCCTTGTAAACATGCTCTGAATGCACACAGGTGGGTTTAAAATCGAATTTATGCTACAAATGTATTTTTCTGTATTTTTAATGTTCTCGAATGATACACACAATATTAAACTTTATATGTACATGGAAAACGGATTTTAGCTAATGCCTTGTTATTATTCGCTTTAATGACAGCTGTCTTTGCCATTGTTGCATTAATGTGCGGCCCTGATAGTACTAATCCGAACAATATTGGTCCACAGGTATTGTGTAGCATGTATTTCAGATGTTGGTGCGTCTTCATCTAAATTGTAACGCTCCCGTAAACAATTAACAGCAACTCTCCACGATACGTGCTTTAGCAGAATTGATCGCACGCACGTTTGTATCAGCAAAACGAAAATTATACTAGTGATCTAGGAATATGCTAAACACCTGGATTGAAGGCTAAACAGTGTCAACGGATTGCGTCGCGGCATGAAATGAGTCATGTTGAAGTCACTGTCGGATCTCCGTGATATCCATTTCAGTAGATATCATAAAACTGCTACGCATTCCTTTCTCGCGCACCAGGGGGCGCTGCTGGTTACACCAAACTCGGTACCCCCTGGCAGATCGCCTTGCGAAACTATGAAGATAACCTTGCCGGGAAGTTCCGTTGGTCTTGAGCTCAGCCACTGGCTGCTCGCGGTACATGCATATAACGTTACAGTCTCAGCAACGAACGATTCAGGTTGGACAAAAATGTTAACAAAGTTTTCTCACCTGAAATGGGTTCGTTGGTGGTATGTCTCACCATTCGGGTGGGTTTTTTTGGTGATGAGACATACCACCAACGAACCCAATTCGGGTGAGAAAACTTTGTTAACATTTTTATCCAACCTCTATGGACCGCGATCACTTCGTTGCTGCGACTATTAGGGATGTAGGCGTAGTTATTTGAATACACATTACCGATCGGCGGTTCGTGAGAAGGGTTGAATGGGCAATTGTATTAGGATTCATGAAAGTCGAGCGCTTCGTCTTGGAAGTGGGGTGCGTGTCGGACGGGTGGGTAGGTGTCTGCACTGTTCTCACGTGTGGTACAATGCGTCCGGCGAAGTCACTTACGAGTATTATTCAACTAGCTTCCATACAATGCGTAGGAGATCTGCCAGGGGCAGTGTACACAGTCACCACCCCTGGCTTACGAGGACGGTGCATTCCAGTTACGACCAATACGCTACCATGTAATGTTGTATGATGGACAGTTTAGGTTTGGGTGAGATCCCGCCACGCGCTAAGCCTTATAGTAATCCCGATGCGGAGCTAAGATCCCCAGCGTCAGTGTAACGTGCCGAAAGTAAGTGTCTAAAAACGCGTTGTTTCTGGGGTGATATGTGCTTGTAATAAATTTGAGATAAACGTTTCAATTATTAGAATAAGCTTAAAATATTTAAGTTAAACATTTCCTTTGTTAGAATATATAGTATGTAACTATAAAAATAATACATACAAACTTGTGCAATTATTGGCAAGAAATCCTAATAGAAACAACATTAAGAAGAAAACACACCATAGGCAAGGCAACTATTTGACGGTCAAACGTCGGGTTAAATAGACACTACGCTTGCGCGCGCACGCGCAGTAAACAAAGGACCGCTTTCGGCGCAGGACTACTCTTGGCATGCTAAACCGGGAGATTTGATCAACATGGGGAGGAACAGTTGAATCGAACCAGTTGGATATTTGTGTACGAATAGTCTTCGCGCATTAATAATTGCAGCGTGACTGAATGCTTCCTAGAGAAGCCGAGACGGTGTTCGATTGGACAGGTCTGCCAGGGAGTAAAGGTTAAAACGCTTTAAATATTCTGGATACTGCGCTATATAAGGACTTACCTTTTTATATCATAAAGCGATCCCCTAGTGTCTAACACCGGTCAAATCGTATTTTGACTCCCGTTAATTTAAACACCCATGCAATCTAACAACACGCATGCACTTGTATTGCATAGTTTGCAACATATACTTAACATTAAAAGCATCGTTATTACTCAGCTTGGTTCACATATTTCAGATTACGTAGTATCAGCTGATTCGATTGGAAATGATGTGCAATCAATATTTTGAAGATCGAAAAGAATGTTAAATATATTTTGTTGGAGACCAAATGTCGTCAGGAAAACGTCGCGATCTAGACATGCGTCCATGTTGACATAACATGCTTTCAGACACAAATAACTAAGCTTAAATACACATAAGAAAAGGGCACTTGTTTGGTTCATCCCAATTGATATGTAGGTTGTTTTGTACAGTTATATTCAAACACATAACTTGATTTGATTACAAATGGAACCAACACTAAAATAAATTCGTACACGAAATATGTGGTGCGATTTGCACGACGCTATCACCCGAACGGTTGGCCGTAAACTGTCCTCCATTAGCGCAGGCGAGACAACGCGGCCATGAAATGGAATTGGCACGGACGTCGCAACGACTTGAACACGACCTCTCGCCGTCTCCGAAATATGAGCATCGCGCGAATGTTCATATTTAAGAACATGGCTGCCGTTCGGTTGGAGATATCTGCCCGATAATCTTGCACATTTGCGAACACAACAACCGCTCTATACCAACGACGGGCAATCAAGGCTTATCTGTCGGAAGTACAAACGGGGCAATTATACGTCGCATCATGCGCCACGACCAGGGGAATTGTATCAGTTTTATTACTCTGCGGAAATCTGCCATCGCGAGAACGGATTCACATTTGTATGTATAGCCAATATGAATTTCTTCGATAGTGGATGTGTGCTGTTTCGGCTTTGTGCGTCAGCCCAGCCTCTGTCTGCCTTAATCCCACATGGCTCTGCGGGTTTCCCCTGTCACATCTTCCCGTCTGCCCGCAAATCTCGTCAAGAAATTGGATAACGTATTAGTGCGCTTCCCAGTAAAGTTATCCCTGGAATAAGTTTGTCTATTTTTAGAGCTATCGGTCTACGATGTTCAATAATAATTACTTTATTAATTCTAAGAAGGCATACTAATCAAGGATCAATCTGCATTTTTATCGGCCTCATTCCCGTACTTCAGGGACAAAGACGAGGCAGGCAGACAAGCAGACAGGCAGGTAGTCAGTCAGTTAGTCAGTCAGTTCCGCATGATCGTGTGTAGAAATGTTGTAGCCTGTTTGTTACGTAACAGTTGGATTCCTTTCGCTTACATGTTCAGCATGTGCTATACGAAATTGAAGCCAAACATATTTGAGTTCCCGTTGAAATACCAGTAGCCACAATTCCCATCTACCAGGTGTCTCTATCGGGTAGAAAAAAATGCAACATGTGTAATTTGTAGAAGACATAAGAACAGTCTTTATAACTATACCCAACCAACGCCATGCAGCGACGTCGTTATCGTCCACAATGCGAACCAGGCAATTCAAATTAGAAACGCCAGCAAAACGATTCACTAGATTGAGCGAGACGAATAGTATAATTGCCACGCTAGCGCGGTCGTTGGCAATGAGTTAAATAGTCGTAAACATTGAACGAATAACATGGAGTGACATCGACCACCGTCAGTGTCAGAATAGGAAGTCGATTTGGCTGTTCTGAAAAAGGATGACCACTTGAATGAGACATCATAAACCATAACATTAAAACCACAATATGATATACAAGACTAGTCAGCTATCGAAACGTTGCCAAGCGCTGTAAACAACGAGAACAACAAGAACCAGTGCTATGTTGGCGTTCTAGAGTGTTGTATTCCAGCAAGATAGGCAGAGCTATGTATAGATATTGAGTGGATAATCTAATGCACCGTTATGCACGGAGTCGTATCCGTGATATCCCTCCACATAGTGGAATGATCCGACAAAACACAATACAACAAAAGTGACACTCTGCCACCTCGGACCCAGAGAATGCAATTAAAAGGTGTAACGGAGATACGAGGATATCGTGTAGTTGGTGGAAAATTAATTATTTGAGTGTGACTTGAGCTGGCAAACTGGTTTTGAGTGGTAGAGGTGTGGTGGTCGTTCCTTTCTCTTTCGCTCCGTTGCTCTCTCTCTCTCTCTCTCTCTCTCTCTCTCTCTCTCTCTCTCTCTCTCTCTCTCTCTCTCTCTCTCTGTCTGTCTCTCTGTCTCTCTTCTTCTTCTCTCTCTCTCTCTTCTTCTTCTCTCTCTCTCTCTCTCTCTCTCTCTCTCTCTCTCTCTCTCTCTCTCTCTCTCTCTCTCTCTGTCTCTGTGTCTCTCTCTCTCTCTCTCTCTCTCTCTCTCTCTCTCTCTCTCTCTCTCTCTCTCTCTCTCTCTCTCTCTCTCTCTCTCTCTCTCTCTCTGTCTCTCTCTCTCTCTCTCTCTCACACACACACACACACACACACACACACGCACACGCACCCACACACACACACACACACACACACACACACACACACACTTCAATCAATCCTCGCACTATATAATCATGCCGGCATACGCACTGTGGTTTGTGTCGCTGAATACATCCACCAAGATCACATCCCACGACTGCGTTCACAACACAAAAACAGTTTACGTTCGTGGACCAGCAGTCTTAAAAACGGAATAAATGATCCGGGTGATACAGCTACAACGAATCGGGAGACGTAACTAAAATCGTGCACATGTTACATGGACAGTTTGCGGTTTTTGCTTTTGTTATATTTCGTTACCATTGCAACGCCCCCCCCCTAATAACTGCCACAAGATGCGTGTTACCTTTGCAACGCCCCCCTAATAACTGCCATCAGATGCGAGTTACCATTGCAACGCTTGCTTGTTCGATCGGTCGTAACCACGTGACCACGTTTTTCGTAAACGATAGTTGTGTGACACATATGAATGCGTAACATGGTAATCACTGCATTGTTCGGCGTACATCAGTTTTGCGTACTTTGTCGGATTGCTTGTCTGTCGATTAGTCAATATTACACCTGTGCGGAGCATAGTGGCGCAGTTGCTACAGCGTCGGTCTCTCAAACATGAGAAACCAGGTTCGAATCCTGTCCTGCCGTATCGAACCTTAGGCATGTTCGTTCACTCTACACTGCTCCAGTTACTCAGCTGTATGAATGAGTACCTGGCTATAGGCAGTGGTGCAAAATTGTGTACGAATAGTCTTCGCGCGTCAATTGCAGATAAGTCGAGATGGTGTTCTTTGAACAGGTCCTCCAGGGAGTAAAGTCGAGATGGTGTTCTTTGAACAGGTCCTCCAGGGAGTAAAGTCGAGATGGTGTTCTTTGAACAGGTCCTCCAGGGAGTCAAGCCGAGATGGTGTTCTTTGAACAGGTCCTCCAGGGAGTCAAGTCGAGATGGTGTTCTTTGAACAGGTCCTCCAGGGAGTCAAGTCGAGATGGTGTTCTTTGAACAGGTCCTCCAGGGAGTCAAGTCGAGATGGTGTTCTTTGAACAGGTCCTCCAGGGAGTCAAGCCGAGATGGTGTTCTTTGAACAGGTCCTCCAGGGAGTCAAGTCGAGATGGTGTTCTTTGAACAGGTCCTCCAGGGAGTCAAGTCGAGATGGTGTTCTTTGAACAGGTCCTCCAGGGAGTCAAGTCGAGATGGTGTTCTTTGAACAGGTCCTCCAGGGAGTCAAGTCGAGATGGTGTTCTTTGAACAGGTCCTCCAGGGAGTCAAGTCGAGATGGTGTTCTTTGAACAGGTCCTCCAGGGAGTCAAGTCTAAAGCGATATATGAGAACTTGCGATTGTTACTGTTTTTATTTCTGGTATCATTAATTTGAATACTGCTCGTTTGGACTGTCCTTTTGTTAACGAAAACTAAATTCAACAAAACGATCGCGACTCATCAACATATGTTTAGATACAATATATTAAAAAACGGATGATACGCCAAATTCTCCAGGAATCCAATCTCAAAACCGTGTCAAAACCAAAGGGTTATGGTGCCTTGAATAGGTATATTGTCGTGTATTCAACGATTGGGTGAACGATGATGATAAGCATTTAAGTGACGTCGAAATATTATCCTGTTTTCTAACGACATGATAAATTGAGTTTCAGTTTGTGCCACAACCGAAGGAGAGAGAGAGAGAGAGAGAGATATATATATATATATATATATATATATATATATATATATATATATATATATAGAAAGGGTGGAGGGAGAGAGCTAGAGGGAGAAAGAGAGAGAGAGCCGTCTTTTTCGACTGTATGGTTCACCTCGAGGAACACATAAAATATACCAGAACTGGATGATCAGATCTATATAGGCAAACGCCGCTTGCTTAGAATAAAGTCTTCATCGTCAGATTGGTGATATAAACGTCCTTACTTCACGCACGTTAGTAGAGCAGGTGGTTTAAGTAACTTACACGCCATACTTCGCAATGCAACTTCCTTCCATCGGCGTTTTCCAAGACAACACCCATTGTCCCGTTTTTCCTTATTGCCTGTGTCCACAGGCTCGCTCGTCCGACACGAGTCCAGCAGCAACAATTCGACCACATTATCGTCACACGAATGTTGGCCGCTCTCCTGTTGGCGCAGGTAGTGTTTTCACTCGCTCGTGACGTCGCTGTCTTCTGCTTTTGGCATGGCCTGCTCTTGTAGTTTCATCATTGACTGCTGCTTGACGGACGGTTGCACCCCACGTACTGCGATCGTGGGCTATCTCCCCCGTTATGTTTTGTCGAGAAATCTCGACAAATACAACTTACTTGGTGAATAAAGACGCAGGCAGTGACGTATCGTTCACCGACACTTGTAATTGACAAGCATACACGAACACTTTGAATATGCAATTAACAAACACACACACGTAAGAATACCTTGGCAAACTATCTTACCTTGACACAGCGATGGTCAGATCTGAAACCGTACAGTGTCACTCGTCTGCGCAACAGACGCAGGAACCGATTTAAACGAGAGATTCCAAAGCCGCGATTCCAAATCTTTACGCGCACTGTGTTTGCGTAGTCCTTAGTTGAACGCCGCGCGGAAACAAATGCGTATTTGCACTACGAACGTCGGCGGCTTTCTAGTTCTCCAGCTTGGCCGCAACCACGCCAGCCAATCCCCGCTCCGTGTCGTCGCCTCGGCGGCGGTGGTAGACGGCGCGATCAGTCGCAGTCCAGACTTCGGCCGCCAGGCGATCGATGTCCGTCTCGCTTGAGGTTTGTGCGAAGGTGGTGTGCCGTACCGATCTCTGTTCCTCTGCGGTCAGCACGGCCAGCTGGTAAATGATGCACCTGCTTTGAAAATTGCTGTAGTTCATGACATCTGCTTAATCGATCTCTAACCTGCGAATTAATCGCTCTATTTTTGCCGCAAACAAAACCATTTGTGGCCCGAATTTCAGCGAATATACGACGGACTGTCGAACGGATTCACATGTATGTCACCCATTTTGTCGTAAATAAAAAACATTTGGGGCCTGAATTTCAACAAAATAAACGACGGAATGTCGGTGGGTTCACATGTGCGTCACATGTGCGTCAGCTTTTTTGTAAGCTTGACAGACCGTGTTGCTATAGACAAATAGTGAAGTGATTGATACAGAAACTAGCAGTAAAGCGATCAGAGCACAGTCAGAGATCTTGTTTCATGTTTCAATTTCAAGTGTTGGACAATGTAAATAATAATGTATGAAATGTGCAGAAACCATTTTGATATGAATTGAAGTTTAGTGTATTGGCATTGTAGTGATGCATTTTATAAAAGCGTATTGTTAGCGGAGCAAGTTATAAAAAAACGCTTTACCACAACACACGTACTTATAAATAATAAGTCTTCCACTTAATATGCTGACATAATGAGGTATTTCCAATGTTCTCTGTCTGACATTACGAAGGCTCAATAATGCATCGCTATTTTGTCGATTGTGTCGTAATGTAGGCATTTTAAAAGAGTTGGAAGTATGAGATTTTGATGACATAACAGCATATCAGTGACATGATGGCACTCGCTGTGAAAAACTTTCAGGTTATCAGATAAAACGTCACCAATGGGAAACATAAATCAACTGTGCTGTGTCCTGAAGCAGATTCGCGTCTGTCGAGGTCCCGCGGTTGGTGCTTAGCTAACGAGATCTGTGTCCACGCTATGGAGTTTAATGAGAGTCAGTCAGTTCCTCTACCCGGAAATAGCGGACGTAGTAGTTTATAACAGGACGTCTTTTGTGTTGAACGTGGGAAAATAAAACATCGTTGAACATCAAAGGGTATTGCAATTAACTCAGACCGGCTCGGCCATATTGCTAAAGCTTGTTTGAAAGCTGGATGTTTTGTTTACTATTTGAACGTGCTGCGGGGTCGTACCATCCAAATTGAGAACGTTGATATGGGCTTACAAAACACAATTTCGCGGCCAGTATACATTCGTCATAGGTAGTTTAGTCTTAAGAACGTTATATTAATTAATAAATGAAAAATTAGGAAAAGACTGCCTCCCTTTAAGCGGCTGGTGTAGATGATGACGATGATGATGATGCAGAGGCATATATATATATATATATATATATATATACATATATATATATATATATATATTTGTTCTTATTACAACACTACGCACGCGATACGATAGTGGACATCTTCACACAATACGTGATTCACAATCACAAGTCGAAGGAAAGTAATCAATCAAATATTATGTTACATTATTTGATCTGACAAGGCGGACAACGCAGTGTTTGTTGCCAGTTACAGTTAAATACCGTATCGGATTACGTATCAAATTAAAATGCCGATTCTCGAAAAAGTGCAGCTGAAATGTCAGTCTATATCATTCTGGTTGGCGTATAAATCCAGCGCAGTCCGATTTGAGATTTGGTCTATAACAGTCATGTTTCTAGAATAGGTAGCAACACGCAACACGTGCATCAGTAAGCATGTGTGCGTGTAAGAAAATGGTTTTACTGCGCGCACGTGTATCGTAAGGCCATATGCGAAGTTCGAAATATTATGGATCCGAAATTGTCACGGTCGTAGGAACTAAAATACCAGTATACCTGGATTGCTATTTTGTAGAAGAAGCGGATACCACATCTGCTAAGAAATATATTAGAGCAGATGCAAATAGCAAGCTTTTCCTGCTGCATTCATTGCACTGACTGCACTGGCAAACAGCCATACATACAGGTGCCGTATGCATGTGCAACTGTGCGTGCGTGAGTGTGTGTATGCGTGTGCGTGTGCGTGCGTGCCTGAGTGAGTGCGTACGTGCGCGCGTGTGTGTGTGCGCGCGAGTATACGTGTGTGTGTGCGTGTGTGTGTGTGTGTGCGCGCGCGCGCGTGTGTGCGTGTGTGTTTGCATGTATGTTTTGTGTGCGCGCATGTGTGCGTGCGTGTGTGCATGCGTGTTTGTATGTGCGTGTTTCTTTGAGCTTTGAAAGACCAGTTTTGTTTACGGCGAATCAGGTGTGGCTGCGTAAAAACATGAGATCACGTCAACCCCTGGGATCACGCTCCATCTGAATGCGACACGTTCATCGTGTAAGCCACCATCCCACGGGAGTACACCCTTCATTGCACTCCGTCCACAAAGAAAAATACTTTCTCGAATTTCCATGTATTGTCCTCACAGCGCTTACGTCAAACGAATCACCCACACTACGTCGTTGTTCACATTTACACTGTGCAATAAACTTACTGCTGAGAGGGATTTAGTCACTAAACTAAAAAATACATCATTCGTTTATGCTATTTCCCATTCTGGAATACCATCGAACTTCCCCGAGCAAATTTGACCTTAGTCGAGAAGAGTTATCGAGTGACGTCATCGAGCGACAACGATTGATGCCCAACGTCCCTGCAGGGGCCGGTTTCACGAAGCGTACTTGAAGTTATGCAATTACTTAGCGTCACGTGTTTGCGTAAACGCCTATGTTCGCTTATATTAAAAAAATCACGTCATTTACTAAGACAATCGTCTTAGCGTTAAGAACGTTCTTAGCCGCTTCATGAAACCGGCCCCTGGATTTGCTCGCACACACCCTACTGGTCAGATGCTGGTCCAGCTGTGATCGTTAGTCCTACTTTGTCCTTTATTCCGCTGGTCAGGGAGTGAAGTTAGCACATGGAAGTTTTATAAAATATGAAGCCACATCAATAATTGTGTTTATACTCCTGCTAATTCCATTTGGCGCATGATTAAGGGCCATTTTCACAATAATTAATTACGAACGCAAGAGTGAGTTTGGTAGCAGTGATTGTGTACTCGTGGTGAGGGGCATAGGACAGAGACAATTTGTCCTAAAAAACATAGCAAACGGTACAAATTATGCAGTTATACGCAAACATTTTGAAATGTAAAATTAACAAATTAACAAATGTCTAATTAACAAAAAATAAAGACATAATTGCTGTGGGAAGGATACAATGTGTGTGATGATTACTGTATTAATGTGTTTTATGTGTTGTGTACGCGTGTGCACGTGTGCACGTGTAAGCATGCGTGCGAGTATACAAATTAGGCAACTATGTTTCACCTTTAGACAGACCTGTTCGTTCGAGCACAATCTCAGCTTCTCAGCCACGCTACAATCGCTGCATGTAGACTATTTGTACTCGTAATTACTATATCCTCGCTGTCTATAGCCATGTTCTTGTTTGTACAACTGAATGAACTGAGGCCAGGCGGAGTGAACGAAAATGTCCAAGCTTTGAAACGGCTGCAGGAGAATTAAAACCCGGAATCTTTCGACTGCGAGTCGTATGTTCTACCTACTACGCTAGCGCGCTACCGCGAGCCATTAATCCACGCTAATGCATATTGCTTGCATATGACATATCAGCTTGACCCGTAATTATACGAGCGTAAGCAGTAGTATTTCACAACAATTATAGTCCATTTGACACTCATATGTGTTCAATAGCCAACCTTTTCCCTCACAAAGAAATATGAATGCCAATGTTCATAATTATATTTGCACTATACACTACGTGTAGCAGATGTGACTACGTGTTTCAAATATGACTGATTACTGTTTTTTCTCACGAACAAATGTGTCAAATATTGTAAGATTATCCATTTATGTGCATGAATAAGCTAAAATATAAATTAGTAGAAGTTTCCATTCATTGTCCACGAGAAATCAAACATTTGACCTTCAGTGTCTGATCTTGACCTTGAATTGAAAAAAATAATATCAGAAAAATGTATTCTACGCACCCCAACACCCCTTAATAGAGGTATTATATACAATTCTAAGTTAAGATATCGCCCAGTAGCCATTTTGGATTTATGCAAATTACCAGAGTTGCCCAAAGTTGCCGTTTGGGCAACCAAGCTGGATTTGTTCTAGGACCCCATATGAGTAGAAATCAACAAAAAAGTTCATAGGATAGAACATTTCTAGGTTCATAAAATGACAAATGGACTATTAGTGCGTAAGCTTAGGGAGTCAAACCAAAAGCGTACCATATGCGTACGTCGTGCGTACGTCGTGCGTACACGGGGATATCATTCCACGATGTTGTGTGCGTACGGATGTCGTTGATTGATTGATATAGCTCTGGCCATTTTTTATTTGCCTTCCGGTATTAGATTTCAGTTATAACTTCGAAGCTCCAACTGTATCGCAACACTTAACAAATTGCGAAGAAACGTAACTTATCTCATACTCAGTGTTGTTTGAGCTATTTGTTTGAAGCGGTGTGATATTGCACGCCAAACGCAAAAGTCGAATTCTTGGATACCTACCTTACATTGTGCATAAAACGAACACATGAATGTTGCGAAATAATGTCAAAAAGAACAAGTACCGTAGTAACTTAAGGGTGCTATTCTATCCGTATTTATGTGTACGTACCTTTAAGCGCGAAACGCAAGGAACGACACATTCTGCTGACGTCAGCGCCTATAGGTTACGGAATTAGCGATACGTAGAGCGAAGAACGTATAACTGAAACTGTCCATTTTCCATTTTCATATCGGCCCCCGTTCTTCAGTGTTGTTCCAGAAGTGGTCACAACGTCTTCGGATCGCTCGCCTCATCTCAAAACTCTTACAGCCAAAATGAAGCTTTCAACTAGCTTCAGACCAGATGTCAGATCACTCGTTAGGTAGCTGAAGAAGACCAAATATTGCACGAAGGTGTTGACCTTTGGAGATAATAATATATACATAATTACATACAATCAATAGTCAGCTGATCATCACGCCGCATGCGCGGGGAAACAACAGCGGTCAACGCGTCCATTGTCCCTGTGTAGCAAACTATACACAAGTTATTATTCTCTCCCTC